>OZ010673.1:56221780-56354280 GCA_963932185.1 Troglohyphantes excavatus | reverse complement strand
ATTCAATTATCAGTATTACATACTTTGACGTTATTAATTTAATTAGAATATTTTTAAAACTCTAAAAATTGAAAGAGGAGTAGTGTTTTTTTTAAATTATTTTTAAGCTTAAAAGCGCAGAAAAAATAAATAATATATATTTTTTTAATATATTTTTATTTTTGATTATTTTTCAAAAAACGATAATCTAATAATATTACAAAAATGGTATTTCTGAATTATTTAAAAAACAAATTCGGATTTGGGGGTCGGGTCTCCCTTAAACATCTACAAATGTTACATTAGTTATAATAAATAAACCACGAAAATTTATATATACGTTACCAAAATATAAAAATATCATTTTCCTAATTGAAAATATGCAATTATAAACGTAAAAAAATAACATAATCATTTTTTCGTAACGATGATCAATAAAGTTAATGAAAATATCTCTAAAACTAATTTTATTTTTGCAGTGAATAACCGAAATATCTTGATATAGGTTGAAAAAATACAGTAACCAATTACAATAACTTATAATTAGTATTATGCTACAAATTAGTAGGATAAGAACATTATCAAGAAGTGCGATGTTTCAAGGCACTCAGTTTTTTCGTTTAGTATGATGGCTCAATTTCGTTAATCTTCAAAAAAAATAGTAATTATTTTCTTGAATAGGGACTTGAAGGAGAATGTTATATATATTCTACTAATTACTGCTTAATTACGTCATAATCGTTTAAAACGTATTGGAATGATTGAAAAAGCTTAAGTTTTTTTTTCAGAACGTTAAACCTCGCTCCAATAAATCGACAGTGCTATAATAATCGGGATTGGATTTATTAGCAGTTACATTAAGAACCATTAAATGGATTACCAATACATTAAGTAAAGGTTTAGAAATATATTTGAAACCTTTACTTAATGTAAATGTTGAAAAAAAAACATAGAAAAGAACTATTCACTAAATAAATAATTATCGTCAGAAAAGAAGTAAAATCGCGTATATTTAAACCAAAGATTTACCAGCTGTAGTTGGTAAGGAAATAAAAGCGATAAACTTCGAAATGTGACTGACCTTGTATTTCGTCACGAACTACGGATGGTAAATCATTGGTTACAATATATGTGACTGTACTTCTAAGTCGACATTATGTTGTTTAGGAATATACAAATCCTAATTAGATTTAAATGCAATATTTATTTCAATTATGGGGAATATTATAAAGCAAAACTTATGCCACTTCAGGAGGTTCCATATTTGTTTTGTGGTATTTTCTTTTTGAAGAATTGTATTTTTTTTTTAAAGTTTTTTTTGTGAAATTTTTATTTTGCATGGGTGATATTAACTTCTTAAGTGTAATTTAACTATAAGCTAGTATATAAAGGTCGTTGTGGATTAGAAGTTTAGAGCTCAATATTGTAGAGGGGATATTATTCAGGTTCTAATACTCCAAGTGGTAGATTAGTATTTTAGTTAACCATTTATAATCATATAAAATTAAGGATTAAAATAGTCTGTTGAGGTCGTCCTGCATGTAAATACTTACGTATTTTTCACGAACCATACTCTGTTCATATCCCCTTCGTATATGCTTTGGCTTGTATGTGAACCAACGAAAAATGCAATTGCCGCCGCTATTGCACTTAACCAATTTAAAGAAATGCATCAAATTAAACATATTGTTTTTGTAATGTATTCAAACGACTTTAATATTCCAAAGATATAGCAACTATTATTCATATTAAATATATGGTAATTTAGAATATAATCTTGAAGAGTAATTATGAGTCGTATGAACACATGTGACATTGTATATTTGATTATTTTTTTTATTATTGAAATTTGAAATGAATATTTTACTTAATTCATAATTTAATTAGTTTTTTCACAGTGAGGAACACTAATTGCTGTACGGCACCTGCAGATATACAATCATTGCGTTTGTCATATGTCTTCAACAATAGATGAAAAAACGACGTTATTATTTAAATATATAAAACAAACTACAAAAGTTAAACATCTCCCAGATGTTTTATTCTTTCGATAGATTTTTATGATAAAAATTAATCAGATTGTTCTCTCAGTAATGTTTTTATTATTTATTCAAATATTCTTATTGGCATGACATGACCATATTTAAAGATTTAATAATTGTAAAGGAAAGAAGTTGTAATTGAATAATGAAATGAATTACTTTGTTAAAATCTAACAACAAAAGCTCTACGTTGTTTTCTATTTTTAAAAAAAGTAAAATAATGTCCCATTTTTATGGGTTTTATGGAAAAACGTCGTTTATAATTTGAATTTATGAATTGAATTTATTGTAATATTTTATATTTCCCATGCCGATTTAAAATCATATTTACATTTATACTTTCACACAATTTAGGTTTTTACAATAACGTATATAGGACCTGACTGCATATATATTAATTTATATAAAAAATAACTTTACAAAAAAGCTCTTTTAAGATGGTTTTTTTTATTTCATTTTTACAAACAAGTTGAAAAAAATGAATTATGTAATATTAAATTTATACTTTTTTTATTCCATGCCAAAATTTAGCATGATTTTTTTTTAATTCTACTAACTAATAAGTCTAAAATTAATACTAAATAATTCTTTTTTCAACTTCTTCAAACATTATTTTTTTTTACATTTTAGCGCTTTTTCATTAAACAATATTTTCTTTTATTTAATTAGATTATTTTATTTGTATATTTTTAGATTTTAATTTAGTAAGGAGTATTGCTCACTCCTATTATTCATCAGGATACTCAAGTTGTTGCACACTTTTTTCCAAGCAGCGGATAGTATATTCTAAGATTATCTGGTATGGTAACTACCGGGTAAACAAAATATCACTGTTGTGAAAATGCCTGTTAACCGAATATTTTTTTTAAAAGATTTCCAAGTGAGACAATTTTTATTCAAATTTTTTTATAAATCCGAATACCTGAATTAGAACAGAAATCATGCGAAAAAAAATCATGTCGAATTGATAACTGTTATACTTGGCACGTTTGGCGGTAATATTTGGCGCTGAAGTTTGTTAAAAACCTATACGTACATCGTTTTTAATAAATTCAGAGGATATTCATGCTAAATTCGAAGAAAATGGAACAAAGTGTTTGGTTAATAAACAGACAATTTTACAGACAAACAAACGGAATGCTGAAAGATTGAGTCCATCTGACGGATAAGCACAATTTGGAATCAGTAGGTTGTTGTCAATGCAGGATTTTTTAATTTATATTTCACACACACACATTACTTTATTTACAATATATTTTTTTTATAATTATATCAGTAGACAAAGTTGTCGAAAGTCCTCCTAATGCTTTACATTTGAAAAATATTTCAAAAAGGAAATTTTTTTATCAACTTTCAAATTATGCGTACTGCTGGAAAAACTTAATATATTTGAACGGATATACACGTTTATATCCATCCGTAATTTTTCATCAACTTTCAAATTATGTGTACTGCTGGAAAAACTTAATATATTTGAACGGATATACACGTTTATATCCGTCCGTAATTTTTTATCAACTTTCAAATTATGTGTACTGCTGGAAAAACTTAATATATTTGAACGGATATACACGTTTATATCCGTCAGGTGGTTTAAACAGAGAACTCAATAAAACTCTTCAAATTATAGCAACCATAAAAAAAACATTTAATAGTGAATCGCCTTGGCGAGAAATCCGCACCAAACCAAACATCCTACCACCATCACTATTCCCGTTCATGGTCAACCCCAAATCCATTTAATATCTCCATTCCCACCCTAAAAAAAACTACCAATCGTTTTGTGGGATGTGCGAATAAAAAAAAGCGAAAAAAAAACTACCACACAAAATAAAAGATAAAAATTAAAGCCCCCCAAAGACCAAACCCATATAGAAACGTAACTTTTTTTTCCCAGGAAAAATTCGCCAAAGTAGACCTTCCAGTTGAACAGTTTATTTCCCACTTTCAAATTCACCGCAGAAACGAATGGATATGTTCAGGTATTCTAGCCTCGACTTTAACTATTGATTCTCTCTCCTTTCCCGTGTAGTTGCGTTATTTTTAGGGGAAAAAGGAAGAGATCAATGCGTACCGAAACCGCAAAGTTTTGTTTCTTTTTTTTTTGGTTTTAACCCAGGCATTTGTGAAATCGATTTAGGAAACATATTTTATTCTCGCGCAGCTAAATTGCTATTTCTGGGAGATATTTTATGGTAGATTAATTTCGCTGGCGGATTTCATTGTTTCTGGACAATTTGAGGGGAAATGGACGCCGGGTGAAATGGAGATCGTTCTTCAATGTCTCTGCATATGAAAAGTTTGAGCTGTTTGGGGAATGATGCTTTGTTTTATTGTTAAATGTTATTGTATAATGAAGTGGGGGACACAAATTAATTACTCTTGAAACGTAGGTAATGGTTGAGGTGAATTATTCACCTTCAAAATGTCCTTAAGTAAAAACATAATAAAAACATAGTTTTATTAATGTTCAGAAATAGATTAATGCTTTCAGATTAATTAATGTATTCAGAAATACCATTTTGTTTCTTTATCATAACATCTATTTCTGAACAATAATCTGGAGGAGATTTTTACAAATTTGTGTTTTGATAGTTTTCAAAAACACAATTTTAAGTTCATATCCTAAAAAATATTTACAATTTATGTTCATTTATTCCTAAAAAAAATTTTACTTTACTTAAAACACGTTTCGTACTTTTATAAAACAAATATTAAAGTTTCAAAAATTATTAACATTTTAGTGTTAATTAAACTTTTTTACAAAACCTTAGCATTTTAAACATAACCAAAATTCAATTTTTTTTTTGAGTAAATGATGAACGTTCTAGACGAAATGTATGTAGGCAGATTATATAACTGATATATAAAAATGTAGAAAACATATGTTCTGTTTATTTTATTGTTTTGAAATTGTGTACATACCTTCTTAAATGCGAGTATGTATATCATCGTTTAAAAAAAATAGAATTTGGTTATTCGCAATTTGGGGTTTGGGTCCCCTTACCTGTAAATACAAACAAATTACTGATATTGTTGGAATTAATATAAGTACTTTATGTTTACTAGTGATTGAATATCAAACAACTCCTTTATTTGATAAATTCTAGAAATAATGATAAAACTATGAACTAAAAATATATTTAATTTTCAAATGAATGCTGGTTATTTTTAGTAATAACTGTGTATGCAATAACAAATGCATTTGTACTCAGATATAAGGCCTGCAATTAACTGTACAAAATAATTGGTATTTTTATGCAATTATATATATAATTACATAAAATTACCGATTATTCTATACAATTACATAAAATACCAATTATAGTATACAATTACATAAAAACCCAATTACAGCATACAATTACATAAAAATATTAATTATTGTAATCAATTACAGACAAAATACCAATTATCGTATACAATTACATAAAAATACCAATTATTGTATGTAATTACATAAACATAGAATTTATTAGGCATTACAGTTATTATAATGCTTTCACTGTTGTCGCCCAACAGTGTAAATAGGAACATACCGGGCTGCCCGGGTCCGGGTTTCAAACGCGACTCATGAGTGCAAAATAGTAAATTACTGGATATAATTACATAAATAAAGTTAATATTATTACTATTATAATGACAGTATTTTAAAACAAATTCAAATTTATAACTATAACAATAAAACAGTAACTAACATTACCTTAAATATCATGTATTATGTTAGTATATATCCCAACAACACATCATGGACTTTGATATACACCAAAAAATACATATATTAACCTAATAAATAACACATCCTTCCCAGCACTTTTTGCTGAGCCATTGAATCTTCAGCAGATCTTTTTATATATTTTCCTTTGGGTCAGTATATATCCGTGTTAGTGCACTTAGCTGGTACCCCCTAAAGAAAAAATACTTTAGCTAGCGACTCCCTTCAGTCTATTAATCAGAACTGAGGTCAAATCTTATCTCTCGTTTCAGTTAAGGCAAAGTGACAGAAGAGTTTCCTTATCTGACGTTATGTTGAGGAAAATTACCGTGTTTTGTGCGACAAATACATGCAATGTCATAACTATGTTGGATGCTTTGTTTTTGTATGAGCAACATGGCCGCCAAGTGCGAAAGTAGGGTTTTGAGATAAGTTTGCAACCTCGTTTTGGATATAATGTTAATTAAAATTATGTTAAACTCATTATTGAGATGCCTGTTGAACTAGTAGTCTGTTGATTTATCTGGCAAGTCACGGAAAATTGGTTTAGTCCAATTACGGATTTTTGGACTTTACAGCTTGGCGGCTAAGTCACCCATATGCTTTTTAAAATTATATGTTGGAGGTACGTAAATATTTGACTTTTTACAAAACTTAAACTAGTTCAAAATCTATTTTTAACGTTTTAAACTTGTTATTTCTGTTAGGTAGGGTACATATATATATATATATATATATATATATATATATATATATAAGAAAAGAAAGCTGAAATATATATAAAAAAAGAAGCTGTGCTTTTGTAATATACGATGCAATAAACGTAAAATGGAGCTGCCTTGTTCTTACGCCCACTTCTTCAATTGTGCAGATGTGAGATTTTTATAGTTTTTCGGTTAATTTAATCTTAAAATTTATATTCACGCAATTTCATATTGTAATTTTTAAGACAGATGTTTTAAGTCAAATGCAAAATATAAGTTGTGTAATAATTATAATGTATCTTAATGCTACATATAAAAAGTACGATAAAGTAATGATATGATAACAAATAATAAACTAAATCCACTAATGTTAATTTTCAAATAGGATTTTTCTAGTACATAACTAATTTAAGTTTAAATAAAACTACATTTATTTACTACATAGATTTCAAATTATACAGGTGCTGAGAGAATTTCGATTTTTATGGGCCATAAATTTAATAAATATATATGCTTTAAAATGTATCATTTGGAAAATTATTTTTATTTTTTGATAATTATGTTTGCAAATGTTACAAAAATTCCATAGTAAAACAATTTGACACAATATGGGAAATTCTGTAGGGTCAAATATAAAAACTCTATTTTGTATAAATTATCAAAATAACTCTAATACCATAAATAAAATGGCTTAAATTTTCGCATGCACTACAATTTCGCGATAAGTCACCAATTAAAACAAAACAAACTACGGACAAAAATAATTTAAGTTTCGCGTGCCTCCATGTGTTACCTACATTCTAATAATATAAAAGATTGTGGATAGAAATGAATATGTAAACAGCTCGATAAACCTATAACCAAGCGTCGTTTTTCTGCTACTGTTTAACTTATAACAGCAGTTCATGTGTTATTACCAGCTGTTAACAAACATCAGAGTAATACAAAGAGACTTATGGAGATCGATTAACTTTAATGAGAAAAATGTATTGCATATTCTGGATATAAAAGTTATTTATTCATAGATTCTTTTAGATTAGTTTATTGTGTTTTATACGCCGAGCTAAAACAATAATAAGCCCTGGGGCGAAGACTAAGGGTGCCGGACCACTTCACACTTTTTTGAGCTAAGGTAGAAAAATTAGTCCTTCCGCTTAGGATTGTATAGATAAAAAAGGCAGATACAGTAGACTCTCGATAACTCGAACTTCGATAACTCGAATTTTTCGATATCTCGAAAAAAGTCTATTTCCCTGCACCTTCATTACTTATTTAATGTAATTTTATCTCTTTAATTCGAAGTTTTTCCTCGTTATTTTCGATAACTCGAAGTTTCCTCACAACTCAAAATTTTGTTTTCCTCTAAAAACTACGGATTTTGAAGAACCTTTAGCATATATGTAATTGCCACGTTCTTCTTTATCAGTTCTCTTTCTTATTGTGCGTTATTGAAAGGGTATACTTACAATGGATTCCTACCTGTGCCTCACCTTTTTGTTTGAATGTCGCCAGACTGGATTCCCTGAGCTTTATCCCCTCCTCTTTAACGCAGAGTCAGTACAACAAGGAAGATTAATGATTTATCGTCCCTCAAGCCAGCTGGCGTTTTCGGTAAAGTGCGAGTCACTTTCTTGGAATATTACCGACCGTCCAGAAAGCAACTCACTTAAAATATGAAGACGACACTCGACCCCTTCTCATTTTTGTTTAGGCAATGCTATAGCAGCATTTGATGAGATATCGCTCTCAGAATAAGAATGATAATTAAGATTGCTAACCTCCTCCAAAGATAACTTTGTAAGAGGCTCTATCTTCGATAAAATCTATGCGTGCATTCATTGAATCGAGGCGGGAAATGAAAATATCAGAGGCATTTCAAGAAATCGTGCATTTGGAAAATATAATTGATTTCGAAAAAAATAGAAATACTCACCAAACTATTTTGAATAGATATGTTAAATAAAGTCGTGTAAGTATACTAGTATTTATTTTTTACCAAAACAGCTTTTTTATAGGATTTTTGATAACTCGAATTTTCGATATCTCGAATTTTTATACACTTCCCTTCGAGTTCGAGATAACGAGAGTTGTCTGTACTTGCATACTTACAATTCTGAACAATTTTATTAATTATTTAATATGAATAGAATGTGCCTGTTTTAAAATCCTGTTTTTGTGGATCGTAATTTATTTACAACACATAACTAATTATACACTGATTAAACAAAATATTAATTCTTTCCGCTCGGGCATTTCAACGTGAAATACAACTAATTATTTTTTTGCGAATCAATATTAAGCTTTGGTACCAAATTAAAAATTGAATATGAAACTTTAAACTTATTTTTCTTAGTTATTACTTTTTTCACGTTTGATCAAGTTTAAATTGATATAAATTCAGATTTATTTGAATAAACTGCTACAAATATGCTACAGTATATTTTCAGATATATTACTTAAATTTGTATGTAGATATTAGTAATGTATGCATTAGATTTTTTTAGTGCTTTTTTATTAAAATTTGAAAAATTAACGTAGTGATTATTTCAATTATTTTTTTTAAGATTATTTTTTAAATAATAAAAATCTATAAATACAGTTTGGTAAACACTTTCTCTTGTTTACAGAAAAGTAAATATATATAAAAACACTAAATGAAAAATGAATAAATAAAACTATTAAAAAAATAAAAAAGTACAAATATTAAAAAAAAAAAAAAAATTACTCAAAGTAAATATTTTTTTTTGTTTTACATAAAAAAATAAAAAAGTTTATTTTCTATAATTTTTTAAATAAAAAAAATCTAATATTTTAATGGTTTATCCATGTGATTTTGTTAATAGGCGTTGCACACATATGCGAAAAAAATTTATAATAATATCTGTAAATTTAAAGAAAAAAGTATTTCAAACGCATTAAACCATTTAACCAATTAAAATAATTCCTACTTCAATTAAAGTTCCATTACCATTTTAAAACTCAATTAACATCATTTGATCCCCATTCGATAAACATAAACACATGTTTAAACTATTTTTATTGATAAAATAAAACATCTAGTAACGTTATATTTGAAGTTATATTCCAAGCATATTCCGGCAAGAGTTTCGATTTAGAATATCGTTTTCAAATATAAACTACCACCAATACCCTTCGACTAACGTATGGAAATTTAACAGTTATACAACCCAACAACTTTCGTGATACACCAGCTATCGGATATTTAAAACTAATATCCACCTTAAACGCTTTACTCCCGTGGTCCCCATACCTTTAAACGGAATTCAACCGCGATGACTTCAGCCAACGTTTAAACGTCGATTTCCCTTCCACAAAACAATCATGCGGACGCTATATTGGACGCGAAATAACCGACTACTTAAGCCACAAAGTGAAAATCGATCTCTGGGTTGCGTGACACAGAGCTCCGTGGGTTATTAGATAAAACACATGCAAGGGCGAGTTCGTGACAGAGGAAAAATGCCTTGGGAAAGGAGCTGCGGAATTTCCTGCGATGCTAAAAAGTGACTTGTGACTTCTGGTCATAAGGTTATTTTTTTTTTCTGGAAATATCTGTCACTCTGCATCAGCGGTTGTTCTTCCGAGTTGAGGGCCTTCGTTAATTACATGCCGCGTTAACATTTTTCTTGTTTATGTAAGGGATCAAAATCACTTATTTATTAAAGAGCCAAGGAGTAGGTGTATTTGTAATTGATATTTGTTCTTTATTGAGTGAAATTGTAAACTTTCAACCCAATGGTAATGGATTTTGGGTTTATATTCACCCGGATTTCCTTTTATTCCTTCAAATTAAAATGTATTAGAAAAATGACCTTTTGTAATAAATAACGCTAATGTGAAAATGGGTGTTGTTGCGTTAACCTCAGGTCAACAAATCTTTGCACACAAGATATTACTGACAAATTGGTTATTTTATATTTTCTGTTAAAAATTAATTTCCTTATGGAATAGAATATTGTATTATTTTTTTATATTTAATCATACTCGGAATATATGGCGTTTCCGTACAGATGGTTTTATTCTGAACTGTAAAATAGGATACATAAAAATGTGTACCTCGAACATACTCGTTTTTCCTTGAGTACAATCGCACCTTAAATGAGCGATTATGTACTCAAATTTAAGTAATCGCAATTTCTATAAAATGAGCAGTGTTTTTTGATATTACTAATCTCAGGTTTCGTTCAAAAGATCTTCATAAAACTTGTCAAACTTAAAATAGTTGTTCAGAAGATTGTTTCTACATTATCTGATGTCGATTACTTAAATGAAAACTGAGTTATTTCAACTCAATTATCTTACTTCCCTTTCTTTTGGCACACTTTTTTTTAACATTTCTTATGTTTATAACTTATTTAAGTATCCCTGGTAGTTTAAAGGATAAAGCACTGGACCGTGGTGCCTTAGGATCTGCGTTCGATTTCCGGTAAGTCTTAGTTATAATTGTTGATATTTATTGAAAGTGATTTATGAAGGAAGCCTATGTAAGCAATCAACTGCTCTTTTTAATTTATTTTTACTCGCTGTACTCATTTTTGAGTACATGTATTTTTCAAAAATGAAATTTATGTATTTGGAGCCATGATAAAAATCGAATGTGCTCAAAAAAGTACAATTTACTTATATTTTAGTACCTATTCTTAACAGTGTGCCTAAATCAAATAGTATATTTACTTTTCTGAAATCTTAGGAAAATGTAAATAGTTCTGTATTTTCTTAAGTATATATTTTTTGTCATTCACTATTTAAATATATCTTTTTTTTTAGAAGTAAAACCACGTATATTGAAACCAAAGATTTACCAGCCGTAGTTGGGGAAGAAATAAAAACGATAAACTTTGATATGTCAAATTTCCTGGTGTTGGTTTCTAGAGAGGAAAACACATTGACCTCAGATTTCGCCATCAACCACGGATGGTAAATTATTGGGTTAAATATACGTGATTTTATTTCTAAGTCAACGATATTCCGAATGTGAAAAAAAAATAAACTAAGTTCAAATTCTATAGCGAAACAAATTTAACACGTGACAATCAAATATCTAAGTATTATAAAATAAAACAGTATATACTTAATTCTAAAATACGTAGATATAATGAATTATATTTATATGAATGAATAAATGAAATTAATTAATGTTATTTTATATTAAAATATATTTTAAATAAAATATAAAAAAGATACTTTTAATTGTCATATTAAGATAGTTTAATACAATGATAATATATACTAACAATAATCATTTTATTAATCATTTTTTAACTTTTTAACCTATTTAACATATCATATAATAATACCGCCTAGTAGCATCAAAACAAAAATAAAACTTTGAAAATTAATTAAATTAGAAACAATGTTGATCACAGTTACCAAAGATTAATTATAATCATTACAAAACAATGCAAAGCAACACTAAACAATTCCACTCTAAAAACTTCATATGGAAAATCAATTAAATATTTTAACCTATTTGAAATATCATATAATAATACCGCCTAGTAGCATCAAAACAAAAATAAAACTTTGAAAATTAATTAAATTAGAAACAATGTTGATCACAGTTACCAAAGATTAATTATAATCATTACAAAACAATGCAAAGCAACACTAAACAATTCCACTCTAAAAACTTCATATGGAAAATCAATTAAATATTTTAACCTATTTGAAATATCATATAATAATACCACCTAGTAACATCAAAGCAAAAATAAAACTTTGAAAATTAATTAAATTAAAAACAATGTTGATCACAACTAACAAAGATTAATTATAATTATTACAAAACAATGCAAAATAACACTAAGCAATTCCACTGCAAAAACTTAATATATAGAAAATCAATTAAAGATTTTAACATATCTTATAATAATACCGGCTAGTAGAATCAAACCAAATATAAAACTTTAAAAATTATTGAAATTAAAAACAATGGTGATCACGGTTAACAAAGATTAATTATAATCATTACAAAACAATGCTAAACACCAATAAACAATTAAACTGTAAAAACTTAATATATGAAAAATCAATAAAAGATTTTAACCTATTTCACATATCATATAATAATACCGCCTAGTAGCATCAAAGCAAAAATAAAACTTTGAAAATTAATTAAATTAAAAACAATGTTGATCACAGTTAACAAAGATTAATTATAATCATTACAAAACAATGCTAAACACCAATAAAAAATTAAACTGTAAAAACTTAATATATGAAAAATCAATAAAAGATTTTAACCTATTTCACATATCATATAATAATACCGCCTAGTAGCATCAAAGCAAAAATAAAACTTTGAAAATTAATTAAATTAAAAACAATGTTGATCACAGTTAACAAAGATTAATTATAATTATTACAAAACAACACTAAGCAATTCCACAGTAAAAACTTAATAAATGGAAAATCAATTAAAGATTTTAACCTATTTAATATATCATATAATAATACCGCCTAGTAGCATCAAATCAAAAATAAAACTTTGAAAATTAATTAAATTACAAACAATATTGATCACAGTTAACAAAGATTAATTATAATTATTAAAAAACAATGCAAAACAACACTAAGCAATTCCCCTGTAAAAACTTAATATATGGAAAATCAATTAAAGAAAATTGTCATCAAGGGACATTACTTCAATGTAATTAATTAAACAATCACAACTAAAAACAAAAATCTGAAAATTACACTTATACGATAAACACGTTGATTACAATTTGATAAATGCTTTTTTTAATTCTTATAAGTCTAAGTTTTGTCAAGTGAATACTAGCTTTTGAAAAATAAAACTACATAAATGAAAAGCTCGCGAGACTTTTTTTTTCTAATTACAACCAGGCCACTACAATAGAGACGTATGTCTTAAGGCAACGAGTAAAGGAATTAATTATGGGATTTAGCGCATAGTAATTACATAGTTGGTTAGACACGTGAAAAAATGCTCGGCGAAAAAAATATGCGTTATTTGTCGGTCTGCCCATTACTTGCTTTGTTAGGGCTTAATTTGTTTTTTGACTGATTGCACTTTTTTCGTCACTAGTTTAAAAGAAATCTCGTTTTTTGGTGTGCAGCATGTGTTTTATGACTAATCCTGAGCTTTGCTCAGAGTTACACTTCAATTGTATTGCCTTGCTAATGCTTTTTCGGAATGTGGTATTTAGTGTATTTGGTTTCTAGAAACGAAAAATTGAGTAAATAAAAGACGTTTAGAAATTTACTTAGACTTTTTAATTTATAGTTTTTTTAAAACGTAATACCTAATAGGTTTTTAAATTGGGAAACTTTTGAATTATATCGATTAATTTTCAATTTTAAATTAAAATGTTGAAATGTATATTTTTGTATAATATTTAAAATATATATAGTTAGGTATGTTAATATAATTTTATTCCAATAATTTTATAACTTTATAAAGTTTTCTGCAGAAAATTATTAATATATTTAACATTTTTTTAATTCTACATTTGCTTCCAAACCATTTATTATCAATGTATAATAACATTTAGAAAATGTATTTTAAACCATATTTATCTGCGTATTATTTAATTACTATAGGTTATCACCAATAAATACAATATATTTGTTCCGGACTTATTATATAGAAATAACAATGTCTTTCTGTCATTTGAAATTTTGCCACAATTGACAAAAGGGTAACCATAGTACCCGTAAATTAATCCATAATTACCATATTTATCTATGTATTATTTCATTACTATAGGTTATCACCAATATATACAATATATTTGTTCCGGACTTATTATATAGAAATAACAATGTCTTTCTGCCATTTGAAATTTTGCCACAATTGACAAAAGGGTAACCATAGTACCCGTAAATTAACCCATAATTACCATATTTATCTATGTATTATTTCATTACTATAGGTTATCACCAATAAATACAATTATATTTGTTCCGGACTTATTATATAGAAATAACAATGTCTTTCTGCCATTTGTAATTTTGCCACAATTGACAAAAGAGTAACCATAGTACCCGTAAATTAACCCGTAATTAAAAAAATTTCCCTTTAACAAAGTAATACTTTTACAGTATTTTTTCCTTTATAAAAGCTATTAAGTAAAGAGTAACCAAAATATTTATCATATAAACTATTTATTTATGAAAATAACAGAAGACTATAGAAAAGAAATAATTTTCGGAAAAACGAATTTGAAGAAATAATAATTCATTTCATAGAACAAATTGATGCTACAAGAAAACTTCAGAAGTATTTTTTAAATTTATAAACTGACAATTTATTTTGTTGGTAAAGTGTTTCAGTCAGCCAAACTGCTATAAATGATAAAAGAATAACAAAATCATATAGTTATAGTCTTATTCTATTTACAGATGTTTAACATGCTAAGTTTACTATTTTCAAATAATTGGGAAACATATTTTGGTAGTAAAGGGCATTTATTTCATTTGAAAATGTAAAATGAAATATTAACTAACAAGTATATAAATGATATAAATAAATATTTTACAACCTAATACCTAAATTTCTCCTGAATATGTAAAGTAAGACCATTATAAACTTTATATTCTCTTTAAGCGAATCTAAGTATGTTGCTTAGTATATTTTTAACTATATAAATTTTAAAAGCACTAAGCACAAGAATAGACACATAATTAAATAGACACACGATGCGACTTACACACTGTACTAAATTGTATTTTTCCATAATATATAAAAGACAATAATTTTTATTAACCTTTCCACGTGGGCTAATTTAAATAAAAGTTACCCTGCATGTGGGCTCATTCCTAAGCGGAGAGAGAAAGTCGCTTGCTACGCAGGGCAGAGAGTTCTTAAAACATCGTGAAAGGACAAATTGCCGTACAATAAGAGTTGTGTGACTGTCTGACGGACGGATCATTCACAATTCTTCCTCAAAAATGATAGATACCCTAATAAGGGAAGGTGAATGGTTGATAATCTGAAAAGCCAACCTGAAGGCGACATGTAGAAACCATTAGTCAAGCTTCACATGTCCGAAACCATGTAATTACCTGTTATGTGGCACGCAGCGTAATTCAGACCTGACATACTTTTAAAATGATTACTCCCCTCTCCGTGATAAAAAATGGTCCCCAGCCCATCGTTATACCTGTAAAATATATGGGAAAATGCTGTAAAGGTCAAATAATGTTATCAATTTTTAAATATAATTTTATATCAATCAAAATGAAAAAAAGAATAGTAATTATAGTCATAAAACAAAAATTAATCACTATTGCTAGAAATACTTGTTTCAATCATGCAACATGTACCGTGCAACAAATGTTACAGTAAAAAATGTTTTACTTCAATTTGTGAAATGAAATCCATTTTTAACAAGATATTCTATACATTGCTATGAATTAATCAAACTTTATTAAACTCCAATAAATTAACCAAATACAGTTTCATCAATTAATATCAAATATCAATATTATTAATTAACATGAGGACAAAATCAAATTTAGAACGGTGTATGCTATTTAAAAAAAGCCACATTGAAGATGTCAAACATGTCATGAACATATTTATTAAAAATTACATTAAAGAGATTATGACAAGACATTTTTACTTTTGATGAAGAATGCGATATAACTTTTGTTAATGTTTAATTGTATAAAATGTGCCTAGAATTCGATTACAAATGTAACAATTCATATTTTTACAAATAAAATTGAAGTTTATTTTTAGAAAAATTGACTAGATCTGTTTGAATTCATTTAGTTTATTCTAACTTATTGTATACCCTTAAATATTTTCAATTAGCCTATCAAGAAGTGAAGGTAATATAGAAAATGCGAAGTTATTTCCGCTCATAGACAGTTTAATTTATATTTATAACCCACGTATTTTTTGAATAAATAAATACATTTATTAATTTAATTTATAGCGGAAGGAATGATAAGTCTATGTACCTAGTGGGTTATTGTTATATCTAAGGGGATAAAAAATAAGGTGTCACACAAAATTTTACACATCAATTTTGGTTACATGAATAATCAATCACATACAATTTGTCAATTTAAAAAAAACATATAGGAATAAAAAAAATTAAAATTTAATTGCATACTTTTGACCTACCAGGAATTTAAGAGTACGCACACCGGGTCTCAAGAGTACGCACATTGGTCTCAAGAGTACACATATCGGTCTCAAAAGTACGCATATTGGTCTGAAAAGTACGCATATCGGTCTCAAGAGTACACATATCGGTCTCAAGAGTACACATATCGGTCTCAAGAGTACGCATATCGGGTTTCGAAAGTACGTACACCGGGTTTCAAGTGCACGCACATCGGATTTTGAGAGTACGCATTTAGGGTCTCACTAGTAAGCACAACTTTCTCGAGTGTGCGTACATTGGATGTCAAGAGTACGCATATCGGGTCTCAATGGTACGTATATCGGGTCTTAGGAGTACGTACATAGGATTATGAGAGTACGTACATCGGGTCTCAAGAGTACGAATATTGTGTCTCGAGTACGCATATTGTGTCTCAAGAGTACGTGCGTCGGGTATCAAGAGTACGTACATACATCTGATCTCAATAATATGCACATTTGTCTCGAGAGTACGCACATCGGGTATATAGAGTACGCACATCGGGTCTCAAGAGTCCGTATATCGGGACTCAAGAGTACGCACCAACAGTGATCACACACCACTGCCTTCATAAGCGGAGCGATCCTCATGCCACCACTCCTTGCAAATATCCCACTGAATACAGTTCTCAAAACGATTTGCCCACACGTTCCAAGACAAACATATTTGAAGAGATGGAAATTGCTTCTTTTACTTGGAAAAAATAACGCTAATGGCACATAAATTCCCTTTGCACTTATGCACCATAACCACTGTGATAATTCCCCTAATTTTGCACTGGAAATCTTACCAACTTTGTTTTTACTATTTTGGAAATATTTTACTGTTTTGGAAATATCAAAATAGCTTTTGCGTACTATTGTTCTACTGAGAAGTGTTTGACGGAATCGCTGCTTGGTGCTGACTAACCTCATATTGTAGCTTATGAACTTTACTTTCCTATTATATAGAGGAAACAGACATAAACTAGTATTATATACTCTAAATCTCTAACGTTTTAAGTTTTAAATGTTATATACAAAAGCGATAACAGTATATTTTCGATTGTAAAACGTAGTCAAAGTGCAGCAGGCCTATGAACACATGGCATGTCCTTTTGTTGTTGTGGACACACTAAAAAGCCACAACAAAAATTCCTACAGTGTTGCTAACGACTGAAAAGTATCAGGGTACTCTTTGCCGAATGCGAACACATCTCGTGTGTCTCTCAAAAGATACTCCAAGCAATGATTATGTGATATAATACTTTTAGAATACATTTTAGCTAACCGTATTTGAGAAATAGTGTTTACAAACTACCTAACCAACTTGCAAATTTGACGTTGAAAGAAATTTCACATTCATCAATTGTGAATAGGTGACTCTGTTTCTCAATAGATTAGTATAAAATGCAATATACATATTGAGTTTAAAATTATTGTATATGTTTCACAAAACAAACGCTTTTGAATACATTTTAGAATTCCAACCATTAACATAATATTGGTTGCAAAATACATAACCGGCTAGACAATACAACAATAAAACACAACATTTCACACACATTTTGATTGAGTGAGTCTGACAAGCGCATTTTATATGAAAAGTCTTAGAATTCCATAAAGTATAACATTATTGCGTGTTATTCACAGGAAAACCATAACAGGAATACATTTTAGCTGATCTTTTACTTTTAAAACTCACTACAACAAAACCCATTATCGGCATATTGGCTTCAAAATACATAACCAGCTTGCAAATTCGACTTTAAAACACATTTCACCATTCCTTCCAAAGCCTTTTCACGCATAATACCTCGCAACTAAAACTCATTCCAAGGCCCTCCGGCTACGCTAATAGAGGAACGCACACACATACATAACACACACTGTTTCTCCGCCCCTTTGAATTTTAGGACAATTTCAACCGGAGCGTTTATCACGCCAGAACTAAGTTGTCACAAGCTTAAGTTCTACGAAGCGATAATGCCTCAGGGCGCTTTGTCTTTTCCCAAAAATGAATTCATGGGCAAATAGGAGAATGTCCCTCGTGAGGTTTTGGCTGGGACGTGCTAGCGTCCCAGCCACTAATGATTAGACGGAGGGGGATTGTGTTTGAAGTAGAAGGGAGGGGGGGGGGGTGAAGCATGCTGAAGTGAAGCCTAGTGGGAGTTTTCCTTGAATTTGTTTTTCGGGGGGGGGGGGGGGGGGGTTGAAAGGATGTGTCGTCGTGAAGTGATCTGCTGTGTTTACCGAAGATGAAAGTCTGAGGGGGGGATGAGTAATAAATGAGGTGCTTTTACGGTAGTTGAGTCGCTGAAAGGTGAAGGGAAAGTTGAGATTGAAAGTCGGTTTTTTTTATTGCATGAGTAATTTACTGGGGTAATAAATAATTAGTTCACTGTTAAAAGAGGTATTCAATTATAAGTAAAATGCACTAATTGTTTAGTACATTCGATGTTTATCATAACTCCGAATACATAAGATTTATTTTTGAAAAAGACATGCACTCAAAAATGAATTAAAAGAGTAATAATTTGCCTACATTGTCTAATCACTTTCAATAAATACCATAGCGATAATACGGAAGTAAGATACTTAAGTTGTAAGATTCAGACTTTGTTCAGATGGCTTGAACAGAAGCTGAGATTAGCAATATTAAATTTCACTGCTCATTTTTAAGAAAGTATGGTTGCTCAAATTTCAGTAAGTCGTTGATAATTTACGATGAAATTGTAAGCAAAGAAAAACAAGTAGATTCAGGTACTTATTTTTAAAAGAAGGTGTTTAAAATGAGTACCTGAACATACTCGTTTTTATATGAGTACATTGCATCGTAAATGACCGACGACGTACTCAAATTTAAGAAATCGTAGAAATGTTTTACAGAAGATATAATTTGTTTTAATTTTACATAGAAAACTGACAAGAAATTAGTATTTGTATTTTAAATTTATGATATCTTGCAAATTTTAAAATCGAGATTTTAATTTAAATCTTAAAGATAATCGCATTTAAACGAACTAAATATCGTTTAGAAGAATTAAATGCTTTAATATAAAAATACAGTATTTTCTTGTATTTGTATAATAAAATATTTAGTCCTTAGATATTGTTCTTTACACACCAATCTTTAAAGAATTATTTTTTTTACTCTAACGACATCAAAATTATATTCTACGTTAAGTAATTTTATTATCAGTATGTTATTATCATTATCAGCTAATTATCAGTATTAAACTTTGGTACAAAATTGCCATAATACGTAACTCATTTTTCCCATTGATGACTTGTTCATGTTTGGTCAAGTTTAAATTCATATAATTTCAGCTCTATTTGTAGAAACTGTTCCAAATTTGTTACAGTGCATTATCGAAACTATTACTTTAATTTGCTTTTAGTAATTAGTAATATTGTTCTTTACACACCAATCTTTAAAGAAGTATTTTTTTACGCTAACGACATCAAAATTATATTCTACGTTAAGTAATTTTATTATCAGTATTTTATTATTATTATCAGCTAATTATCAGTATTAATTTTTTTTACAAAATTGCCATAATACGTAACTCATTTTTTCCATTGATGACTTGTTCATGTTTGGTCAAGTTTAAATTCATATAATTTCAGCTCTATTTGTAGAAACTGTTCCAAATTTGTTACAGTGCATTATCGAAACTATTACTTTAATTTGCTTTTAGTAATTAGTAATATTGTTCTTTACACACCAATCTTGTGTGAAGAAGTATTTTTTTACTCTAACGACATCAAAATTATATTCTACGTTAAGTGATTTTATTATCAGTATGTTATTATCATTATCAGCTAATTATCAGTATTAAACTTTGGTACAAAATTGCCATAATACGTAACTCATTTTTCCCATTGATGACTTGTTCATGTTAGGTCAAGTTTAAATTTATATAATTTCAGCTCTATTTGTAGAAACTGTTCCAAATTTGTTACAGTGCATTATCGAAACTATTACTTTAATTTGCTTTTAGTAATTAGTAATATTGTTCTTTACACACCAATCTTTAAAGAAGTATTTTTTTACGCTAACGACATCAAAATTATATTCTACGTTAAGTAATTTTATTATCAGTATTTTATTATCATTATCAGCTAATTATCAGTATTAATTTTTTTTACAAAATTGCCATAATACGTAACTCATTTTTTCCATTGATGACTTGTTCATGTTTGGTCAAGTTTAAATTCATATAATTTCAGCTCTATTTGTAGAAACTGTTCCAGATTTGTTACAGTGCATTATCGAAACTATTACTTTAATGTGCTTTTAGTAATTAGTAATATTGTTCTTTACACACCAATCTTTAAAGAAGTATTTTTTTACACTAACGACATCAAAATTATATTCTACGTTAAGTAATTTTATTATCAGTATTTTATTAACATTATCAGCTAATTATCAGTATTAAATTTTGGTACAAAATTGCCATAATACGTAACTCATTTTTTCCATTGATGACTTGTTCATGTTTGGTCAAGTTTAAATTCATATAATTTCAGCTCTATTTGTAGAAACTGTTCCAAATTTGTTACAGTGCATTATCGAAACTATTACTTTAATTTGCTTTTAGTAATTAGTAATATTGTTCTTTACACACCAATCTTTAAAGAAGTATTTTTTTACACTAACGACATCAAAATTATATTCTACGTTAAGTAATTTTATTATCAGTATTTTATTAACATTATCAGCTAATTATCAGTATTAAATTTTGGTACAAAATTGCCATAATACGTAACTCATTTTTTCCATTGATGACTTGTTCATGTTTGGTCAAGTTTAAATTCATATAATTTCAGCTCTATTTGTAGAAACTGTTCCAAATTTGTTACAGTGCATTATCGAAACTATTACTTTAATTTGCTTTTAGTAATTAGTAATATTGTTCTTTACACACCAATCTTGTGTGAAGAAGTATTTTTTTACTCTAACGACATCAAAATTATATTCTACGTTAAGTGATTTTATTATCAGTATGTTATTATCATTATCAGCTAATTATCAGTATTAAATTTTGGTACAAAATTGCCATAATACGTAACTCATTTTTTCCATTGATGACTTGTTCATGTTTGGTCAAGTTTAAATTCATATAATTTCAGATCTATTTGTAGAAACTGTTCCAAATTTGTTACAGTGCATTATCGAAACTATTACTTTAATTTGTTTTTAGTAATTAGTAATATATATGATTGTATGTTTTTTAATATGTCTTTTCAATAGTTCAACTATTGAAATTAGGGATTTTTTTAAAAATATTTTTCACAAAAATGGTTTTGGAAATAACGCAGTATAAAGACAGTATATTAAACACATTATCCTGTTTATAAAAATGCAAAAATATAGTTTTCAAGAAAATGTGTTTTTTTTATTTATATAAAAAAATCACTTGTTTGTATTTTTTTAATTAAAAAAAAACTTATATATTTTTTATATGTTTGAGCACGTGATTATGTTAATATTATTTATACATGTATGTAGGAAAAAAATGATATCTGCAAAATTAAATAAAATGGTAAATTAAGTCCTATACACAATGTTACATAATGTGCCCACATAAAGTTAAAATAGCAATATTGGAAAAACAAATAATATTTTTATTTCCCTCATGAACTTTCAATGTTACATTATATACAGAGGAAAAATAGGGAAAATGGCCGTGTCGAAAACATTGCCGTTGATTGGGTGAGAGGATCCTGTAGGGAAAAAGAGTGCATTTGAACTTAAAAAATCCCTGAGTGATGGGGAATGAGAAAATATTTGCATAGGCAGTCAGAGCTTCGCAAAGTCTACATTTTCCCTTACAAATAATTCCATTCAACGTATCGACAACCTATAAATTTTACTTGACGTTATTCTAACAAGCATAACCTTTCGAAGAAACAATTTATAAAAGTTTTTTTTTAATATCGGTTTTGTCGGAAACTACTTAACTAGTAGTATCATAAACATATATCTAAAAGTATCGACACACCACGCCGAGCTTACGGAAGCAAACTAGGTATCCAAGATTAACGATATAAAATCCCAAACACACCTTAAAATCGTTTATCTTTTGAAATTCTATTGCAGGCAAAATAAAGAAAACAACTCAACACTGAATATCTCGCCGGTGCCTCTAAAAGTCCAAGTTTTAAAGCACCAAGCCCTCTGGGGAAAAGTCATCCTATTTCCCCTATTAATATGAGTTATCTTTTATCTAAAACATCAGTGTAATGATCCGAGCTCCGATCTAAAATATGCCCTTTCATAGATCAAAAGATATGAAAATCAATTCAAGGTTTAAGTACTCCTCCTGATAAAAAGCTATTAGATAGCGTGTAAAAAAAAGTATTCTTATGTTTTATTAAAAGGCCATGTCGATCTTATTATTCTTTTTTTCTCCCCGCTATTTATTATTTTGTAGAATATTTATTTTTCTTATACGTGAATAGATGAGGGGGGGGGGGGCTTCAGAACTCTAGGATTGAATTAATGGCTCTTTTCGTTATAGAACTCATTTATTTCCGAGGATTTCAGGAATTCCAACAGATGCCAGATTTCACGAAGTATCTCCTCTTGTTGGGTAGATTAAAAAAAACAAGGGGGAAGAAAGTTAATTTGTTTTTTTTAAGTATTAATGACAGTAATTGGAGAAAAAATAAGCCTAATAAATAATTTAGTTTTTCGTTTGTGCATAATTTAGTCAGAAAAAAAAATACCGTGCTTAAAATAAAGCCTTTGTTGGACTCTTTGTTTGTAGCTTAAGGTATTCAATAAATCAGTGCAAGTTAATTCCCGTTGTTGAAGAGAGTGAATTTTTCTTATTTTGTCTACAACATGAATATTCGAAGTTTAACTTAATAAATATGCGGTATATTTTCATATTATAAAACAATTAAACTTAATTTAATTTTTACATTTGCACTATTTATATATTTAATAGGAAAGTCACTTTCTTTTTACATTCACTCCTCCTAAACTATATAACCAATTTTTATTATCAAAGTTTCATTTCAAAAGGAGTTAACTGTAGATGTGACAATGACTGTAAAAACTATTAAATATTAATTAATTAATTAGTTTGTTACACTTTAAAAAGAACGAAAAATTACCATTGTGGCGCCATCTAAATCTCAAAATTTAGTTAAAGGTAAAATGACTGTTAAATGGGACGGATTCAACTAAAACGTAGGAAAGGCATATAATTAATGTGAGCAGAGAGAGAATTAGTTTGCGAAACAAACAATTTTTTTGCAATTATTTTAACATGAAGAATTTCTTGACGCTACCCTCAACAAATGCTGATATCCAACTCTAAATCCCACCGGGAGTTGACGCAACCCAAAGCCCATACGGAGATGACAACACCCCTACAGGCCGGCCAAACACGGAACCCTGGAGACAAATAGCTCATCCACAACAGTAAATCTCCTTGACGGTTTACGTAAGTCAGTTTGGCCTAACCTCTACACATACCGCCCAACCCTAAATTATTGCTTTCTCATGAACGTGATTAAAAATTAGATGTTAAGATTGTTAAATAAAGCACCTTTAATGTTTATGTGTATTCGTTTATGTGTAAATTACCAGTGTACGGTGCCTCCTTGGCGCGATTCTGAAAATGGGCGCCAAAGCCTTGGCAAACAACGTGAAACGGTGCGAGAAAAAAAAAGTAGGGTTGCCGTACGTCATAATATTACTAAGAACGTTATGAAATATTGTTGCCAAATAGTAAAATTTATCGCCCATCAATTGTCGCCAAATCACATTTGGCGGGGGCACCGTACACTAGGAATTAACCCATTTATGCCTGGCATTATAAACAACATTATTCTTAATGAAACTTAAAAATGAAACACAACGCAAAACCAAAAGTTACTAACCAGCCTTACGACAATGACAAAAATTACAGTTGTGCCATTTAAAATAATTTATCTTCCCCAAAAATGTAACCATATCACCAAAACTCACCCAACATCCGTACTAAGTGTTACGGCATCTATATTTTATACCTAACACTTCCTCTGCTAACACACCCAGTGGCAGCACGTCCCATGCAATCCTCTGGGAAGCCGTAATTTCTGGACAAAGTTTAGATTTC
Source organism: Troglohyphantes excavatus (assembly GCA_963932185.1). NCBI lineage: Eukaryota > Metazoa > Arthropoda > Arachnida > Araneae > Linyphiidae > Troglohyphantes > Troglohyphantes excavatus. Next base: position 56,329,606 of record OZ010673.1, on the reverse strand, counting down.
GTGGCGAAAACTTTTAAGTTTAATCCCTTGTTTACCCTTCCCTTGAAAGAAATACTCTGCAGTCCCACGGTTGTACAATAAATTCCTCAGGAATTTAATTTACTTCAGTGGGTACTGGCGGAAGAGCAGGGGGGGAGGGGGGGCTTCTGAAATGAAATTATTTGGATCTGAGCGGCGTTGGTCGAAGAAAGAGTGGGACTTGTTTTATATTTACATGTGTGTAAGCTGAGATGGGACACCGGGGCAGCATGTACCTTTCAGCGCTGTTTCCTGGAAACATTCTTCTGCTTTTAAAGAAGTTGATGTTTGCTTTTCTCTTTTTTTCTTCGGATGGAGCGTCGGCCTTTTTGGATTCCTTCGTTGGCGTCGTAAGTGGCTGTTTTGGTTTCGGAAGAGTTTAATAAGAATTCCGTATTGTAGTTTTGGAAATGTAGAAGTGCAATAAATTAAAAGAGATGAAGGCGACTTATGTTTTAAGAAGAAAAAAAATAAAACTGGGATATGTGAAGAAAGTTTGACATTATAGAACTTATTAAATATTAAAAATATATTTATTTATATTAATAAGTTATGTATATTAATAATATGTGCATGTTTAAACTCGTTAGTATAGAATTCCAGATGTTATTATATTATTTAATATACTCGGGGACAACCTAAGTTGAGCCTAAAACATAAAATATAATTGAATATGTATACGTATTATAGCTTCCGCTTCTGGTTCAACTTAGGTTGTCCCCGAGTATCGACTGTAATTACTTACTTTTGATTAAATGTGTTAATTATTCGAGATTCAATTTTAAAACATTTTACACACATTCAAAATTATTAAAATGCATAGCGGAGGCCGTTGTTGCGGGTTATGGTTTGGTGTGGCCACGCTATCGCTGACTCCATTTGATATAGTGATTCAGAAGTTTAGGTTTAAAGATAATAAACAAGCAGATGATTGTCATAGTATTTAGAAAAAAACAAATAAAATTTAAAGACGAATGTTTAACAATATAAGATTTACATGTAGTAGTAACATTGCTATTAAAATTGCTGAAGAAGCTGAGCAGCCATAGGAACGTTTGAGACTAAAAATGTTTCTGCTGTGTCAGTCTTTATCGGAATCGGCCACTCCTTTCAGAGGGCTTCAATGTTGAAAATCCCCCATTGGTTCCGGGGTATAAACACGGAAATAAACGGAAATGATTTATGTGAATTGCTTGTGAGAGAAAGAAAGGGACAAGAACTGCAGTGTCTCCATTATATCATTTTCGAAATGCAAATTGTCAAAACTGTCGATTAAAAATGAAGGCTTTAGTGCAAGAACTAAATAAGTGAAAATTACATTTTTTTCATTTACCAAAGTCTTCATAGTTAAATTTAAACAATTAAAGTAATGTATGTTTTCGTTACTTGTGTATAAAAATATAGCGTTAATTGATTAATTTTTGAATTGACACAGGAAAAGCATGGGAATAACGTGGAAAATAATAAAAAATGGCATGTGCTATTATTTTGCATTTATAGTTTAAATAATATATATATATATATATATATATATATATATATATATATATATATATATATATATATATATATATATATATATATATATATATATATATATATATATATATATATATATATATATATATATATATATATATATATATATATATATATATATATATATATATATATATATATATATATATATATAACTTTTAAAGAACATGCTTTTATATTAAATGTACTAAAATACAAAAAATAATCAAATGGCTAAGTGGATGAAGGGACTAAGTAATATTTGCATTTGCGATTCCAGTTTTGCTGTGAATAAAAAGTTAAGTAAATGTGTATTGTCCTAACAATATTTGGCTATACTTGCTGTATTTAAGCAGTACATAGCAGTATAAGAGAAATGCTATGTTATACTTATGTTCATAGTTATTGTAGATAAAAATTCTATATTTCTTGAAAACTGACTTTTGTAACATTACCTTTTCCTCCACTTGCCCCTTGAACTCTTTTCTCTTCAACTACTTTGAAATATGTTGAACATACTTTTGTTGGAACTGACTAAAAATAAAAGCGTGGAGCGCTTAGTATTTATATTATATTTAAGATTTATTAAGAATTATTTAACATTTCAAGATAATAAAAGAAGACCTTAAGGTTTTAGATATCATGTGTGAGCGCCCCACGCTTTTATTTTTAGTCAGTTCCAACAAAAGTATGTTCAACATATTTCAAAGTAGTTGAAGAGAAAAGAATTCAAGGGGCAAGTGGAGGAAAAGGTAATGTTACAAAAGTCAGTTTTCAAGAAATATAGAATTTTTATCTACAATAACTATGAATATAAGTATAACATAGCATTTCTCTCATACTGCTATGTACTGCTTAAATACAGCAAGTATAGCCAAATATTGTTAGGACAATACACATTTACTTATATTTTTATTCACAACAAAACTAGAATCGCAAATGCAAATATTACTTAGTCCCTTCATCCATTTATCCATTTGATTATTTTTTGTATTTTAGTACATTTAATATAAAAGCATGTTCTTTAAAAAGTTTTTTTTATATATATATATATATATATATATATATTATTTTCTGCCTTTTAGTTATGTAAGTAAACAATTGTGTTATATTAATGCTTCTTAAATTTATAACTAACTTTAAAATGAATTTCGTTAATAGCCCAAGGATGGTTGGTTGAAGTAACGTTGCTATAGAGCTGCATAGTGGGCTATTGGCGACGGTACGTGGTTTATCTCTAAGGAATGACCCGGGAAAACTTCCTCGTTTTTTTTATGTCCATTGGATGCAGAGTCCGATAACTTTGGCCTTTTGTTCACCACCGCTACGTAATATCGGCCGAGAATGAACCTTGTATCTTCAAACCACAAATTTAGCAGCAGTAGCAAAAGCTGCTTTGCAACGAAATCTAAGCAATTCCCTTCTTAATGTAGAATTGTTTAAAAACAAAAGTGATCGTAACAACTCGGCATGGATTTCGTCGCCAAGCAACATTCCCTATGGCTGCTAAATTTATGGTTCGAAGTTACGAGGTTTTCATTCTAAATTGAAGATGATAGGTTATGGGCATTTGGTTAGTTGAATTGCTGTCGCTTTAGAATGGCACAGTGAGCTCTTGGCTATGATTCGGAGTCAATCTCGAAGAAAATACTATGGAAAACTACCTCGTATTTTCGAACCATGATTGGATGACGTGGATGCGAACATAAAACCACATGAATTTTATGTGTATCATTCATCACTATTCTGTGGATTTTTTATAGCGGATGACAATGGAACTAAACTGCCAACCCTGTATTTATCGGTTCGCTGTACTCTCAACGACGAAATTTTAACCAGGACACTCCTGTCACGAGTCATATACTTAGGCCACAAAATAGGTGTAAAAAAAATTGGTGGACGTTAAATCTGTAATGAACCAACTTCCGTTATTCTGATTTTGGTGGGGCAGTTTGGAGTGTGGGTGCTAACTCATCGATGGTCTCGTGCATATACGGGATTGGTTCACATTACATTTGACCATCGAAGTTCAACGTCCGGACGACTATTGAGGTAGCGTTGGGAGCCAGCTCAGATGTTTTCCTAGTCATCTGATCAATTGTTCAAAAATACAGGTTTATTGGGAATATGGACTCCATTTATACGAGTGGTTTCAGTAGAGGAATTAATATGAGCCTGGATAATATTGTCGGTGAATTTTTTGACAGAGTCATCAAGTTCACCGGGAGAGTCGGGTGCAGATTGAGGAAGAGATTAGTTCAAGAGATCGCTTTGAAAGGTATCCCAATTGGTTTTGAAATACGTTCCCACTTTAACCTTGGGAATATAACCGAGAAAGTTAATAAAACTGGATTATGGTCCGAACTAAGTTCGGACATAGATAAAATGGAGTGATGATATGGCATATCTCTAATAAGAGCCAGATCAATTGTTGAATATGATCTGGTAGAAAACCTGGTTGGAGTATCAGGTGCCACTATCTCGAAGCAGTTGTCTGCAAACATTGCAATTTTTTTACAGTGTCACAGTGATTCCAGCGGTGCGTTTTGGCGTTTAATTCTCCAAAGAGAACAATAGAGTTAGAGATTTTTTGGAGTGTTGAGAGTTCACTAGTTAAGGAGTTAGTTGGGCTATTAAGGATATATGTGGAAGCTACAGTAAATTTAGCAATGCCCTTTGGGTTTATAGTAATGATTGTAGATTCGATATTGTCAAGGAGTGGAGAAGTGACTCTATAAGCAGAAATCAAAAACGCCCTCCAATCATGTACGGGGAAGCCCAAGGCTGTCGACCAATGAGATCGCTGCACTTGGTGAAAAGTTACTGATTTTGAAATGGCTGGCATTTAATCAAGAACTATAGTCACATAAAATTTTAACTTGATAATTAAACACTTTTTAATTGAGTATTTAAATTTTAAAACATTAATAAGATGCAAGTATTATCAAAGAAAATACAGGCGTTTTAATTTTAGTAGTTCATCGTGCCGAAGCGGTTGGGAGAATTTTCCAAGTCCTTTAAATTAATAAAATCAATTAATTAACATTACAAGTCCTATTATTCATAAAAGAGAATAAATTTAGCTTTAATAATTCATAGGAGTTATATCACTGAGTGAATTTATCATTAGGTTATGATGGTTTAAATTTTTTAACATTTGGTCCTATGGCCGATTCGTGGTGCCATCTATGAGATTTTTCGGAAACTAATTTAAAAAAGTTTCTGTAACTTTTAACATTGTTTCTTATATTTAAAGTGGAAATTACTGGAATATTAAAATAAAATTATTTTTGAAAAATTGCAAAAAGTTTTGTTTACATTAAGCAAGAAGTTAGAAGTTAATACTTAAAATCGTTAATTTGCAATGACATGATAAGTGGTAAAAGGGCAAAACTTTCAAGTTATTGCGTACGGGTGATAAAACCCCAATAGGTGACATTTGAGACATTACATGGAACAAACTTGACAAATACATGGACGAGTAGTGATTCTACCAGAGACAATTATTTACAAAATGAGTTTATGCATAAAATAACTCGCAAAAGACCAATTCCTCAGTGGTCACCCACCCAAGAACTGACCTCTCGCAAGCTTGCTTAATTTGTAAGTACGAAAAATTTACGCAGCTTACGTCGCAAGAACGCGATTTCAGTTACTAAAGTGGGATTTAAGTGAGTTTTAATTTTAAGATCATGGAATTAAAAATTTAAAAGGAATTAAAAGGATTTACACTTGGAAATATGAACTACGGGAGATTAGTTAATCTTAGTGACTAAAAATTCAGTGATTTTGTTGATGCCAGCCATTAACTAGGCTGTATTTGCCGCTAAAGTTTCTACAATTTTACATAAGTTGCGAATCATTTCATTTGTGTGCGAATCATTCAGTTTGTTAGAGCGCCGTGCAGGTTTTTATATTATATATTTCAATCTGAAAAATAGACATTTTAAGATATATATAAAACACTCTTGTTTTATTTTAGCTGACTTATATTTTTCCATTTTGAAAATATTTTTATTATAGTGCAAAGGAAATCTGTCATTTGGTTTAAAAATATTCAAAATGGCAACGGAAAGCTTTTCTGTTGAAGCAAAACCAGATCATTGCGCATAATTTTTCGCGCATTCATTTGACGTCATTTTTGTAGATGATGGGTTCGAGTCGTGCTTTCGCCAGATTTGTCGATTTTAAAGAAAATTCATTATTAATTAGAATTAATTAGTAATTAACAATTTTATGGCTAATTATTGTATTGTCACCGGGATTACGTATGTATGCCAAGTTTCAAATTTTTATGACAATTGAAAGTGGGTTTAAATTGAGTTACAAGATTTGAGGACACATCACACCAGACAGTGTGAGTTAAATAAAAGCATGTAAAAAAACATTTTAGTTTAAATGTTTTTATATTGATTTCTATGACGGTTAAATTTATCGATTTCAACACGAATTGTAATTTAAATGTTCAGTTTCAAGTTTTAAAGTTTTCAATGTTACTTTATATAATTAAAAAGTATTGCCACTAGGTCACATTGTTATTGTGCCCTACCTTACAACGATAATTTGTTTGTGAAGCAAACCTAGGAAGATTGCGTAGCAATCCTACAGGGGTTGTCGGAGCCTTCTAGCTACATATGTATCCTTTTATACACAAATATACCTAACTATTTAACATTTAGGCATTTGCTGAGTTGTGTTAAGTATTAATGTAAAGCCATTTATAAGATAAATTAAAATTTCACGAATACGTCATTTGCTTTTTGGGTACATATACACTGAAGGGTCCAAGAGTTATTAAAATAAATCCATCATTTCTTGTGTATATTAAATATTTATCGCGTTAGAAAATTACAGCGCAAAATAAAAGTACCAAATCAACTGCTCTCCATCCAAAAAATGAATTTTCAGCAACTAGCGCATTCCTGTGGATGTCCTAATTCCTACTGAAGCTCCTATTTTTGCATCGGGAGCTTTCCATTTTAATCCCATGTTTATTTCCCGGAAAGAAATGCAACATCTTCTGCAAGAAATGATTAAATTTCACGCAAATTTAATTTACTTGATCGGATGTTGCCGAAATTGAAAAAAGGGTGAAATGAAATTATTTCAATATAAGGAATCCTAGCGGAAAAATTGGAAACTTTTCTTTATATCTGCATGTTGGTATTTATGTAAGACACTAGAGCAACATAGTTTTCTCGCTGTCGTTTTTTTTGGAAACTTGTGGAGGGCTCTCAACGGAAGAGAGAGGGCATCGATTTTCGGTGTTTTCTTTGATGTGATGCGTTGGCTTTCCGATATTTGGAATATTTTGGTTCTTGTATTGGGATTTTGTTCGAAACTGTCCCTTCTTGTTGAGTGCACTTCAAAGTTCCCATATTATATAAAAGGATACCACCATTGGATAGGAAGAAGGACCAATACGACAAAGAAAGTAACATTTTGCATAAAGTCCGAAAAGTTATGATGGACTCGATATACTTTGACCTTCTAAATGCATAAATATTTTGAATTGTGCACAAGTGTAATTTGATGGGGAGTATGTTAATTGCAATGTAGACATGTAATGGATGTTTTAAGTACTGCCACATAAATCCAAGCACATCCTATTTAAATTAACTATGTATTTTTTTACACAATTAAAAAGTACCGTATATACTCGCGTATAAGCCGACCCCATAATTTTAGACCGATTTTTTGTCCAAAATCGGAAACTCGCGTATAAGCCGAGTTGTATTTTCGTACATGAAAAATTCCGATTAAAATCGGCAAATCCTCGACAAAAGAGCGAAATTTTAATTAAAAAAATAAATATTTAAGCCTAGAAATTAAAAATTTAAAGAAAATATCTGGAGAAACGGCCTTCCTCGAAGTTCGTGACGATTCATCGGGCTTAAAAGTATGTACCACTCGCGATGTTCTGGTGTCTTTCAAACCTCCATCTTACTTCTTAAATTAAATCTCCATTATTATCAAATAAATTATTTTAAACCACGAACTTAAATACCAAAATGTGCAATTTCTAATCCTTAACATCGTTCTGATTATTTATGTGAATAGTTAAATTTTGCGATACGATTACACCGCGATGCGCAGAACGGTCTTCAGTCAGCACGTGACGCACATTCTCGATCTCGGAAATGTTTCCGCGCGATTTCAGAAGAATCCGCTAATTTCAACTTCTCTCCTTTTCCCATTTTAGGCAAATATTAGAAATTTTAATGACCCGCGTATAAGCCGACCCCCCTACTTTTTGATGAAAATTTTGACTTAAATTTCTCGGCTTATACGCGAGTATATACGGTATTCTATGTTGTGAAATGATGGGTCGTTTTTGTTGTATTATATAATTGTACTAGCATTCCCATGCGATAATCATATATGAAAAATCCCCCTCCCCAACACATGCACTACACATCTCATTCCGGTTAAAGATATTAGAGAATCTTGTATGGCCAAAAAAATCAAAATGTTTAACGGTCTGATCCTAGATTTGAAGCATTATCAACGGCTTGTTTAAAAAAACCAATTAAACAATTATTTTGAACGCAATTTTTCAAAATCTGTTGATTCCACGTTTTCAGCAATTTTGATTCTACAGTTAATGAAATCTTCGCTATTCCAATTTTTCTCGCTCGTTGACACATAATAGTTAACTCCAACCAATTGTTTTTGTTGTTTGGCATCATTTTCAAATATGTATTTATTTACGTTCTGCAATGCACATAGAATGTGTGTTTGTCATTTCTGCTGATGAAGGGTTATGTTAATCATGTTATGTTTTCTCATTAAATATGTCTGGATTTTATGTATATTTATTGTGTAGTTTCTGTTTTGCATTTGTATTTTAATATGTAGAAAATAGTTTGAAATTGCAACTTTGAAGAATTTTTTTAACCTTTTTTAAAAAACATAATCATCAAGTAATTGTTTAACACTGATAAGATTTCATAATTATATGAATACTATACTAACAATAATACCAAAATTAATGGGTTGAGGATAAAATATTAAAATATTTTGAATACTTAGTTATTGAAATACATAAATGATTATTAGAATAACAAGGTTCATATGGTCAACCTTAAAATCCTTATTTTCGTTTCATGTCTATAAGGACCCTTATAAAGTACTTAGGAACTCCTTATTTTTGCCCAAATGTTCATTAGAAACTTTCAAGTTACCAGGCTCTTATAAAAAGACCTTATAACGAATATCATTTAAATGCATTCAACAGTGTTCGCACTGTCCTTATAAGTCCTTAAAAACTCTTTATTTTCATTCCATATCTATTAGGGCCCTTATAAAGTACTTAGGAACTCCTTATTTTTGCCCAAATGGCCATTAGAATCAATTAAGTTACAGAAGACTAAAAAAAAGTCCTCAAAACGAATGTAATTTAAATTCATTCAACAGTATTCGCACTGTCCTTATAAGTCCTTAAAACTCTTTATTTTCATTCCATATCTATAAGGGCCGTTATAAAGTACTTAAAAACTCCTTATTTTTGCCCAAATGGCCATTAGAAACATTTAAGTTACAGAAGACTAATAGAAAGTCCTCAAAACGAATATAATTTAAATTCATTCAACAGTATTCGCACTGTCCTTATAAGTCCTTAAAACTCTTTATTTTCATTCCATGTCTATAAGGGCCGTTATAAAGTACTTAGAAACTCCTTATTTTTGCCCAAATGGACATTAGAAACATTTAAGTTACAGAAGACTAATAGAAAGTCCTCAAAACGAATATAAATTAAATTCATTCAACAGTATTCGCACTGTCCTTATAAGTCCTTAAAACTCTTTATTTTCATTCCATATCTATAAGGGCCGTTATAAAGTACTTAGAAACTCCTTATTTTTGCCCAAATGGCCATTAGAAACATTTAAGTTACAGAAGACTAATAGAAAGTCCTGAAAACGAATATAATTTAAATTCATTCAACAGTATTCGCACTGTCCTTATAAGTCCTTAAAACTCTTTATTTTCATTCCATATCTATAAGGGCCGTTATAAAGTACTTAGAAACTCCTTATTTTTGCTCAAATGGCCATTAGAAACATTTAAGTTACAGAAGACTAGGAGTCCTCAAAACGAATATAATTTAAATTCATTCAACAGTATTCGCACTGTCCTTATAAGTCCTTAAAACTCTTTATTTTCATTCCATATCTATAAGGGTCCTTATAAAGTACTTAGAAACTCCTTATTGTTGCCCAAATGGCCATTAGAAACATTTAAGTTACAGAAGACTAATAGAAAGTCCTCAAAACGAATATAATTTAAATTCATTCAACAGTATTCGCACTGTCCTTATAAGTTTTTAAAACTCTTTATTTTCATTCCATATCTATAAGGGCCGTTATAAAGTACTTAGAAACTCCTTATTTTTGCCCAAATGGCCATTAGAAACATTTAAGTTACAGAAGACTAATAGAAAGTCCTCAAAACGAATATAATTTAAATTCATTCAACAGTATTCGCACTGTCCTTATAAGTCCTTAAAACTCTTTATTTTCATTCCATATCTATGAGGGCCGTTATAAAGTACTTAGAAACTCCTTATTTTTGCCCAAATGGCCATTAGAAACATTTAAGTTACAGAAGACTAATAGAAAGTCCTCAAAACGAATATAATTTAAATTCATTCAACAGTATTCGCACTGTCCTTTTAAGTCCTTAAAACTCTTTATTTTTATTCCATATCTATAAGGGCCCTTATAAAGTACTTAGAAACTCCTTATTGTTGCCCAAATGGCCATTAGAAACATTTAAGTTACAGAAGACTAATAAAGTCCTCAAAACGAATATAATTTAAATTCATTCAACAGTATTCGCACTGTCCTTATAAGTCCTTAAAACTCTTTATTTTCATTCCATATCTATAAGGGCCGTTATAAAGTACTTAGAAACTCCTTATTGTTGCCCAAATGGCCATTAGAAACATTTAAGTTACAGAAGACTAATAGAAAGTCCTCAAAACGAATATAATTTAAATTCATTCAACAGTATTCGCACTGTCCTTTTAAGTCCTTAAAACTCTTTATTTTTATTCCATATCTATAAGGGCCCTTATAAAGTACTTAGAAATTCCTTATTGTTGCCCAAATGGCCATTAGAAACATTTAAGTTACAGAAGACTAATCGAAAGTCCTCAAAACGAATATAATTTAAATTCATTCAACAGTATTCGCACTGTCCTTTTAAGTCCTTAAAACTCTTTATTTTCATTCCATATCTATAAGGGCCCTTATAAAGTACTTAGAAACTCCTTATTGTTGCCCAAATGGCCATTAGAAACATTTAAGTTACAGAAGACTAATAGAAAGTCCTCAAAACGAATATAATTTAAATTCATTTAACAGTATTCGCACTGTCCTTATAAGTCCTTAAAACTCTTTATTTTCATTCCATATCTATAAGGGCCGTTATAAAGTACTTAGAAACTCCTTATTTTTGCCCAAATGGCCATTAGAAACATTTAAGTTACAGAAGACTAATAGAAAGTCCTCAAAACGAATATAATTTAAATTCATTCAACAGTATTCGCACTGTCCTTTTAAGTCCTTAAAACTCTTTATTTTCATTCCAATATCTATAAGGGCCCTTATAAAGTACTTAGAAACTCCTTATTTTTGCCCAAATGGCCATTAGAAACATTTAAGTTACAGAAGACTAATAGAAAGTCCTCAAAACGAATATAATTTAAATTCATTCAACAGTATTCGCACTGTCCTTTTAAGTCCTTAAAACTCTTTATTTTCATTCCAATATCTATAAGGGCCCTTATAAAGTACTTAGAAACTCCTTATTGTTGCCCAAATGGCCATTAGAAACATTTAAGTTACAGAAGACTAATAGAAAGTCCTCAAAACGAATATAATTTAAATTCATTCAACAGTATTCGCACTGTCCTTATAAGTTTTTAAAACTCGTTATTTTCATTCCATATCTATAAGGGCCGTTATAAAGTACTTAGAAATTCCTTATTTTTGCCCAAATGGCCATTAGAAACATTTAAGTTACAGAAGACTAATAGAAAGTCCTCAAAACGAATATAATTTAAATTCATTCAACAGTATTCGCACTGTCCTTATAAGTCCTTAAAACTCTTTATTTTCATTCCATATATATAAGGGCCGTTATAAAGTACTTAGAAACCCCTTATTTTTGCCCAAATGGCCATTAGAAACATTTAAGTTACAGAAGACTAATAGAAAGTCCTGAAAACGAATATAATTTAAATAAATTTACTAAGAATATATTATTTTTTTTGTATCTCAATGTGAATTAAATACAACTTTATAACTGAGTAGAAAACCTACGGCTTCTTTTTTCCCGGTAGCTTTTAGCTAATTGTGCCTATTTCTTCTTTTATACTAATTTATTTTAATGTACCTTTTTTGCTAAGTAGCCTATTTACGACTTTAGAAATGTATACAAGTTTATTTATCTTCTTTAGAAATATATACAAGTTTTTTTGTATTAAAAATAAGTTATTGCAAAAAAAATTAATTACTTTTAAAGTCCTTAAAAACTCATTACTATTAATTTAGGATAATTCGTATAAAACCTGAATAAAGATAAGATTCATTATATTTGCAAATTGTATTGAATTATGATTAAAAGAACTGAATTTTACACCTATTTAACGCTATGACTGTCATAAACGTGATATCACGCCCAAAAATCTCCAGTTTTTTCCATCAATGCATCCAGTTTTTAAGGGGGACCCGAGCCCCAAAATCCGAAAAAAATGCTAAATTTTTTTTTGTTCATAAAACGATGCTAAACATACTTAAGAAGGTGTGTAAAAAATTTCAAAACAGTAAAAAAACAGAACATATGTTTTTCTAGATGTGTATATACCATTTATTATCTTTCTACATACTTTTCGTCTGCAACAATCGTCATTTCCTCAAAATATTTTATTTCAATTTTGGTCACGTTTAAAATGCTAAGGCTTTGTTAATAATTAACTTAAAACTAAGATGTTAATAGTTTTTGAAGCTCTAATATTTGCTTTTATAAACGTATGTATAGTTATTTTAAAGTTAAGTTATAAATTATTTTTTTACAAATTATTAAACATAAAAAATTTAATATTTTTTGGGTTTCGAACTTAAAATAAGTTTTTGAAGACAATTAAAACACAAATCTGCAAAAGTCTATACATACGTTTATAGTATGTACTTTGACGTTATTTAATCAATTAAAACAAATTTAAATATTAAAAATTTAAAGAGGAGTAGTATTTTAAAAAAAAGTCATTTTAAGCTTAAAAAATGCAAAAAATAACAAAAATAAATTTTTAAAATATATTTTTGTTTTTGATTATTGTTTAAAAAAAGATGTTCTAATAATATAAAAAAAATTGTATTTCTGAATACATTAATAAACAAATTAGGATTTGGGGCTCGGATCTCCCTTAAACTAATAAAAATACTCTATTTTAAAATATTTTTTAAATCTATTTTTTAGTTATAACTTAAAAGCTACCTCTTTACAATGAAATATTTGGTAAAAATATCAAAGTGCAATCCTATGACAAATTTTTAGATGTCCAAACAGTGAAAAACAACTTTACAAATGCTAAAATAGCGTTAACGTCAGTGACTTAAACAAAAACTAATAAAAGTACGTTTTTTCTCATTTTCGACATAAATACGAAAATGACAAATCGTTTCCAGTTTTTTTACACAAAAATTCACACTAATGCCCATTGTGAAATCCCCTGCTGTGAAGCGCAATTTTCACATCCACGTCAAACTATTAATTATTTAAACCCCCATACTTTTCGTATAATTTAATAAACATTCCCTTTCATTATCTATCCTATTAATAACGACGATGCCGTACGACGAAAGTAGACGGTAAATTATCTTTTCTTATTTAATCAGCGAGGTTAGAGGGGAAATAAGACTTCCTCTTTTTGCTCATTTTTAGAGCGAGTTTTACCGCGAAGAGACTTAATTAGTTCTAACTTTAAGAAAAAGGCCACGGGGTTTAATGATAGGTAAGCAGTCGGCTCAATTAAGCTTAGCTTACTTTAAATTTTCCCTTGGCCGTTCTTCTAGGGCAACGCATCCGTGGTGTGGTTTGGGTATATAGTTAAAAAAAGGTATAATTTTTTATTATATTCGATGATTATAATTACTATGAATACAGTTAAATAGACACATTAAAATAATTATTTTAAGAACACAAATATTATTTACACAAATATTAATAAATAATATTTTAAATATTATTTATTAAAATATAAATAATATTTTAAATATTATTTATTAAAATATAAATAATATTTTTAATATAATTATAATTAATTAAATATAATTAAATATAAATATAATTAAATATAAATATAATTAAATATAAATATAATTAAATATAAATATAATTAAATATAAATATAATTAAATATAAATATAATTAAATATAAATATAATTAAATATAAATATAATTAAATATAAATATAATTAAATATAAATATAATTAAATTTAAATATAATTAAATATAAATATAATTAAATATAAATATAATTAAATATAAATATAATTAAATATAAATATAATTAAATATAAATATAATTAAATATAAATATAATTAAATTTAAATATAATTAAATATAAATATAATTAAATTTAAATATAATTAAATATAAATATAATTAACTATAAATATAATTAAATAAAATATAATTAAATATAAATATAATTAAATATAAATATAATTAAATATAAATATAATTAAATATAAATATAATTAAATATAAATATAATTAAATATAAATATAATTAAATATAAATATAATTAAATTTAAATATAATTAAATATAAATATAATTAAATTTAAATATAATTAAATATAAATATAATTAACTATAAATATAATTAAATAAAATATAATTAAATATAAATATAATTAAATATAAATATAATTAAATATAAATATAATTAAATATAAATATAATTAAATAAAAATATAATTAAATATAAATATAATTAATATTAAAATATAAATAATATTTTAATTATATTTTACATATTATTTACACAAATATTATTTTAAGAGAATGGGATGGTTTCTGTTTGGCAAGCCCGATGGGGATTAGAGTTAAAAACTATTTAATCAAATCAGACTTTAAAAAGTAAATTACAAATAAGTATATAATTTATTTTTTAACTGGCCACGGCCCGTTCCCATCCTATTTGTATAGATTTAACTTAAAAGCGACAGAGTAATGCCCTTGCGGAGTTCCTGTTGGCGATCCTGACCATTATATTTTTGAATGCAAATTTACCACAATATTTCATTTAACCAGACCTTCTCCAGTCCAGGCTCAGGCTTGGCTGGACAACACTCTACAAAACAAGGGTTCCAAATGTTGGTTAGTTTCTTGTGCTAAAATTTCTGCTGAAATATGTAAGTCAATTGATTATTGTTGGGAGGGGGCGTGCTTTCTTTGTTAGGTTTAGCACTTTTTGTGTGTGTGTTTTTGAAATTACTTTTTTACTTTTGAAATTACTTTTGTTACTTTTGAAATTACTTTTGTTACTTTTGAAATTACTTTTGTTACTTTTGAAATTACTTTTGTTACTTTTGAAATTACTTTTGTTACTTTTGAAATTACTTTTGTTACTTTTGAAATTACTTTTGTTACTTTTGAAATTACTTTTTGTAATTACTTTAAGTTTTTGTCCCCTATCTGTTTTTAATTTGTGTTTTACACTAAGTTTTGCACTCATTTGTATTTTTATTAATTCATTTTCTCTTGTTTAAGTCTTTTGCATTTTTGTATTTGTATGCATGTGTATGTTTTGAAAATTATAATTATTGTATTAACTGGTTTCATTGTGTTTTGCTTTTACTCCGCCCACGAGGACGTTGAGTTTTGCTTTTACTCCGCCCACGAGGACGTTGAGTTTTGGTTTTGTATTTTTTTTTCTCTCCCTGGCTTGTCCGTAGCTCTACAGCTTTTTAAGGTGAGTTAGACATGCCTTGGGTATTTAAAAAAAAAAAACTCCGAATACATAAGTTTTATTTTTGACTACAACATGTGCTAAAAAGTGAATAAAAATAGCAGTCGCTTGACTACAAAGGCTGCCTTCAATAAATGACTTTCAATAAATTTCAACAAGGAATCGAACCCAATCCGTCTACTTGCTGTCACCCGCACCGAAGACCAGGGTCTTAACCGTTTTACTACCAGAACACGTTAAGAAGTTATGAACAGAAGTAATGTTAAAAAGGCGTTTCAAAAGAATAGGAAGTAAGATAATTCAGTCGTAATAACTCAGTTTCCATTTAAGCAATCGACATCAAATAATGTGTAAACCATCTTCTGAACAAATATTTTAAGTTTGCCATGTTACTTTCTTAAGATGGCTCGAACCGAAGCTGATATTAGCATGTTAAACCATAATGCTAATTTTTGCCAATGTACGATAACTTAAATTTGAGTATGCCATTGCTCATTTAAGATGCGATTGTATTAAAATAAAAACGAGTACGCCCATGTACTCATTTTTAAGCAATTTTTTACAGTGTGTGCTGTACTGCTATAATGAGTATCATGTTTCGTTTTCAAGATATATGTGGGTATTTTTAAACAGCAAAACCTACACTTTTTAAATTAGGTTTTCAAAAATAAGTAAAATTTACTCATTTTTGAGTACATTCGATGATTATCATGGAAACGATTACATAAGTTTCAATTTTGAAAAAGACATGTACTTAAAAATGTGTACAATGGGTACAAATGAATACAAAGTGCAGATGCTAGCTTATGGAGGCTGCCTTCGTAAATCCCTTTCAATAAATATCTACAATTACAACCAAGACTTATTGGAATCGATCCCAGATCCTAAAGCAACATAGCCCATTGCATTATTCATTGTATAAAACTAAGATAAAAACTCGTCTTATAGAAGGAAAAAAAAAAACTTTTCACCATTATTAAATTTCCCCTTTGGATCCGCTATGTTGATGACACTTTCGCCTTATTAAACAACTCCACCGGAGAAGTTGACGGGATTCTCCCTGTATTAAATTCCATAGATCCTAAAATACAATTCACTGCCGAATCCGAATCCAACAATACTCTTCCTTTCCTTGATGTTTTATTTACTCGTAAAGATGACCATTTATCCACCACCGTATATAGAAAACCCTTCGCAGTTTCTTTGCCCCCTCATTTTAAGTTCTGCCACCCTATACAACAAAAAATGGCTGTATTTTACACTTTTGTTAATCGTGCTCTTAACATCTGTTCTACATCCGATTCACTCCAGACTGAACTTAATTATTTGAGAGCCGTCGCCGTGGATCGAGGTTCATCACCCAACGTCGTTGATAAGGCCCTACATAAACTTAAAAATCCATTTAAAAATTCTAGTCTGTCTGAGCGTTCTAAGTCTTTAGTTGTTTTACCATATTATCTCCAGATCAGCCATCAAATTTCTAAAATTCTCGGTAGGTTCGACATACGTTCCATTTTTTTACCTATCAATAAGATCACGTTCTCACAACTTAAAGATCCTATTGACGATCTTAATAACTGGGGCATATACAGTATTTCATGTCAATGTGGCATGTCATATATTGGTCAAACAAAGAGAGCATTAAGATTTCGTATCAAAGGAGCACCAAGCACATACTGTTAAACAAGAAATAAAGAAGTCCCCCATTGCCAAGCACTCTTGGGAACATGGTCATATATTTAATTTTTCTAACTCACATTTAATTTGCAAACCTAAATCTCCAGTTGAACTTGACTTCCTGGAGGCGTTTCATATTTTTAGCAATATTGATTCGGTTGTCCATGAAACGTTTCCGGTCCCAATGTTTCCCGCTTGTTGGCACACAATAATTAACTCCAACCGATTGTAATAGTTTTTAGTTTTTTGGTCTTTGGCAACATTTTAGATTGCTTGGGTTTATTTATATTTCATTACACACAGACTTTGTATTTTCCGCTGATGAAGGGTGATGTATCTCCCGAAACATGTCCGGATTATTACGGACTTTTATTGCGTATTTTAACGTTGCATTTGTATTTTAACATTCATTTTACTACTAGAGAAAAGTAAAGAAGTTGTAAGCAGAAGAAATTTTAAAAAGGTCTGCCAAAAGAAATGGCAGTATGATAATTAAGTTGTAATAACTCAGTTTCCATTGCATAGAAGCTGAACTTAGCAATATTAATCCATTCTGGCCATTTTTGAGAAAGATTGGATATTCTATAAAAGCACAGCACACATTTATCATTAACATTCATATACTTAGCTGGTTGTTTTATGATACATTTCGTTGCTTTACATTGTAAAACACTGCGTATTTTCCCTTTCACCAACAAAATAGAAAAATGTAAAAGCAGAATATCGCCTTTTGTAGGGGCTCCAAGGGATGTGCATTCACATTCGAACCACGTGCCTCTGAGATCCTTTTGATAGTTTCCGATATTCGAATATGAATTTTTGTCCTTCTTTTTCAGTTTTCCATTTTATGCGAAAAGTCCCCTGCTACGACCCCTTTTCATTGTTAGATAAAAGTCTACTACTATGGCCCCAGTCATTGTTAGATAAAATTTTTACAGAAGTATGTTCCAGTAATGTAACAATGAATAAATAAATTATTATTTAACAAGTCAATCGTTTGATAATAAATTCCCATATACATATAAATCATGCTGCTTAAACTATTTCAAGAACATAAATGTGTTTAAGTATTTATTTTTTCTTTAATTTTGGAAATGTTTGTAAGTAGTCGTTTATTTCCACTTGGCAAACATTTTGGATTTAAATATAATTAACGTCGGATTTCTAAGAAGATACAAAGCGAGACTTCCCGCCAAAACACCTGTACAGCATTTTTGTTAAAAGTTGCATGAAAAGTGCAGTTTTCAGGAATAATTTCAGCATTAAACATTTATAAATACTTAATAAAACATACATATTTTAAGTACTTTTCAATTTACTGGTTAAAACATTTATTGTGTTCAATATCCTGCAATTATCAACATTTTAATGAGTGTTTCATGGACTTTTTAAGCTGCGTGGTCTTGATTTAAGGTATATAATGAGAAAATATAATATATATAATGACCCTAGTATACCCTTTAGTAATGTACCCGTTACAATGTTATCTAGGGAGGGTACTTTTGAGAAAAATACTTTTTTTTATTAAATGCATAACTGGATATTGGAGATGGCGTAGAAATAATCGTTCCTTTTGTGTCTTATTGTTAAGATAGTGCTATTTTATCTAACAAGAATTTGAGACCTGTTTTACATAATTTTTTATTTTCGTCAAAAGAAACTGCACAAATTACTATTAGCCTGATTCATACTACGAAAAAATATTGGATTATCTTAAATATATCAATAATAATACTGAAAATCTAGCATAGTTGACCACGTTATAAGTAATCATTCATTTTGTTTCGTATTGTTAAGATAGTGCTATTTTACACAACAAGAATTTCCATCAATTTTTTTTTGTCAAAACAATTAGCCAAATTACTATTCGACTAATTCATACTACGAAGAAATACTGGATTATATTAGATATATCAATATTAACTATAATAATAATGAAAATCTAGTATAGTTGACCATGTTAGAAGTAATCATTCATTTTTTTTCGTATTGTTAAGATAGTGCTCTTTTACACAACAAGAATTTTCATCGATTTTTATTTTCGTCAAAACAAATAGCGCACATTTCTATTAGACTGATTCATACTACGAAGAAACACTGTATTATATAAGATATATCAATATTAATAAGAATAATACTGAAAATCTAGTATAGTTGACCATGTTAGAAGTAATCATTCATTTTGTTTCGTATTATTAAGATAGTGCTCTATTACGCAACAAGAATTTCCATCAATTTTTAATCGTAACAAACCACAGAAAACGATAGTTCATACAGTTGCATTTCAACATAATTGAAACACTTTTTAATCATGCGAAATTGTTTTACTTGAAAATTGCTTAAGATTATATTTTCAAACATAAATCTTATTTAACTACTTAGATAGTAACAAGAATATATTAGTAATGTAGTTATTTACATAACATTAAAATGAGATTAAAGTTTTAATATAATTTAAAACCAAATACAATAAATTCAAAACCAGCTATAGGAGTTCATCCAACTTGCGTACATCCCTGATATACTCATGATAAAAACATATTACTATGGACTTATTTCAACTTTGTCTATAATAAAAACTTTTTTAGTGGGAGGTTGGAGTCACTAAATATTTTCGAGAAATGGTGGAAGAGGAAGTTTTAAAATAAGAAGGGCTTAGCAGTATCACCACGAAGAAAATATTGACAACTCGATTTGAAGAAAGTAAGTTCTTCCGAAGTAAATACACAAAGAAGACGGCATTTTGTGAAAAATTTGTCCTATATGAAAACTGCCGTCAAATTGAAAACTTTTTCAATCAAAACCTTTTCCTCCAAAACGAAAAATACTTTTAGACGACTCAGGGATTTATCTCATGGGTTTGGAGAGGATTCATTTTAGGGATGAAACTTATCTTTTTTTAATCTTATTTCGGGCATTCTCTTTAAATCTCTGAGTATTAGATTCACTAATCGAATGAGCTGAAAAAGGATTTGTTCAGTTTTATTCCTTCTTATAAGTCACTGGAGTTGAGACGAAAAAAGTGGTTTATTTTGTCAACAAAAAAAATTATATTTAATTCAATAGTCCTATTTCCCATAAGCTGAAAGCTAAAGTAGATTAGTTAATAATGTGGTATTACGGGTATTATCTCAATAATACTTGTTTTTAACAAATTCGTTAAAATTTTATAGTAAATGTTTGGAAGATTATTATTAAATTTCAAGTTTATTTCTGTTAAGGGAATATCCAGAAAATTTATTTTTATTATTCTTGTGCGTTTTTTCTTACGTGGAACGCAGTAATATTGGGTGGTATGTCGGCAAAAAAAGTAACGAAGAAGTTAAGGGGACTTGGTACCCTTTGATTTGAGAAAATCGATGAAAATATCAATTTTTATTTTTTTTGCTTAAAATATGCTCTTGTACCTAAAGTTTATTATTACAAAGTTTTGAAACGATCTGATAATTATAAATGTAATAAAAATGCGTTTCATTACTTTCACAGCACTAAAAATGCTACGTCCATTTCGATGTTTACATTTTTGACGCAACAGCTTTTGGTCATTTATTTAAAGAAAAATCAGCTAAGAACAAGTTGAATGTGTTTATCTGTGACTGTATCTATCACATCACGTGTTTGTTTACTTTTTTTTTACCGTGGTTTGATATAATTTTAAATTTGAAGGTGCAAGGAGACGTATTTGCCAAAGGCGACGTATTTAACAAATGTAATACATGTTTTTGCTATTGTCAAAGCCCATTCTAAAGTTTTTTATGGTATGGAATATGTATGTTCAATGAATTCAGTTGTATTAGTATGGTTTCTAACACAAAATTAGTGTAAAACAATATTTTAAACATTATTATTTTGATTTTAACAGATTTTTCTCAAAAATTTAATTTTGTTATCATTTTAAAACTGAGTACATAATACTGATTTAATGTACTCCAATTAAATAATAGAAACCGGAATTTTATATGTATGCAAGTAGTTATAAAATTAATTATGTGTGAAGAAAATCTTAAATGTATTCATCGAGTTATTTGGATTTGAAATGTTTAAACTGATTTATCTCAGTTTGTGTTTTTTGCATATGCCACGGTATTTAAAATAAGAATACTTTCCCAAATATTATTCAAATGACTTGATTTTTTTTCTGAAATTCCTGAATAACCTATTTAAAACAATCAAGGATGGGTTTTGCAAAATAATGAAAAGAAAAAATATTAAAAATTAAAAAGTAGACTAAATCATGTTTTTTTCCATTTTTTTGCATATACATCGACATTTTATTTTTTTTCTCAAGAACTAAATCCGTAAATTCAAATTCGATCCTTAAAGTTATAAAGTATAGTATAGTGAATGTAAGAAAAAAAAATCTTTACAAAATATTAAAAACTGAAAAAGAAAAACTATTTTTAAAAAAGTTAAATTTTTAAGAAAAAAATTAAATTTTGAAAAATATACTCATAAAAACATTTTTTTTGTTGCTAAAATCATGTTATATAATAATAACCTTCAATAATATGTGTAAAATATCCATGTAAATTATTTAATAAAAAAAAATATTCCAAGGGTACCGAGTCCCCTTAAAAGAAAACTATTACGTTCATTTTCACTGTTAAAAATAGGCATTCAAAAATAAGTAAAATATACTCATTATTTTATATTACAATCGATGCTTATAGCTCCAAATAGATAAGTTTCGTTTTTGAAAAAGACATGTATTTAAAAATGAGTAAAAAGAGCAGTAGCTTGCCAACATAGGCCTTCGAGCATGAATGGACTGCAGTAGAGCAAATATGACGTCATCATCGTGAAGCAAACATCTCAGACCTGATGGCACCAGACACGTGAGGTCCTTTCAAAATTTATGAATGAAAAAACGTTCGCGATTGACTTGTGATTTGGAAATAATAGTAAATGTGTTACTTCATGAAGTTCTGGATATTTTTATGAATGAACTAGAAAAAAAATATGAATGGAGGATGTAGTAATCTTCGTGTCTGAGGCCATACATGTGGGCCTCACTTTGATGTTAGCGAGATTATAAGCTTATAAATTCTCTTTTATGAGGAATCCATGCTCGAAGACATAGGCTGCCTTAATAAATCACTTTCAATACATATCGACAATTACAACCAATACTTACCGTGAATCGAACCCATATCATCTGGCACCGCAGACCAGTGTCTTATCTATTGTACTACCAGGACAAAGTGAATAAGTTATAAACAGAATAAACGTTAAAAAGATGCTCCAAAAGAATGGGAAGCAAGAAAATTGATTTGTAATAACTCAGTTTCAATTTAAGAATGATATTTTCTGAATAACTATTTTACATAATACATAAGTTTCAATTTTAAAAAAAGCATGTCCTTAAATATGAGTAAAAAATTAATAATAAAAAGAGTAGATTCTAGCTAACATAGGCTCCCTTTATAAATCAATTTCAATAAACATCGACAATTATGACCAAAACTTCTCGGGAATCGAACCTAGATCCTCAGGCACCACAGTCCAGAGCATAATCCATTTAACTACCAGCCCGACGTGAAGAAGTTATAAAGGGAAGAAATTATAAAAAGGTGTGCCAAAAGAATGGGAAGTAAGATAATTGAGTTGTAATAACTCAGTTTCCATTTAAGCAGTTGACATCAAATGATGTGGGAAACCATCTTTTGAACAAATATTTTAAGTTTACCAGGTCGCTTTGTTAAGATGGCTTAAACAGAAGCTGAAATCAAAATATTAAATCCCACTACTAAACTTTTAAAAAGTATGTTTGTTTAATTTTGAGTACGTCATCGCTCATTTACAATGCATTTGTACTCAAAGAAAAACGAGTAGACTCATGTACTCATTTTTAAGCATATTTTTTACAGCGTTCCAACTTCATATATACCTATGAGGATGCAATTTGGCAAAGGTTAGATATTAGAGAGCTTCAAGCTAAAGTATCCGTTTTGTGTTTCAATGATTATCCTACTTCCCCTATACTCCCCCTATACTTCCCCTATACTCCAGCTCTAGTGCGACGTTAATTAACAAAAACCAAAAAAACAAAAACAACAAAATCCCGTATACTCAGTAAGATGAAATAATTTTGCAGAGTTGTTCTTTATGCATCACACAGTAAAACTTAACGCTTTTTGGACTTTTTGCTCACAATAAAACGCATTCATCACTAATTTTCTACTTCGTTACAACCAGAAATGCGCAAGTATACAGAATTGTCCTTTATACACCAGAGAAAAGTATAATTTAAGTAAAAATATATTCTTATTGATGCATACCACATTGCGAAATATTTACTATAGACCACCGAAAGTTAATTATTATTCTATTCAATTCTGTAACCGATTTGCAATCGAATACCCTGTTTAGTTTGACGTCGCACGATTTAATCTATGTGGCCACCTCGACAGAATACAATATACTAATTTTTTTAATACACTTTTAAAAATAGGTACTTAAAATCAAGTAAAATGTACTCATTTTTGGTTACATTTTATGGTTATCATAACTCCGAATACATAAGTTTAATTTTTGAAAAAAATATGTACTCAAAAATGAGTAAACTGAATAATATGAGCAGGTGCCTGCCTACATAGGCTGCTTTCAGAATTCATTTTCAATAAATTTCGACAATTACAACCGGGTATTACCGGGAATAGAACCCAATCCGTCAACCTGATGTGGTCCGCACGTAAGTCCATTGCCTTATCCGTTGTACTATCAGAGCGACTTGAAGTGATTATAAACATAAGTAATGTTAACAAAACGTGGCAAAAGAATGGTAATTAAAATAATTGTGTTGTAATAACACAGTTTAATTTAAATATTAATATTATAAATTTACCAGGTCGCTTCGTTAAGATGGCTGGAACAGAAGTTGATGTTACCAATATTAAACCATACTGCTCATTTTTGCGAACGTACGGTTACTTAAATTTGAGTACCCCATCTCTTATTGACAATGCAATTTTACTCAAAGAAAAATGAGTTCGTCCAAGTACTTATTTTTAAACCCATTTTTTTACAGTGCAACTTCAACCTTTATAGATTATGAATTTTTGATTACATTCGATACTTATCATAACTCCAAATATACAAGTTTAATTTTTTAAAAAAACATGTACTCAAAAATGAGTAAACTGAATAAAAAGAGCAGGTGCTTGCCTACATAGGCTGCTTTCAGAATTCATTTTCAATAAATTTCGACAATTACAACCGGGTATTACCGGGAATAGAACCCAATCCGTCAACCTAATGTCGTCCGCAGATAAGTCCAGGGCCTTATCCGGTGTACTACCAGATCGACGTGAAGAAATTATAAACAGAAATAATGTTAAAAAAGGCGTGTTAAAATAATGGGAAGTAAGATAATTGTGTCGTAATAAATGAGTTTCTACATGAGCAATCGACATCAAATAATGTAGAAAACCATCTTCTGAAAAACTATTTTAAGTTTGCCAAGTCGCTTTCTTAAGATGGCTTGAAGAGAAGCTGATAGTAGCAAAATTAAACCACACTGCTCATTTTTGCGAACGTTCGGTTACTCAAATTTAAGAACGCTATCTCTTATTTACGATGCAATTATACTCGAAGAAAACCGAGCACATCCAAATACTAATTTTTAAACCAATTTTTTTAACAGTGTAACTTCAATCTTTATAGATTGTGTTATACACACAAAAACAATTCTTTCATTTTCAAACGATCACCCCAAGTGGGGGGGGGGGGGGCTCACAATACCTACTTATTCTCGCATTAAAAGCGATCCTATCAAACCACCATCTGCCTCCCCCTAATCTCAATCGATCTGAAGCATTTTTTTCTCGTGCCTTTGTCACGGAATTCCACCCAACGGCACGGAAATCCCCACGTCTTTTCTCGTGAATGCGGCCTACGTCACGCAATTCTCCATTCAGCGGATTTCGGGGAATGGACGTCAACCCCCACTTATGCCCTTAATAATGGAGGCCGAAGACTGATCAATTAAGGTTCACATGTGGTGTTTTTTCCTCTTTTCTTTTTATAAGAGTTGTTTTGATTTCTCATTGTGTTAGCAGTGGGATTTGTTTGATACAATATATTCAATATGCGTGATAGATATTTTATATACGGCATTGTAAAAAAAAGAAGGAACTTAAAAATAAATACCTGAACCTACACGGTTAAAAATTATTACGACCTTGCATCAATATTTGTTACCCAATTAGCTGCAACCAACATTTAGTAGATTTAGGGAACTGGACGTTTGGTGCATTTTTTCCTTAGGTGGTGGTGGTGTAGTTTCACCATTCCTACATTTGGTGCTTAGTTTCACCATCCATTTGACGAGGCTACCACGGAAACCATTTAGTGGTTAAACGTTACACCAAACCTAATGACATTGCATAAAACTCAAAATTGGAGTTTTCTTAGTATTTTAGTAGTAGAATTTTTGTAGCGAAGCAATATGACAACTTTTTTACTTTTTTTTGTAAAGTTCAGCGATCGGGCTTGAACTAAGAATCATGAGATTTATAGCTAAACGGTTTTATCCACTGGGCCACCGAGGCCCTTGTTCGTCGTTGTCTTTCTCGGAGTGGAATCCTCGGGTTGTTGATGTAGCGACTGCGAAAATTCCGGTTGCAGTTAAGGAAGTTGAACCAATTATCGGAGAAACCTCCTTTTTCTACAATAAAGGATTTTAGGTCCAGCCTAGATTTTACCATAATATGTTGTAATTTTCTGCAGACCTCTGTTTTGCACCAATATATGATACATCCTTGTACTGAATTTTTAACATTTTAATCATTTTTCTTTAATTATAATTGCATCGTAAATGAACGATGACCTACTTAAATTGAAGTAGCCGTACTTTCTCAAAAATTAGGCAATGTGATTTAATATTGTTAAATTCAGATTAATTTTATGCGATCTTAGTAGAACGGGACAAACTTAAGTAGTACTTATTTAAGTAGTTTTATTTATATTAGATTCAAAATTATAAAATAGAGAATGTTTGAAATTGTGTTACAAACTTGCATAAAATAAGACTTATTAAAAACAAGCAACCAAAAACTATACAGTTATATTTTAAAAGTAACTGGACTGCATTTTGAAGTAACACTAAAATAATAAATTTTTACACAGTAAATGTAAATATTTATGTAACCAGTTTAAAAATAAAGTTTCAAATATGTAAATTATAATTAAAAATTCATTTCCCTCCTGCAACAACTTTCATAAAATATATTGTTTTAGTCCTAATTTTTTTTAAATACCTTAGTTGTTAATGTCACATACTACAAAACATAACAAAAGCATTACATAAAACCTCCCTTTCGAAAATTTAATTTATTTTGTGAATCTATATTATTCAATCGCTCAGAAAATATTTTGGGTCAGATTTACGGTACGGTCACACTTGGCGCGATTTTTCCAAATTTGGCGATATTTTTTTATAAACGGCAACCGCCCTCCGACCCGACATGGAATTGCAGCAACCCTATTGGACAACAGTTGTTTTCTTTAGATCTCGCTCATGTAAAAAGTCGCCAAATGGCGACTTTTAAGGAGATTTTTAAAAAGTCGCCAAGGGTGACCGTAGAGTAAATTTTAACCAATATTTTTAGAGTACTTTCATTCGCTTAATTATGTTATTTGTAAACAAATCTAAAATACTAACTAATGCTTTTATGAAAAAAAAACAGACCATGTTCTTTTTATTTGCCATTGTCATACAGCGACAAAGTTTATGTGGGCGTTCTCAATTACAATGCCGTATTTATTTTTCCTATATGTTACCTCCCGATAAAACCACTGGACAATTTGTCATGAGTCCTCAGAAAGAAATCATCTGTGAGTGACATGACCCTTTTGTCAACAGCATAAAGAATCAAAAGCCGCTGGGATAAATACAGCTCTCAATGTGCCAAGGACAGAAAGTTTAACTGTATTTCAAAAGACAGATCACATTGTGTTGTTGTTAGGATTTCAACAAGGCCCTCTTTTTATTTACTGTGAAATTTAGATTTATCGTCACTAAAACTATGAATAGAAAATTAATGAATTCTACATTGGCAATTAGTTATACACGAGAACTTAAAAAGTGGAGTTTGATTTGTTAAGTTTACGTCAAACAAGAGCTATATAATGTGTCTTGGAAGAAATTTCAGTATTTATTCAGAAGGAAATATTCGGAAACATTGATTAAGAATTTTTAACCATTACAAATATTTACAATCAACAAATCACAAACAAATATTATGTATATAAAAATTATGTAATTGTGTATATAATAATTATGTATATAATAATTATGTAATTGTGTATATAATAATTATGTATATAATAATTATGTATATAATAATTATGTATATAATAATTATGTATATAATAATTATGTAATTGTGTATATAATAATTATGTATATAATAATTATGTAATTGTGTATATAATAATTATGTATATAATAATTATGTATATAATAATTATGTAATTGTGTATATAATAATTATGTATATAATAATTATGTAATTATGTATATAATAATTATGTATATAATAATTATGTAATTGTGTATATAATAATTATGTATATAATAATTATGTAATTATGTATATAATAATTATGTATATAATAATTATGTATATAATAATTATGTAATTGTGTATATAATAATTATGTATATAATAATTATGTATATAATAATTATGTAATTGTGTATATAATAATTATGTAATTGTGTATATAATAATTATGTATATAATAATTATGTATATAATAATTATGTAATTGTGTATATAATAATTATGTATATAATAATTATGTATATAATAATTATGTATATAATAATTATGTATATAATAATTATGTATATAATAATTATGTAATTGTGTATATAATAATTATGTAATTGTGTATATAATAATTATGTATATAATAATTATGTATATAATAATTATGTATATAATAATTATGTATATAATAATTATGTGTATAATAATTATGTAATTGTGTATATAATAATTATGTATATAATAATTATGTAATTGTGTATATAATAATTATGTAATTGTGTATATAATAATTATGTATATAATAATTATGTAATTGTGTATATAATAATTATGTATATAATAATTATGTAATTGTGTATATAATAATTATGTAATTGTGTATATAATAATTATGTATATAATAATTATGTAATTGTGTATATAATAATTATGTATATAATAATTATGTAATTGTGTATATAATAATTATGTAATTGTGTATATAATAATTATGTATATAATAATTATGTAATTGTGTATATAATAATTATGTATATAATAATTATGTAATTGTGTATATAATAATTATGTATATAATAATTATGTATATAATAATTATGTATATAATAATTATGTATATAATAATTATGTATATAATAATTATGTATATAATAATTATGTAATTGTGTATATAATAATTATGTATATAATAATTATGTAATTGTGTATATAATAATTATGTATATAATAATTATGTATATAATAATTATGTATATAATAATTATGTATATAATAATTATGTAATTATGTACATAATAATTATTTAATTATGTATATAATAATTATGTAATTATGTATATAATAATTATGTAATTGTGTATATAATAATTATGTAATTATGTTCATAATAATTATTTAATTATGTATATAATAATTATGTAATTATGTATATAATAATTATGTAATTATGTATATAATAATTATGTAATTATGTATATAATAATTATGTAATTATGTATATAATAATTATGTAATTATGCATATAATAATTATGTAATTATGTATATAATAATTATGTAATTATGTATATAATAATTATGTAATTATGTATATAATAATTATGTAATATTTATATAACAAATATTTACACCCAACTTAAACCGCTCATCATTACCTTTTTTCCTGACGTTTTGGTTAGTCTTACTGCAAATTGAGGGGGGGGGGGGTCGAATCCCAAGGATCCGTCGTCGGCTAGAAACAAGATAATTTCAATATTTGCGACGTGTTTCTGGGATGGTGCACGTTAAATCTAACCAGGGTCCCATGTTCAATCTGTCTTCATTATTTGACTATGGTTCAAAAATACAAGGTATTGTTCCCGGGTCATACCTTCTAGGTAGGTCTCGAACCGTCAACAATAGTCCAACATGCAGCTCAAGTTAATTAACCATTTCACATGGGCTCCATCAGAGAAAAGTTGCTCTAAATGTGGGTTAATTCCAAAAAGTATTAAAGTGGGGAGAAAAAATTCGGTTTGGGAGGTAGGAAAAAGAGTTATCAAAGTTTTGTTGAATAATGACTTGCCTTACAATAAAAGGCGTGTAACTGTTTGACGGATGGATCATTAACAATCCTTCCTCAACGCACGCATATTCACATATTCGCGATAGGATAATTCAGGTGTCAAAATACTAAAAACCGAAACCTCATAACATCTGTAGAAACCATTAGCGAAATACCATCTGTTCGAACAGGTGTAATCACATGTTATGCCTTAAACAGCATACTTTAGCCACATGCATTTTTAAAATAAATTCCCCATACAATGGATCAAAATTGTCTCAAGCCCACCAATAGATATCTGTACTCTATGGGACAATTGTTGCACCAGCCCACACGTAAAGATTAACAAAACAAAACCAACCAACCAAATCTTATTGGAAATTTAACACGAGATCCAGAAATCCAATGCCGTTTTGTGACCACTAAGCTATTTCGGCTCGGCTACAAAAAATGCATGCTCATAAATAAACACAACCCTCCTCATTTTGTTTATTATAATAAGATTATTGAATGTCAGTAAGAAATTTCAAATCCCTTTGCTATATTCTAATACAAAACATGTTAAGAATCCAAATCATCTTTCTATAGTTTACAGATACCGTAGTAACTAAACAAGTCTATCTTTGTATTTATGATCTTCGGGTAAATAAAGAATGTCTATTTTTTGTTAAAAATATTTTTTATGGTATTTCATTTATTCAAAAAAAAAAGAATAACTTATTTTTTTAATGCGAAAAAATCCATATTAATTGGTTTTGTTTTTTGAAGCGAATACTTATCTAAAATGACGGCAATAACTTCATAAGAGAGACCCAGACCCCAAGTTTTGAAAAATATTGCTAAAAACATGTATTTTCATAAAACAATGCTATACAAACTTAAGAAGATGTGTACAAAATTTCAAAGTAGTAAAAGAAAGAAAACATATGTTTTTTTAGATGTGTATATATCATTTATGACCATTCCACCCACATTTCGTCTGCAACATTCGTCATTTACACAAAATATATCTTTTGAATTTTGGGCATGCTTAAAATGCTAAGGATTTATAAAAATTAAACTTAAAACTAAACTGTCAATAGTTTTTGAAGCTTTAATATTTATTTTGTAAACGTCTGAATAGCTTTTTTAAATTAAGTTATAAATTATTTATTTACGAATTTATAAACATAAAAAAATTAATAATTTTTAGGTAATGAAATTCAAATAAGTTTTTGAAAACAATTTAAAACATAAATCTACAAAAGTGTGTTCATACATATGTAGTATATACTTTGATGTTTTTAATCAATTTAAATTTTTTTAAAACATTAAAAATTGAAGGAATTGAAGAATAGTGTATTTAAAAAAAAACTATTTAAGTTTAAAAAACACAAAAAATTGGTTAAATATTATTTTTGTTTTGGATTATTGTTCAGAATTTTTTTTTTCTAATAATGCAAAAAATAGTATGTCTGAATTCATTGTTAAAAAATTAGAATGTAGGGCTCGGGTCTTCTAACTTTTAAAAATAACGATATCTATTCATTAAAATTTAATAGAATATTCATTTGAAATTGAAGAATCTAGGGAAAAGAAAGGTGACACAATTCTTTAAAGAAATACTTTATCACTTTTCTGGCGAAATATAGTATTTTATATATGGAACGTGATACAATAACAACACAGCATTGTCGATAACGTAAGATTTTGATTTAAACAAAAAGTGGACCCTTAAAATTTTCCACTTACACAACTTTAAAGATTCGAAAGATTATATAAACCGCATAAAAAAGACAAATTTGTTCTAACCTATCATCTAGTTTAAGATTTAAGATACGTAGTAATTAAGTTGAATTTACATTAAAAAAAACTCTTCTCTCTTCACTTACATGAGAGCACAAATTTACCAAGCATAAAAACCCATTCTCGATATCGATCACCCTCTGAGATACCAAACAAAGTATATATTTTCGGTTATCTCGTTAATTACAATACATCTCGGGGCAATCAATAAAGCGATCCAGAATCCGTGCATCATCATTAAATAAAAAAAATGACGGCTTTAAATTTCGCGCGATACTCCAAGAAGTGAAATAAAAAATAAAAAAAACACCAGACATTTCTCAGAAAAACTTCCAAGTTACAGGGGGTCATTAAATGCATATCCAGCTCTTATCTTAATGCGCATCTCTCTTGACTCCCCCCCCCCCTCCCCCCTCTTTATTTCTGTGCGTCTTTATTTTCAAGCATCAAGGTCGTTTATTAAACCCTCTCTCGGGTTTATAAATAAGTATAAAAAAAAGGATAAGAGTGACAAAGTTAAGGTGAATATAAAAACAAAATCCAAGTGAAATATCTCATTGTTGTAAAGTGTTGCAGAGTTGCAGAGGGAAGCGCAATTTAACAGTGCAGTTATAAAGTGGGCAGTGGTGGGATAGTCTCTCTCTGATAGCGACGATCAGGGATACTGGGTTGGTTAGATGCGTTTTATTTTTAATGGCTCTTCGGATGAGAGCCTTGGGGATAAATGGGGCGTTATATTCATTTTATTTGTTGCTGGGAGACTGTCTGGAATTCATTTTGAATATTTGATGGAGCGAACTGAGATGTAAACGTGTGCTGAGGCATGTGAGGTGGAAGTAATAGTGATTTGTGATATTGGCTGCTTGAACTGTATATAAAAAAATGTGCTTAAAAATGAGCACATAGACCCAGCGAAAAAAGTCAGCATAAAACCTTTATCAAAATTTTGAAATTGAAGGTTTAATGCAGGAAAACTGCAGGTTTTTTTTTGAAGATCTATAAAATTAAAGGTTTTTGTTTGTCCTTCATAAAAACTGAAAAAAACCTTCATAAAAACCTGCAAAAAAACCTTAATTTTTTAATCATTAAGAGAAAATGCAGATATTTTAAAGGTTTTATGCAGAAAAATTAAAAACTTCAAAAATACTGCAAAAAAACTTCATGAAAACCTGCAAAAAAACCTTCAATTTTTTATTAATTAAGGGAAAATGCAGATATTTTAAAGGTTTTATGCAGGAAAATGAAAAAATTCAAAAAAACTGCAGTTTTTTTGTTTCAATATCCTTTATAAAACCTTCAAAAAACCTACAATTTGACAATTTTGATGAAGGTTTCATGATGACTTTTTTTGCTGGGGACGTACTCGTTTTTCTTTGAGTACAATTGCATCGTAAATTAGCTAAGGCGTACTCGAACTTAAGTAATCGTACTTGTACTTAATTTTGAGAAAATGAGCAGTTTGGTTTAATATTTCTAATATCAGCTTCTCTGTTTAAGCCATCTCAACAAAGCGGCGTGGCCAACTTAAAAATGAGTTCTTGGAACTATTTGTTTTCTTTGACAACAATTGCATCGTAAATGAGCGACGAAATTTCAGCAACCGTACTTTCACAAAAATTAATATTGCTATTCGTGCCTTGCTACACTGTAAAAAAATACTTAAAAATGAGTGCCTGAACATACTTGTTTTTTTAGTACAATTGTATCGTAAATGAGCAATGGCGTTCTCATTAAGTAATCGTGCTTTCACAAAAATAAGCAGTGTGATTTAATATTGCCCATATCCGCTTCTATTCAAGCCAATATATCCGATATTGTAAATCCGATATTGTATATCCGATATTGTATATCCGATATTGTATATCCGATATTGTATATCCGATATTGTATATCCGATATTGTATATCCGATATTGTATATCCGATATTGTATATCCGATATTGTATATCCGATATTGTATATCCGATATTGTATATCCAATATTGTATATCCGATATTGTATATCCGATATTGTATATCCGATATTGTATATCCGATATTGTACATTTGATATTGAATATCCGATATTGTACATTTGATATTGAATATCCGATCTTGTTATATCCGATATTGCTATATCCGATATTGTTATATCCGATATTGTTATATCCGATATTGTTATATCCGATATTGTTATATCCGATATTGTTATATCCGATATTGTTATATCCGATATTGTTATATCCGATATTGTTATATCCGATATTGTTATATCCGATATTGTTATATCCGATATTGTTATATCCGATCTTGTTATATCCGATATTGTTATATCCGATATTGCTATATAACAATATCGTTCAAATAACAATATCACTCAACTATTGAATATCCGATATTGTACATCAGATATTGTATATCTAATATTGTTCATCCGATATTGTATACCCGATATAACACAATATATATGATATACATTCAGCTCGCATATAATACAAATATCCAACGTTTTAAAACTTTACCCAAAAAATATCCCCTAATATATAACAAATCAGTTGCTCCTATAAAATATTATAACCCAAAATTCCATTTACTTTTTTTTATAATCCCGGCCTAAATCTACACTTTTATAAGACACAACCCATCACCCTTAATGGGCAATTCGTGATCGCAGCTCCGCCTAGCAGCACATGTTCTTCGCCACTTCCCTCATTAATATTCCAGTAGGAGGTAGGTTAACAGGGTTAATACCAGGGTTCTTATTATAGAGAGCACCCCCGCACCAGGTGTTATATGAACGATCTATCGGACACCCATTTGCCGACCTTGGGAAAATTGTCTTAATTTAATTTGCGGCCGTGTGCTTAAACCCCGAAATGCCCCCCTCGGTTCTCTTTTTATGGTTGGATTGATATATATTCGTGTGCTATATCGTTAAGAGGTTCTTTTTTTTTTCAGGTATAAGTTAAATTAGGAATGTATGATAAAAAATGAAAACGTGATTTCCGCAATTGGATTGCAGTGGTTTTGGAAATTATGTTGGAGTAGTAGGATGGAAATGGTTTTTATTTGAAGGTATTTTAAAGTAGAATGTGCATTATTGTTAAACAAATATAGAATGTTTTTTAGAAATTTGAGTGCTTTTTGTTTCAATAATTCATTAAATTCGGCATTAAATTGGGTTGTATACTTATTGGGATTATGAGTGGAATAATATTTGTTTCAATGAAAAAGTTAATATCGTAAGATGAAATAATTTTTAACTAAATACTTTTAATTAAATGAAATATGTTTCTTTACACCTCATGCAATTTATCCATTTATCATTTACATGTGACTCATAGATCCTTTACATATGACCCATTGATCCTCTACATGTGACCATTGATTCTCTACATGTGACCCATGGATCCTCTACATGTGACCCATTGATCCTCTACATGTGACCCATTGATCCTCTACATGTGACCCATTGATCCTCTACATGTGACCCATTGATCCTCTACATGTGACCCATTGATCCTCTACATGTGACCCATTG
Organism: Troglohyphantes excavatus; assembly: GCA_963932185.1. Classification (NCBI taxonomy): domain Eukaryota; kingdom Metazoa; phylum Arthropoda; class Arachnida; order Araneae; family Linyphiidae; genus Troglohyphantes; species Troglohyphantes excavatus. Next base: position 56,294,784 of record OZ010673.1, on the reverse strand, counting down.
ATCCTCTACATGTGACCCATTGATCCTCTACATGTGACCCATTGATCCTCTACATGTGACCCATTGATCCTCTACATGTGACCCATTGATCCTCTACATGTGACCCATTGATCCTCTACATGTGACCCATTGATCCTCTACATGTGACCCATTGATCCTCTACATGTGACCCATTGATCCTCTACATGTGACCCATTGATCCTCTACATGTGACCCATTGATCCTCTACATGTGACCCATTGATCCTCTACATGTGACCCATTGATCCTCTACATGTGACCCATTGATCCTCTACATGTGACACATTGATCCTTTACATGTGACACATTGATCCTCTACACGTGACATTTCTAACACATTTTTAGAAGTCTTACTTATCTTGACTCATCGAAATCCGCCTCCTTGATATTTGGTATTAGCCTATTGCTATTAACCCCATATATCTGGAAGTAATATCAAATCTTAGAGCATTGTGGTCACTAACACTCGTCCCACTCGTAAATTACAAACCCTGCCCTCATAATTACAAAAAAAACAAATCCAAAATAAGAGCACCCCTAATTTACTCAAAAACCATCTCTTGTAAAAATAATTATGGGTCACCTCAAAAAAGGTTGTTTTCCTATAAAGAAAAACTTAAATTTTTTAGATAGATTTTAGAGTGTTTATTATCTAAAAAATAAATTAACTTTCCAATTTATCCCGATTGGTAATATTCAGGTTACTGTTAATAAATATAATAACATTATCTTTGGATTTATGATTTCGCAAACAATTTTAAATAATTTATTACTTTTAAGAGCATTTTATTTTAGGCAGTGACCGTCCCAAAAAAATATTAAAACTTAACACTGTAATTGAAGATTTTAGTACCAAAATACCGCCTGTATATTCGTTGTATTTGTATATATTACTCCGCTTGGCGTTGTTTTCAATTACATCGTCTTGGCTTCAAAAACGGGTTGCCAGTTTTTGGAGCCCAGGTAAGGCAAGTGAAAACAATAGCCAAGCAGAATAATATGCACAAATAATACAAATGTACTTAAATACTTTTGACCGCCAAACTCTTCAATTCTAGGTATTTTTATGCGACAAGTTATTAAATGTTTCTCGATGAATGGAACCACCACAAGAAACTTGCCCATTACAATAATCTTATTTTTATAATTTGGCATATGCAGCAAAGTACAGCAACTATAATAAGTTCAATTTAAACATACCATAAAAATAAAATTCGAAACATAACGAAAATGCGTAATGTAACATCCAATCAAAACATTCCACGAAAGAATCTTACAAAACTCTCAAAACATAACTCCGTATCAAAAATTCAATTAAAATCCAATCCATTTAATTCCTAAACATTCTCCCTTACGGGAAGAAAAAACAATAAATCTCTCAAATAGTTTCCAATCTCTGAAAAAGACACTTTCTACCTAACATTCCAGAAAAATCGATCCTTTCCAATCTTCTAATTAATTGCTCCGGCCTTGAATAGCCCCTCTCCCTCCATCTCATACCTCTTCCAGTGATAGGATCTAAATCAATCGGGTTTTATGAACCACAGCGGATCTCAACGAAAGCTGAGGAATTCATGACATCTTTCAAAACCCTGAGTGTGGAGATCTTTCTTTCGATTCACGATTCTTTTATTTTGTCATTAGTTTTTTTCCAGGTCCGTTGTTGCGGGTAACTGTTATTTATTTGGGATATATACGCGTTGGTGTTGATTCCAGTCATTGTAGCAAAAATAACAGGCGATGCTTACTAAAAACTGGTATATGCCAAGTGGTGCAAAGTCCGGGAATGAATGGACTTTAATAGAGAGATTATGACGTCATCATCTTGAAGTCATGATTTCAAAGCCGAATTGGCTCATGTCACGTGACATATCTTTGAAGTTATGCATTGACATTTTTTCGCGATTGACTTATGAATTTGAAAATGTGTAACTACGTGAAACGTAATACGCTTAGTGCGCTTCACCATGTTCAATAGTTCTATTCTAGTAACGGATTTCTAAAGTGGAAGATTGACTATAAACGTTTATTACATTGTAATACAAATGACATCAGTCTTTGACTTGGGAAAGAAAGTTTAGAGACCTTTTTTTGTTCAATTCGTTATATTCGTTACATTCGTTCGATCACTATATTCGTTCGATTCGTTATATTCGTTCGATCAATATATTCATTCGATTCGTTATATTCGTAACATTTATTAGTTTCGGTATATTTGTTATTGTCGTTATATTTGTTATTTTTGTTATATTTGTTATTTTTGTTATATTTGTTATTTTCGTATATTTGTTATTTTTGTTATATTCGTTCGAATCAATCGAGTAAATATAGCGAATTTAGCAAATCAAACGAATAATATGAAAAAAAATAAAACGAAAATAACGAATCGAACGGATATAACGAATATAACGGATTTAAGCAATCGAGCGAATTTGATGAATCGAACGAATATAACGAATCGGACGTTCGAAAAAAACGAAAGAACCAATCTAATCAAATATAGCATATACAAAAATATCCATTTGAAAATAGCAAAAAAAATCAGGAAATAATCATTCATTATATACAGGCTATTTTTAAGAATGAGTTAAGAAAAATCGTGAACGGGATGACATAATTAAACACGCGCTATATATATATATATATATATATATATATATATATATATATATATATATATATATATATATATATATATATATATATATATATATATATATATATATATATATATATATATATATATATATATATATATATATACATATATATATTAATTAATTAATGTGTAAGAAATTGTGTAAGAAAAATCTAAGATAATAGTCGTACATTTTGGCATTTTTTCCGATATACAGTTTGTCTGAAACAAATTCAGTATACATATAACACTTTTATTAATTAATTTGAATCGCAAAAAATAACGCAATATACTATATTACTATAACATATAGTACTATTGTATTGGAATAAGTTGTGTAATAGTATTAGTTATATCTATATCAGAAGACTGTCCCCTTATCCACCGGTAGTACAATACAGTTCAACACATTTCGCAACATGTTATGTAATATACTATGATGAACTGAAAAATGCTAAACTTCATACTTTGTTTTTTAGACTTATTCTACGCAAATGCGTAATACTGTTTATAAATAAACAGGCAAGTTTATGTTAAAAAAACCAATTCTAGGAAATTATATGTATAAAAACAATCTACTGTAAAAAATTATTATGGTTCTATATGGATTTTTCTTAGGATTTAAAAATTCGCATCTTTTAGCCATAGAAACTATTTTGATCATGATATTTATACTAATATACACACAATCAACGAATTCGTAAGTATATAACTTACAAACTATGTACCAAGTGTGTAATAGACATTTTTATTTTATTAAAAATGTCCTAGTGATTTTTTTTTTATATTTTGAGTTGCCTTGAATAAAGATGTAGAATTATTCTACTTTTTAAAAGCATTAGTTCATCAGAAAGACCTTTACCCATATATAATTAACAGTTGAAATATTTACTTTCAAACGAATTTTTTTTAGGTAAGTTGTGTAATAATGTATTTTAAATAACGAGAAAAAAAATCAATACAAAATATAAATTGAACAAAAAACATATAATTTTCTTAAAAATATAAAAATGTGTATAAAAGTAAAATCACTTAATAAATTTTATGTTTTATTTAAAGTTCAATAAATGATTGTATCATGTTATACTAATATTTATCATTTTACGAATATAACAATGGGATATTTTAAATAAATGCCCAGCTAATGGAAGACTATCGGAACAACACGGTTATCATACACTGATAAAACGAATATCTCCGTTTGAGAAATCTCAGAAAATATGTCTTAATAAATGTGCACTTAGAAATTCTATTTCTGTTAAGCACCAGTATATTTCATCCAGTACAAGCTTTTAATACAGACGAGATTTAATATGTCTGTGATAATAACATGGCTTTCGGCATTTTATCATTTCTTAAATGGCGGCCATTCATTCTCCACTAAACACAGTGCTGCAGCATTGGAAATAACAAAGCTCGTGGCGTGAATTAATACATGGGAGTTGAATCTTAAATTTATGGCTGTTATTTTTTATTAGTAAATGTTTAATGATGACTGTTAATTGCGTTAAAGTAATTAAAATACATTTTTTAAATGTATTTTTTTATTTAGCATTTTTGTTTCGTTTGTAAGAGTAATGCATTATGTTAAAGACGTTATTATTAAATAGGTTGTATATATCATTCTCTATTTTTTTCAGTGAAAATGTTGAAATCAAGGATAAAGTAGGGGAAACCGGGGCTGGTTGGCGTAAGAAGTAATCGACTAATGTTTAATTATGAATTTAGTTAAGAAACAATAATGTAACATATTTAAATAATTTTAATTTTAGAACTTAAATATAATTGAGGAATTAGTCAAGGTAAACCCAATACCATATATTTATTTTAATATGTACTTTCTATGAATACTTTCTATTTTTAGAATATGTCTTTTTCTAAAAAAATATTTCCTAAGAATAACACATTATTGTTTAACCATTCTTCAAATGATAGATAATAAAACAATATTCCAAATATCAATAATTTAACTTTTTTAAAGTTTCTCTTTAGCTATCTAAGTAGCTTTTTTTTTTTTAAGAAATCTTAAAAACGATTGCACGTTCCATTGTTTGGAACTCTATAGACATACTGGAGCCCCAGTTGCTCTGTGGATAAGGCGTTCAGCTACTAATCAGATGATTGGTGGTTCGAATCCGTGCGATGGACTTGACAAAGAAAAGTAAAAAAGTAGTGATCTTGCCATCGGAAGGTTGCCAGCTTCGCTACAAAAATACTAGAAAGTCGTCCAGAACATCCAACAAATTATACTGGCGTGTATACGGGACTGGTGCACGATAAATCTGATCGGGGTCTAATGTCCTGACGCCTATATTGAGGTTGCGTCGGGTGCCAGCTCAGGTGTTGTCCTCGTCATCTGACCATGGTTCAAAAATACGAGGCATCGTTCCCGGGTCTTTCCTTCGATATAGGCCCTGAATCGTCGCCAATAGCATACTGTGCAGCTCTAGTGCGACGTTAATTAATAAAACCAAACCAACCCAAAACTATAGACATACTTTCTTAAAATTGAAAAAGTCACCCTACTTCAAGTTTTTTTTCAGCTTTTAGGAAAATTAATTAGATGAATTTTAATATTAAAAGTTAAAATAAAATAATCTCTTCCAATAACAACTCGTTAACCTCCTTCAAAGCCAATATTTACACAATTCCACATATTTTATGAAGTAAAAAGATACCATCTCAAACCCCCCTTTTATTTCTTCTCTTTCCAATATTCAGACAAAGAGTGCCCCTTACAAAAAAAAACCTTTTTGAAAGGCAAATATCAGACTTTATGTGACCTTCCATTCCAGGGATAACAGGGAAATGGCAGCTGCTCCGGGATCGGCTAGATTGCGTACAACTCCTGATCGATTCCCGTCTCTGACTGGGCCAATTGGTCACATGATTATGTCACTCTCCAATGGCGATGTTTTCTTGCTGGATCCGTCCAATGGGTTGCATTCAATAGTCATGAGGAATTATACTTTCTTTTCGCGTTCCTGGGATAAAGTCTTCGTCTCTCTGCCTCAATTATCGGGACGTCACAAACAAAAATATGAATCTTGCAGAAATGGAGTTTTTATTTCTTCGTCGCCAATCTTGATGTTTGATATATAATGAGAAAAATGTAGCAAGAAGTTTCTTATTGACTGGAGTGTTTATGCTTAGGTAAACAAGTTCGAGTATGATTAACTGGATGATAATAAAGAAGTTCGTTTGATTGAGGGAATTTAATGTTTCTTACGAATAGCATTTGCTTACTTGTATATTTAATACTTTAAATATGTTATGTAAATCATAAAGTTATATAAAAACGCAAGTACTTGTTCTTAGTACTAATTCTCAGTTGTATAAATATTATGTTCGAAAACAGTCAATGTTTTGCTTATTTTAAAAGATATGGGAAGCGGGTTCAGGATATTTTTTTAATGTAATATTACATTACACAATGTTAAACTTACGTTTTAATCTCGTTCTTTTTTTTGGTTTCCTTTGTTAATAATGTACATTTTAGCAAAACATTGCATTTTTTGGTTTTTTTATTCAAGTCTAAATGTTGATTTGTTTGAGTATACAAACAAATTGTGATATTATGATGCATAAAATCTTTTGTGTATAAGCTAGAAAAGTCGAATTTTTTACAAATATTCCTGCGATTTGTATATAATAAAATACTTTTAATACATTCCAATGAAAACAATAGAATTTTGTTTATTCAATGCTTTGTAAAGTGGGAAAAATGGGTATTCGAATTTTTTATGTTAAAGAATAGGAAATTCGTAAAAAAATAGAAATATTTGAGAAAAGTGCAATTTATTTCAAAAATGTGAATTTCGAATATTGTAAATGACATGAACTAATAAATTCGTAAAAAATTTGCAAGGGGTCTTGTCTTTCGGGATTAGTAATTAAAGTATATGTTTGTTTAGTATTTTTTTAAAACAAACAGTTTAGCAAGTGAAATTAATGATTTTTTAAAAAAATATTTTTCAAAAATATTCGTTTGCAAATAACGAAAATCTGCAAAGACAGTTTATTAACGCATTCTTTTGTTTATAAAAGGCACAAATGTAGTTTTTCTGAAAATATTTTCTTGACATATCAAAACTGAGAAATTTTACTTTTTTGTAATGCTTATTTTAAAAAAAAAGTATTATTATATTTAAATATTTGACCATGTGATTATCTTCATATGCTTTGCACACATATGTGGAAAAGAATATTATGATATCTAAAACATTAAAGATAAAATTTAAACTGTACTCCATACCCCCTTAAGAAAACAATGGACATGTTCTTAAATTTAAAGAATTAGGATTAATTACAAAAATATGGAACTTGTACTGTGAAAGAGATCTATATATATAATAACATCAGTCATGAAACAGACACACAGAATATATCGTACATATTCCTGTGAAGCGCTTAAAGCTGCATTAACACAAGGAACTGCTATTATTTATTTAAATCAATAAGAGTGAAAAGTTTTTAAATCAATAAGACCTCACAGGAACATGTACGATTTATTATGTGTGTCTGTTTCATGATTGATGTTATTATATATATATTCACGGCTCCTTGTGTTAATGCAGCTTAAGCGTTTCGCAGGAGTTCGTGTTATGTCTGTATGTGTCTACTCTTCTGATGTGTGTTCTGAGTGAAAAGTTTCTGAAGGTTGGTGTCGTCCGGATAGCTCAGTGGTAGAGCACTTGTGCGCTAAACAAGGGGCCCCCGGTTCGACTCCCGGCATGATGAACTTTTTACTATTATTGATTTAAATATATTTATATATATATATATATATTCTGTATGATCAAAAAATATGTAGTGTTGTTTACAATATATACAGTATAGATACATTTAAGGAGTTTTTTTTTCTCATAGGCAATATTTAACTATACAGCATGCTGAATTATATGTTCAAAATTATGTGGAAACTTCGGATTAGCGTACCAGAATTGCTCCTAATGCGCACACAATATCTGGGAAATACTTTATATGGTCAGATGCTTACTTTATCTGCTATTGGTATGAGAGACATCGAAACAAATAAATAAATTTGTAAACATTAGGAAAAAAATTTCGTGAATTTCTGTAAATCAACTTATGTGATTCAGTTGGATATCTGTACAAATGTCCCTTAATAATTGTAACAATTTTTTATGTGCATTTTCGATTCAATAACTAATGAAATACTAATGACACCACGTTGATATAAATACAAAAAATGGTTTAGAAATAAAGTTAATGCATTTCGCTAAATATATACGTAATTACGAATAACAGCTTTTAATTATTAACTTATTTATTGTTTACAATCACTAATGCAAGTTCAAAAAATATTATTATTAAGGGAGACCCTAGCCCCAAATTCAGAAACAAATGTTTGTTTGTTTGTTATATACATATTTAATAAGGTGTGTACAATATTTTAAGACAATAAAAGAAATAGAACATATGTGTTTTAGATGTTAATATAACATTTGTCATTTGCCTACCAACTTTTCATCCGCAACTTTTCGTTATTTACTCAAAATATATTTTTTAAATTTTGGCCACGTTTGCAATGCAAAGGATTTTTTTAAAAAGTTTATTTAAAATTAAACTGTTAGTAGTTTTACAAACTTTAATATTTGTTTTATAACCGTTTTAATAACTTTTTTAAATTAAGTTATAAATGGTTTTTTTACTAATAAATAAACACAAAAATATGAATATTTTTTTTAGATTCTAAATTTAAAATAACTTTTTTTTAACAATTTAAATACAAATTTGCAAAATTCTCTTCATACACCTATAGTATATACTTTATCATTATTAAATTAATTAAAAAAATTCAAAAAAATGAAACAAAATTAGTGTTTTTACAACAAAACACATTTAATCTTAAAAATCGCAAACAAATAATCTGTCTTTATTATTTATTGTTCAGAAAAAGTTATTCTAATATAACCAGTTAAACCATATTTCTGAATTATTCAATAAAAATAGTATTGTTTGGGGATTGGGTGTCCCCTTAAAAGAGTTAAATAAACGATGCTGACAAACAAATAATAGCTTTATCAGAAAATAAGCATAAAGCTATTATCAAAATAAAGATATTATTCCAGAGACAAAATGAAATATGTGGCTATGCATCATAACAGCTGAATGCCTCCGAAATGTCACTAAAAACTAATACCTTTGACAACTCCTAACTAGATTCTTTTCATACTCACTTTTTACCGAAACATTTATACTAGTTTAGATAACCCATTCCACTAACAATTCCAGACTTCAAAAATAAAACACACACAATCAATTTCTTTAAAAAATCCCCATCCGAAACGTCACATATAATAACACTAAAAAATAACGTCACAGGGCACTAAAAGATAAAGATGCCCTTTTCTTCTTCTTCAGGAATCATTTTATTTGAGCCATCAAAGGAAATTCTAGTCGCTCTGAATTAAAAGGCTATTCCAAAGCTCGGCCATTTTAAGGTCTGAAATTCGAAGCTCCGGGTTTCTCTCTGAACGCCACTGCGCAGTGGCGTTCTCTTAACCATTACGGCCAAATTGTCTTTCTTCGAGATATCCAATCTCAACTGTAAAAGGCCAGTGGCGCAGAAATTGTTCTAAATTCTGTTGTTCTAGGTCGGACGATGTAATTTTTAGTTTATTTTTGCTTTTGGTTTTGAAATAAGGTTTCATGAAGACCTTAAAAAGAATAAAATCATACAATCATCTATGAATATACTTTTTCAGTTTTAGGGATAATTTTTGTTAAATTTTTCAAAATATATATCTTTAAAAGTAGAAAATAGATATATGAATCTTTAATATGACTTTAATAATTTTCAGTTGATTTGAATTTTTGCAATTTCTTTGTAAGTATTTGATTTCTGAAAAAACATTGCAATGAGATATGCTTTACAAGTTACAACATTATTAATATTAAGTGTAATAAAGAGTTGTAGGTCATTATATTCCTTGATGAACAGACATAAAGTCAATTGCTTCGTATTTTTGCAGTATGCACATTGTTAAAAATAGGTACTCAAAAATAAGTCAATGTACTCATTTTTGAGTATATTCGATGCTTATATTATAGTTCAAATTACATGAGTTTCTTTTGAAAAATACATGTCGTAAAAAATCAATAAACTAAAAAAAAGGGCAGTTCATTCCATACATAGGCTGACTTCATAACAACATTTACAACTAAGACTTACCGGAATCTACCAAATGTCTTTCGCACCAAAGTCCAGGGCCTTATCCGTTGTACTATCAAAGCTCCGTGAAGAAGTTATAAACATACGTAATGTTTAAAAGGGCGTGGGAAAAGAATGGGAAGTAGAATAATTGAGTTGTAATAACTCAGTTTCCATTTAAGCAACCGACATCAAATAATGTGGAAAACCATCTTCTGAACAACTATTTTAAGTTTGTCAGGTCACTTTGTTAAGATGGCTTCAACATAAGCTGAAATTAGCAATATTAAATCATACTGGTCATGTTTGAGAAAGAACCGGTTACTAAAATTTGAGTACGTCATCGCTCATTTACGATGCAATTGTACTCAAATAAAAACAAGTTAATCCATGTACTCATACCTGCAAGTCGCACTGGTAACTAAACGTGTCTGAGAATCTGGGTTCGATTCTCGGCAAGTCTTGTTTGTATTTGACGATATTTAGTGAAAGGGATTATAAAGGCAGCCTATGCAGGCTAGCATCGGCCAGTTTATTCATTGTAATCATTTTTGAATACATCATTTGTTTAGTACATTACATAAGTTTTTAAAAAATCCAACTTATGTGTTCGCAGCCATAATAAGCATCGAAGGCACTAAAATATTAGTACATTTTACTTATTTTTGAGTACCTATTTTTAACAGTGTGGTATCATTTATATGTTGCGTATGTTGTTCACTTTCTGAGATGTTTTGGGTTCAATATCTCTAATAGTGTCATTACTATCACCTTTTAAATGACATCACCATCAAAAGACTCTGACCTAACTTTAATACATTTAATGTACCAACCAATATTAGTCTAACATAATATTAATGAATCTTAAAAGATAATAAACACATCATATTAGTTAAATTAATTAATGAGTTAATTCGTGTCAGCAAAACATCACCAAGTAACCATAATTTAATATTAAAGCTAGTCTAAACAGTAGGGTGGAGTGAAAGTATAGCGTAAAATTTTTTTCTCTCAGATATCAATATCTAATAGCATGGAAAAGTTGTTACATGGTATACTAAACATACTGCAAAAATTTCATACGTCTAAAGCAAGATCTTGAGGGTCCACAATTAGATTTTGTTTTGTAAAAAAGCTAAATCTTACGTCCATGTTAAACTCCCATAGACAAAATTAAACTGTTTTTTTTAAGTGACATAGACTCATTTGTATAAGATTATAACTAACAAATTACATTATTATGAAAACTTATTATTATGTATTACTTTTAAAATATTCTTGTATTTTGTTTGACCATAATTTTTTTTAAAGTGGAAATATCAGACTTATTAAATAGAAAATGTTTAACAGTGAAAAATTAACAGTAACATATTATAATAATAACTTTGAGATTTAAGAAGAATTTTTTTATTATATATAAGAAATAACTGGTTATAAAGCAGGATTATTCTTCCTTTGTGTTAAATACTTTCACATTTCCATAGGACTTAATTTTTTACACAGATCAATCCATTCCTGGAATTATATCCACACTTATGTATTAAATTGAAAAAAAATTCCAAATGTTTAACAGTGAAAAATTAACAGTAACATATTATAATAACTGTGAGCTTTTAAGAAAAAAATTATTTATTATATATAAGAAATAACTGGTTATAAAGCAGGATTATTCTTGCTTTGTGTTAAATAATTTCACATTTCCACAGGACTTAATTTTTTACACAGATCAATTCATCTCTGGAATTATATCCACACTTATGTATTAAATTGAAAAAAATTCCAAATGTTTAACAGTGAAAAATTAACAGTAACATATTATAATAACTGTGAGCTTTTAAGAAGAAAAAATATATAAGAAGAAATACTCATTATAAAGCAGGGTTCATAATTGTCAAGATCATAAATTTTTTTTCGTTTAGCCATAAATGCTGCTTCCGATTATTTACGTTTAATCCTCACTTTTAAAGTTTCACAGTGGCGGCTCGCCCACTACAGCAAGTACAGCCGGGCTGCACCTAGATTTATTAGTGTATTTTAAAACTAAAATAAGATATTTTACTAATTTTCTTAAATGAAGATTAGAATTGAAAATAAAAATTCTACGGTATTAAACAAAATCTCCGATAAATAGCAAGCCTGTTACCGTAATGCACAATTCATGAGGGGTAAAAACTCCATTCAATCAAATTGCGGCCAAAAAGCGAAATTCGAAATCGGCTGCATCGTTGCCATGGCAACCTCTACGTAGTATGGAGATTCCCCCATGCAAATGCACTGCATTTGTGAGGATAGGTACAGCCGAAATGAATATTCTTGTTTTAGCTGTACTTGATGTTTGGTATGCTGATTGGCTCGTTGGTGAAACGAGAACTTACGAGAATATCTCACAACGGAAATGGTTTTCGTGATACATTTACTGTGTGCTGTTGTTTCAGGACATGGTCCTGCTGTTGTTTCGTTATGTAAGTTAATATTAAAATTGACCGATTCGCATGTTTAAAAGAAAGCTGGATTACTTTAATATTCAAAAAATAAGTAAGTGTTTTCCGTTTTTTTCGCATGTTATCATTTCGTAAAAATTGAAAGTAAACTTTGATTTGAGTAGGGAATAATAAAGAATTTCCGTTTATGTATGGTTTTTGGAAATGTATGTTCCGTTCATGTATGGTTCACATGATTTCGGCTGCACTAACATTTTCGACCACGGGCCGCCACTGAAGTTTCAGTTGTTTTAGTGTTGACATTTCGCATAACCATCTTTCGTAATGTTCTTTGGTCCTCTAAAAAAGGAATTTCATTGAGAGGAACTTTTCTTTCTTTGGGACAAGAACACTGAGCTAAAGTTACACATTTACAAGAACAAATATCAAATAGTTTCGTTTCTGCATGTAAACTAAATAATCTAATTTTTAAGAGATAATTTTCTGATCTTGGGCTGTTTCAAGAGCTTCATATAAAAGCAGTGATAAGTTTTCAACATTGTCAATACTCTTGATCGAGTGACTGTTGGAATTGAAGCTTTGCCCCAGACATAAAAAAATGTGTCCACTACTTTATAGCAGCAATATCAGAAAAATTGGGATCTTTAGAAAATAATGAAGGTTTCAGTGTATTTCTGATGTGAAGGTAGTATTTAAACACCTCTTCATATGTTGGTAAAGTATTATCGTATAAATCGCTTGGCAATCCGAAAATTGGAGATCTTACATCAGATCTAGTTTTAAGTTTCACATTTGGAAAATGTAAACAAATGATTTACAATCAAATGCGGTTACAGTTAAAAAGAAAAGCTCGTTTTTATTGAGGTAATTTGTGTTTTTTGTTTGGTTTGATATGAATAAAAACTTTTATGACTGTATAATAACCTTTTTAATGCTTTAAAATTAATTTATCAGTTTTAATTTTGAGTTTACGGCATGTTTTAATAAAACTAAAACAAAGCCAACCATCGCCATCTGTTGTTGCCAAATGATGCCAAGTTCGCCAACAGCGTAATGACTTTGTATTTAGAAATTGATTGTGGACCCTCAAAATAAAACTTTAAAATAAAATAAAAAATATATTCACTATCAGTATGAAATGGAACAACTTTTTAGTGCTATTAGGTTGACTATCTGTTAAATTTTTTTTTTCACTCCACCCTACTAAACAGTATACATTTCCATTTTTATGACAATATGCTAAGATAACTTATTTTAAAAGACACAACCTTTAATTACTGTTTAATCCATCGGTTATAAAAAACGTATTATAATATATATTAATATTAGACATAAATATACCATATATTAAGAACAAAACATGAATATTACATTTTAAATATTGAAAACCTGCATATAAATGTAATGATCCGGTTTTTTGATCCAACAATAGTTGAATTCATTCAAAACATACGCTCTGCAATATTTTATCCTAGAATACTCAATTTTCGACTGCATTCCCAGAAAAACATGAAATTTTCCATTTTCATCTTGTAATTTTTTTTTTAAGAAAAACATTTTTCTGTATGCATTTCAAAGTACCGGTTCCACTTGTCTTAAAAGCCCGAGAAAGCAATGCGCGGACCTTTTCAAGTAAATGCCGCAAATAAAATGCACGCAATAAGTTGTCGGAAAAAGACATTTCCGGGAAATCTTTTATGTGAAATGTATGCCCTCATGTAAAAGTAGAAATGAAAGAGAAAAATATAAATCGGGTTCACTTCTTTTGCTATGAATATTATGTCCCAGTACGCATGCATATGTGTAACAGCACTGGGGTCGTATAAGAATAAAGTAAAATATGCCCTGTTAAAAATAGGTACTCAAAAATAAGTAAAATGTACCCATTGTTGATTATATTCGATGATTATAATAGCTCGGAATACATAAGTTTCATTTTTGTAAAAGACATGTAGTCAAAAATAAGTACAGCGAGTAAAATTAAATAAAAAAAAGAGCAGTCGATTACTTGCATATGTTTACTTCATAAATGACTTTCAATAAATATCAACAATTACAACCAAAATTAAATTTATCGAGTAACGAATACATATCCTAAGGTACCGAAGTTCAGGGCCTTATCCGTTGTAATACCAGAGGCGACATTAAAAAGTTATAAACAGAAATGTGCTAAAATTGAGTTAAAAATCGGAAGTAAGATAATTGAATTGTATTAACTCAGTTTCTATTTAAGCAATCGACTTTAAATTATATGAGAAACAATCTTCTGAACAATTATTTTAAGTTTGTCAGGTCGGTTTGTTAAGATGGCTTGAATGGAAGCTGGAATTAGTAATATTAAATTACACAGCTCATTTTTGAAAAATAAGGTTGCTTAAATTCTAGTACGTCGTTGTGACAGTGTGCTGTCACGTTGCAATTTTTATATAGGGATCTGACCTATTTTGTACTTTGTGCAATTTGGTCAGATGGCTAGACTGGCGGTCGCCGGTTTTATGACGGGGTAACAATGTGAGGAGAGTTTCGTCACTGAGCCATTTTTACAACCATGCCAGGATTGGCCAGGAGGGGTGACCAAGAAGGGCGGAGCGAATTCCAAGTGGTGGGTTTAGTAATTTATGTAGAATTACAACCCCCACCCCAAGACACCACCGTGGGAAATTCAAGGTTTCCCACATCACTTACGATTTTGCTATTGCCCAAGAAAGACAAGCAAATATTTACTCCAACCAGTCCCGTGCTCATGCGCCGAGCAGGAAAAGTCCCGAAAGCCATGACACTAGACGGCAGAGTTCCCACTGCATGCTAACGCCACTGAGCTTTGGAACCAGACGAGCCCCTGGAGACGGGAAAAGTCCCTGATGCCATGCTAAGAAGCAGAGCCGCTGGAGACCAACGCCACTGCGAACGGGAAAAGTCCCTGATGCCATGCTAAGAAGCAGAGCCGCTGGAGACCAACGCGACTGCGAGCCGGAAAAGTCCCTGATGCCATGCTAAGAAGCAGAGCCGCTGGAGACCAACGCCACTGCGAGCCGGAAAAGTCCCTGATACCATGCTAACGAGAGCCACTGGAGACCAACGCCACTGAAAAGCCGGATCACCACGAGGCCACTGCATCACCGGAAAAGTCCCTGATGCAATGACTCTAGACGGCAGAATTCCCACTACATGTCAATGCCAATACATGTAAATCACCTCAGGCGTTAACTCTCCCCGCCAGTACACGTGAGTCAGTTTAGCACATTATTGCACATAACCCCCCAACCATAAGTTTCTTATATTTAATGTGTCAATAAAGCACCGTTTAAAAGTAAGTTATTTGTATGTTATGTATTTGTCTAAAACAACATTGTTCATAATGAAACAAAATTAACACAACGCATACCAAAAATGTACTAACCACTACACCACGACAGCCGTCGCCCATTTTCGATGTCATTATAGTCAAAGAAAAACAAGTAGGTTCAGGTACTCAGTTTTAAGTACTTTTACTACCTTTTTTGTACAGTGCATCTTTTAATAATAATAAATTAAAATTTATTCGATGTTATTATATTGCATTTATTTGAAATTACTATTTGAGCTAAAAATAAATTGATAAAAAAAGTGTTAAAACGGAAAGTAAGATAATTGAATTGTAATAACTCAGTTTCCATTTAAGCAATCGACATCAAATAATGTGTAAAACCATCTTCTGAACAACTACTTTAAGTGTGTCAGATCGCTTTGCTAAGATGACTTGAACAGAAACTGATATTAGCAATATTGAATCACACTGCTCATTTTTGAGAAAGTACGATTATTTAAATTTAAGTACGTCATCACTCATTTATGATACTTAAATAAAAACGAGTAGGTTCACGTACTTATTTCTACGTACTATTTTTACAGTGCAGCAGACTTTTAAACTCATTCGCATTATAAAGCTACTTTAATGGATATTAAAATACTTGATGTTATACAACTATCGAACTGTACGGATAAACATATAAGTATTTCAAGTGTAAGAATAACAACTTCCAACAGACTGAACAATTATTTTATGTGTGTCAGGTCGCATTGTTAAGATGGCTTGAACAAAAGCTGAGATTAGCAATATTGAATCACACTGCTTGAGAAAGTACAATTATCTAAATTTGAGTCCGTCATCGCTCATTTATGACGCGTAAAGAAAAACGAGTATGTTCATGTACTTATTTATACGTATCTTTTTTTTTACAGTGCAGGAGATTTTTAAACTCATTCGCACTTTAAAGCTACTTTAATGGATATTAAAATACTTGACGTTATACAGCTACCGTACTGTACGGATAAACATATAAGTGTTTCAAGTGTAAGAATAACAGGTCTAAAACAATCTGGGATATCAAGACTGCGCCAAGCCAAACGAATTTTATTTATTTCGCCAAAAGAGAACATTGCATTTTACGCTTGACAAAACCATCAGGGAATTTGGCCACCTGACAAATATAAATAATAATAATAAAACGAATCACAATGGCTGCGAAAGACGGAAAAGACACTCGGAGCAGTTCAAGAACCGTTGAACAGGGTCCGTAAAACTGAATCATTTTCTTTGAACGAGTTCCGCTGGTACAGAAGAATGGAAAGGAACTAGACGTTGCCATTCCACGGAAGTCTAAAGCTGTCGAAATGGCGCAAAAAAATCTGGAGAACGGCATTGGGAGAAGGGGGGAAACATAAGAAGTTCTTTCAATGGGAATGACATCAGGATGGAATCTTCGAAGGCACGAACGGATTAAATTGAGTATACTCCAATGGTTGAGTTGTTTCCCGCCTACTATCTTCAAAAATACCAGAGAAAAGGGGATGAGGATTGCAGTGACTTGATAAGGAATATTATTCTGAATTCTTCTGGGTATCGTCTTTCTTTCTGATGAAGTAATTCAGTTTGAGGGAGACAAATAGGGGTGTAATACAAAAATTCTATTATGTCCATATCTTGGTCCTCGTTCTGGTGTAGGCATAAAAATTTAATATCGTGTTCGATTTTCTTTTGGAACTTTAAAAAAAGGGTTTTATTTTGCGTTACAGTCTCCGGACTGGAATTTTGCTTTGTATTTGGGGGGGGGGGGGGGTGTTGAAGTTGAATATTTATATTCACGAATGGAGACGTCTTTATTTTAACACTGTAACAGTGCATAAATACCTTGACGCATTGTTATCCTTAGTAATGTCTTTGTTTCATAGTATTCCATAAAAAAATATTACATAATGTTTGTATTTATTTGTCGGTATCATGGTGATATGAGGAATTTTAAATTTATGAAATCCAATTAAAATTTAAATATAGATGTGTTCTTTTATTTCCACTGGGCTAAAATAATAATAAACACTGGAACGAGCACTCATATCGAACGACACTGTTATGATCAATAAGTTAATCTTTTCAAAAAAATTAAACATTAAGGTCATATATTTTCAATTTATTTCAAATCAAGACATTTATAAGTAAAAAAATATGATCGCACTGTAAAACAAAGGTAATTGAAAATGTGTACCTCGTTTTTATTTGAGTACAATTGCATCGTAAATGAAATTTAAGTAATCGTACTTTCTCAAAAATGAGCAGTGTGTTTTAATATAGCTAAAAACTCAGGTTCTTCTTTTTTTAAAGTTTCATATTTCATTTAAGTAAATAATAAGAATGCTAACTCTAATATCTAAATACATATATTTTGTTGTATTATAAATATTAAAAAAATAAAATAATACTTTTAAAACAATGCTTAAAAAACATTTATATACTAAAGAAAAATATTTCCATTGTGCGATTCCCTCTTCTCGCCACTTGAAATAAATACATATCAGTTTATTTTATCAAAATAAATATATTTTTATAGTCTTCCTAAAAAACTTCCAAACTCATAATTTGAGAATTTAGAGCATCTGTATATAAGAAATTTTGCAGACATTTGCAATATTTATTCTATAAAAATCGCAAATTTTATATGGCTCAACCTCTATAAAGTTTTTATACATCAAAGGCATATGCGGCACAGTGTTCTTTATGGTTCCTGAAAAAGACAGAATTCGAGTTGATAGCAAAGTAAATACGGGATTGTGGAAAAACATAAATAAAGTACTATTCCGACCCTCTCACATACTTAAGAGCCCTTATGATATCTGAGGAATTTATGTTACATCAATGAAATAGGAATGTTTATTTGTCATAACGCAGTTATTTAACAGGTGGTGTGGATTGTGTAAGAATGGTTGTAGGGTACACTGTAAAAAAAGGTACTTAAAAATGAGTACATGAACGTGCTCGTTTTTCTTTGAGTACAATTGCATCGTATATGAGAGATGGCGTACTCAAATTTAAGTAATCGTACTTTGTAAAAATTGAAAAGTGTGATTTAATATTGCTAATTTCAGCTTCTATTCAAACCATCTTAACAAAGCGACCTGGCAAACTTAAGATAGGTCTTCAGAAGATGGTTTTCTACATTATTTGATGTCGATGGCTAAAAAGGGAATTGAGTTATTACAATTCAATTATCACATTTCCCATTCTTTTGATATACCTTGTAAACATTTATCCTGTTTATAACTTCTTCACGTCACTCTGGTTGTACAACTGATACGGCTGTGGACATTGGACCCTGCAGATCTGGTTTCTATTTCCGGTATGTCTTGGTTGTAATTGTCAATATTTGTTGCAAGGAATTTATGAAGGCAGCTTATGTAAGCAAGCTACTGCTCTTTTTATTCATTATTATACATATCGGTCATTTTGAATACATGTCTTTTTTTATTCAAAAATGAAACTTTTGTATCCGGAGCTATGATAGGCATCGAATGTACTTAAACACGAGTGCATTTTCCTGGTTTTTGATTACCTAATTTTAACTGTATAAGTTTGTCGATTTTACCTTTAAAACGACTGAATTCCATTTAATTTTATTTAGTTTAAATTTATCAAGTTGAAACTTATCGTGCAGGATGCAGTAAATCTTTGTTCACAATTCTGGAACAAAATCTTCCTCAAAATTAAAATATGCTTTGTTTAAATTGTGTAGATCAAATTACATTTATTATATGTTACATTTAAAAAAAAGCAAAAAATACATTTATCTGAAACATAAACTTAATGAAAATTATAATTTATTAATTAAAAGTTAAGTTATTTAAGTATAATATATACTTAAATAACTATAAGTTATTCTTAAATAACTATAAGTTATAATCATATAATATCCATTGCGCAAATTGTTGAAACGCCATTTGTTGAAACCCTTTAGCAATGTATAAATTATTATACATAGTGCAACCGGACATTTAGTATAATACAAACGGAACTAACCAACAATGAAACTGTTCAAATCGGCTTTCGGCATCATTGACCACTGACCTCATAAAACATTTATATACATAGTGGACATTTACTACTTTATATGTTCTAATAAATGTATTTTACACAAATTCAATAGAACTATCAAGTATTTTTTTGCATATTAATAAAATTGTATTGATCTTTTTAAATTAAAATATAAAGAAGCTAGAATTGAAAATTTGATCTAAAATATAGATATTTCACTCATATATGAATAATTAGTTTAATGATTTCTAATTCATGCAAAAAAAAATATTATCTACATCTTAATATAATACGAATTATGTATAGTAAAATTTATATATGTGTATTGATTTAACCCGGAATAACTGTGAAACAATATAAATGCCTACACTTTTGTGGTGAACCCACGCAATGAATCTGAAATTTCGAATTTAACTATATGTTACGTTGTACGTTGTATAACGCAGAGTTAAGTTGCCAAATGTAATAACCAAATCCTATTTCCAAAGCGTTCTGACAGAATGACATTGAACAATGACTTGGTCGCAGTCTTAATAGAGCTTCTGCAATGAAACATATTTTAACTAACTTAAACCTCTTAATTATTTAAATAACTTAACCAAGTCACCTCAACGGTCACGAGACGTGAGCCCTTGTTTTATTTACCCTCCATCATCAAGTGCAAATAAGTGCATCATAAGTGCAAATAAGTGCATCATAAGTGCAAATAAGTGCATCATAAGTACAAATAAGTGCATCATAAGTGCAAACAAGTGCATCATAAGTGCAAATAAGTGCATCATAAGTGCAAAATTAAGTGTATCTGACGCAAGTGATTTAGAAGTCAGTGGTTTTCTTCATCAATTCAACCATAATACATGGGAACTTATGTATGTCAGTAAAACTTACGAAAATTCAAAGGAATTGGTCTTACTTCGAATATTTGATCACGAAGTATTGGTTATTTATGCATAAGTACAATATTTTCGTCACCCGCTTAAGACCGTAACTTTACAATATTTACGGGACATAAGCCGCTTATTAACGCTTTCAAGCAAATATAAGACGACTGTTCACTTTGTCATCTACGACACTTAGATTACATATCACAGTTTCCTACTGACATTCGGCAAACAAAGGGCCCAGGCAACCAAGTAGCAGGCACATTCGCATATCGAAAACGATAGTGCGTCATCGATGATTTTAAATTCCGAACGATTTGCAATCGATCAAGAAAATGATTTCTGAAAAAAATCCCTAATTTAAGGAAGGAAATTCTTCGTTAAAATTGGAATCAACATTTATTCGTATTTTAAACGTGTAACTTTTATATGACATGTCTACATGAAAACCTCGTACTATTGTTCTTAATCGTATCGATATATTAATTTTAATGAACTTCACAGACTATCTTATCTTGGAATTTTTGCGATTGAAATATTGAGATCAGTGCACGTTATGCTTTGCCCAACATGGATAAATACATCAAGGAACAAGTCAGATGCTGTATTCCATGTCAACAATCTAAAGTTAACGGCAACGCCACTAGGCACATTTGCATTGCCTGATTTCTCGCTTTTCACATATTCATCTTGATCTGGTTATCCCTCTCCCACCTTGCGCACTGTTAAAAATATGTACTCAAAAATAAATCAAATGTATTCATTTTTTAGTACATTCGATGCTTATCATGAATCCGAATACATAAGTTTCATTTTCGAAAAAGACATATACTCAAAAATGAGTACAATGGGTAAAAAAATAAGTTGCTTGCCTACATAGGCTGCCTTCATAAATTCCTTCCAATAAATGTCGACAATTATAGCCAATACTCACCGGGAATCGAACCCAAATCTTCAAACAATGCAGTCCAATGCCTTATCAATTAAATAACCAGGGCGACTTGAAGTTGTTATAAACAGAAGACATGTTACAAATGTGTGGCAGAAGAATAGGAAGTAAGATAATTGAGTTGTAATTACTCAGTTTCCATTTAAGCAATCGACATCAAATAATGCAGAAAACCATCTTCTGGGCAATTTTTTTAAGTTTGTGAGGCCGCTTTGTTAAGATTGAATGAACCTAAGCTCAAATTAGCAATATTAAACTCTTTACAACTTATCACACTGCTCATTTTTGTGAAAGAACGATTACTTAAACGTGAGTACGTCATTGCTCATATACGATGCAATTGCACTCAAAGAAAAACAAATAGGTTCAGGTACTAATTTTATCCACCAAATTATTTACAGTGCAATGATAATAGTTGATGTTTTATAATCATAAATCATTTTACCGTATAGCCAGAGGAAATTGCCATCCCTGATTCAAAAGCTTCAACTGTATGCAAAGGACTATTTTTAGTATTTCACATTTCGGTTTTTCCATCCATCATCGCAACCGGTCATGATAAACAACTGGAATCATCTTTGTTCCACAAACTTCACAAATAAATCTGACTGGTACAAACCGTATGCGTACCACATCTTTCCATGCAATCGCAAATGGTGTAACTGAGCGTTTTCATCGACATATAATATGCTCACGAACATCAAAGACGGACGGACACCTTGCCTTACTTGGTATTCGAACTGCTTTCAAGAATAATAACCTACAAACACCAAGCTCTGAACTATTCTACGTAAATACTCCAACGTTACTAGCCGACATGTTCCACATATGGTACAGCAAACAATCGTCGGATCTAAGTTCAAAGTAGAAATTAAATCGGGTTAGTGTTTCACGTCCCGGTCAAAGGTTTATTTTCGAGCACCCTAACTTAAATTCATGCAACCATGTGTTTTAACGGACTGACTACAATCAGTCTCCTTTAAGTCAGCTAAACACTAGGCCCCATAAAGTATTTCGGAAAATCTATTCCATCATCACTATCGATGTAAAGGGTCGCCACTGCACAGTATCACTAGATCGTGTTAAAGATACATTTCTCTTGTGAGATGACACAAAGCTACTTACTGCTGACTCAGACATTTCTGAAAATATGTCCTATAAGTCATCACCAAATGACACAAAGCCTGCTAAACCTATGACAACCAAAAGCGAGTTCGTAGAGTTCATTTGCCAGATAAACTAACCTATTCTTAAGTCTTATCATTAGTAATATGTATGTATACCTATTCATTAAAAAAATTAGTATAAAAAAATATACTCGTGCATTTTATGATAATTACCTTTAAATTAAATATCACTATACTTGTTTTTTAATTATTTCTTTAAACAATAGTATAATTTTATGCATATGTTTTTTTTTCATATTTCGTATCGTCCGGCTCCCTTACTGGGGGGATACTATGTGGTAACCTTGTAACTTATCGCTTTTTTCTAATTTTTACTATATGAAAAGTTATGTAGCCACCACAGGGATATGCCGCCAAATGTAGTAGCCAGATTATATTTCCGCGACAAGCGTTTTGGCGGAATGAAATTGGATAGAGACATTGTCTCACGCTTAACAGAGCCCCTTGCAATAAAATGTTTCCCAACTAACTTAAACTTTTTGATTATTTAAATAACTTAACCAAGTCACTTGACTTGCTTTAAGAAAATACATAACAGTTGAATATATAACCTCTCTCCATGGCGCAGGTTAGCCATAACTGGCTCTTGCGCCATAAAACACCAAACAACTAACCTTGGCGCATGATTTGGCGGTTTTAATTTAAAGTTTCTGGAGTTTGGGTTGGCGCGCTGTTCAGTCGGTTAAAACTAGATCAACTTACGATAAGAATACAAATGCACATCTGATAAATTTAAATAAAAAGACAATACATAATATATGTGATAGCTTCATTAAGTTCCATTTAATAAATGACTTTACTCTGAAATTTGAATAAATTCTGAAGTGTATGATTAATAAACAAATGATGAATTATATAAAAAAACTATTTTAATATTCATTGTGATGCATTTAAAATCGATTTATGTGATTAATAATGTCAGAAAAAGTAAATTTTAAATACATTTTCATTTTCATTCTCATTTCTTTTCATTTCATTTTTTAAAAAAAGTTTTACTTAATGTTCTTAAGACTCAAAATACAAAAAAAAAAACTTTAAAAAAGTCAAACTGAATAAAATATGCATAAAACCCAATTTATTTCGCTCTTAAATGTTTCGATCAAACAGAGCAATAAAAGTAATCAAAATAAAGAATTCCATAATGAAACATCAAACTCAAAGTTAAAAAAAAAATAAAGCTCCAAGTGACAATATTGAAAATCGAAACATATTCGAAAAACTTTAATTAACTTTCAACGATAAAAAAAGTCATTGGCGGCCATACAGAAATAGTTACTTCTTTTATTTTCGTAATAGTTTTCAATTTGCATCAACTTACTTTTCATTTGCCGTTTTCTTTTTTGATTCCCCAGTAAAATGTAATTATGAGCGCAACTCGAATCATTAAGGTGACTATAAACAGTTGGAAAATTAAACATCTGCATTCAGTTTTTTTATTCGTCGGTCGTAATTAAAACTTTCAGTGACATAAAAGAAATTCGGGATCGTCGCAGTTAGGCATTTAATCGAACAAATATTATTTTATGAGAAACGTTTTTGATTAGGATAGCTTAGATATTGGATAAATTGTAACAAAGTATATTTCACCGAATTAGAAAGTGAGGGTGAAATTGATATATGTCCGTCCATTAAATCAAATGGTGGATATTGTTGTTTTCCCCATACTTATTATATTTACTTCTAAACTCTTACTTTAAAACTATTTACTTCTAAGTTAGGCATTTAATCGAACAAATATTATTTTATGAGAAACGTTTTTGGTTAGCATAGCTTAGTGCGAAGATATTGCATAAATTATAACAAAGTATATTTCACCGAATTAAAAAGTTAGAGTGAAATTGATATATGTCCGTCCATTAAATCAAATGGTGGATATTGTTGTTTTTCCCCTACTTAATATATTTACTTCTAAACTCTTCTAAACTCTTACTTTAAAACTATTTACTTCTAAGTTAGGCATTTAATCGAACAAATATTATATTATGAGAAACGTTTTTGATTAGCATAGCTTATTGCGAAGATATTGGATGAATTGTAACAAAGTATATTTCACTGAATTAAAAAGTGAGGGTGAAATTGATATATGTCCTTCCATTAAATCAAATGGTGGATATTGTTGTTTTTCCCATACTTATTATATTTACTTCTAAACTCTTCTAAACACTTACTTTAAAACTATTTACTTCTAAGTTAGGCATTTAATCGAACAAATATTATATTATGAGAAACGTTTTTGATTAGCATAGCGTAGTGCGAATATATTGGATAAATTGTAACAAAGTATATTTCACCGAATTAAAAAGTTAGAGTGAAATTGATATATGTCCATCCATTAAATCAAATGGTGGATATTGTTGTTTTTCCCATACTTATTATATTTACTTCTAAACTCTTCTAAACTCTTA
This sequence comes from Troglohyphantes excavatus, assembly GCA_963932185.1. Taxonomy (NCBI): domain Eukaryota; kingdom Metazoa; phylum Arthropoda; class Arachnida; order Araneae; family Linyphiidae; genus Troglohyphantes; species Troglohyphantes excavatus. The sequence continues at coordinate 56,269,744 of OZ010673.1, read as the reverse complement.
CTTTAAAACTATTTACTTCTAAGTTAGGCATTTAATCGAACAAATATTATTTTATGAGAAACGTTTTTGATTAGCATAGCTTAGTGCGAAGATATTGGATAAATTGTAACAAAGTATATTTCACTGAATTAAAAAGTGAGGGTGAAATTGATATATGTCCTTCCATTAAATCAAATGGTGGATATTGTAGTTTTTCCCATACTTATTATATTTACTTCTAAACTCTTCTAAACTCTTACTTTAAAACTATTTACTTCTAAGTTAGGCATTTAATCGAACAAATATTATATTATGAGAAACGTTTTTGATTAGCATAGCTTAGTGCGAAGATATTGGATAAATTGTAACAAAGTATATTTCACCGAATTAAAAAGTTAGAGTGAAATAGATATATGTCCTTCCATTAAATCAAATGGTGGATATTGTTGTTTTCCCCATACTTATTATATTTACTTCTAAACTCTTCTAAACTCTTACTTTAAACTATTATTAAACTATTTACTTCTAAGTTAGGCATTTAATCGAACAAATATTATTTTATGAGAAACGTTTTTGATTAGCATAGCTTAGTGCGAAGATATTGGATGAATTGTAACAAAGTATATTTCACCGAATTAAAAAGTTAGAGTGAAATTGATATATGTCCTTCCATTAAATCAAATGGTGGATATTGTTGTTTTTCCCATACTTATTATATTTACTTCTAAACTCTTACTTTAAAACTATTTACTTCTAAGTTAGGCATTTAATCGAACAAATATTATATTATGAGAAACGTTTTTGATTAGCATAGCTTATTGCGAAGATATTGGATGAATTGTAACAAAGTATATTTCACTGAATTAAAAAGTGAGGGTGAAATTGATATATGTCCTTCCATTAAATCAAATGGTGGATATTGTTGTTTTCCCCATACTTATTATATTTACTTCTAAACTCTGCTAAACTGGTACTTTAAAACTATTTACTTCTAAGTTAAGCATTTAATCGAACAAATATTATTTTATGAGAAACGTTTTTGATTAGCATAGCTTGGTGCGAAGATATTGGATAAATTGTAACAAACTATATTTCACCGAACTAAAAACTGAGAGTGAAATTAATATATTTCCATCCATTAAATCAAATGGTGGATATTGTTGTTTTCCCCATACTTATTATATTTAATTCTAAACTCTTACTTTAAAACTATTTACTTCTAAGTTAGACATTTAATCGAACAAATATTATTTTATGAGAAACGTTTTTGATTAGCATAGCTTAGTGCGAAGATATTTTATAAATTGTAACAAAGTATATATCATTGAATTAAAAAGTGAGGGTGAAATTGATATATGTCAGTCCATTAGATCAAATGGTGGATATTGTTGGTTTTCCCATACTGATTATATTTACTTCTAAACTTATAATTTAATGACATATTACTTTATATTCATAAACTTATATTTTCAATAGTTAATTAAACTATATTTCTTTCTAGGACCAATAACATGAAGGTTTTTTTTCATGAATGTTGCCAACACCAGGTTACAAATTGATTATATGTAGTGGATTGTTCTATTAAAGACAATCAGGGGTGATAGGGAAACGGTAATTGATGTCCTACATTTAATTTAATAAATATAAATTCAAACTGAAAAGTGAATTTGAGATTAAATATTATTTGCTTCATTATTTAATTCTAGCATACCCAGTGCCTTCCTTAACAAATTTAATATAAAGAAAACATAATGTCACTTTCAAGTGATCCAACAAATAATATAGTAGGATAACTTATCAAGAATAACTTAAACCCGAATTGTACTATTTAATGAAAATAATAATTGATAAAGAATATTCCTGTATTTCAAATCCACATATTTTAAATAAATGTTAGCATCTGGTACTACAAGTTATCAGTTGTTCCATTTTAAACCACATTATATTGATAAAGAAAGGCGTATAAAAATAATCAGTTTATCTCTGACAGCCAAACGTTCCACATTAAAAATGCATTGTCAAAGTAGTCTCTGTTCTTTTTTTATTTTAATATCGTCAGGCATTAAAATTCGATCAACTCTTTTCGTTTCCGACTTTTCAACTTCACGGAATCCGCAGTGCATATAAGTCAAGCTGCAAGTGACAGAACCCTCTATCAGCCATTTTTCAACGAAATATTTCACATATATAGTTTTGTCAGGGCATTTATCATTTCATACTTTAGCATATTAAAAATATCCCAAATTTGAATTATGGAACGTATTAGAACTTTAAACAATTGGATACATTTAATACATTTATGTCAATGTATGGGTTACAGAACAATGCCAATCTAAATGTATTAAATTAATATGACTAAATTAAAAAATTAATTGATAAATAAATATGTTAACGTGAAAGTGAGAAGGTCGATTTTCTGAAGAGGCACTATAGTAACTCTGCAGATACACTGATTCGTTCAGTGAAAGTGCTGGATCATCTACAAAGTAAGAGTTTTCCGCACTTTCACTAGATAATCTGTAGAATTACGTATTCCGAATCGCGAAAGTGCAAAACGCTATATATCACACTTGATTTAACGTAATCACCGCTCACCGAATGTGTATTAATATAATATGACTGAATTAAAAAATAAGTTAATAATTATATATGGTAACGTGAAAGTGAGAAGGTCGTGTATCTGCAGAGTCACTATAGGAACTCTGCAAATACACGAATTTGTTCATTGAAAGTGCGGGATCACCTACAAAGTAAGCGTTTTCCGCACTTTCATTAGATAATCTGCAGATTTATGTATTCCGAATCGCGAAAGTGCGAAACGCTCTATCTCACACTTGATTTAACGTAATCACCGCTCACAGAATCTGAAAATATCACTTTGTTTTATTGATTCAAATACTTGGACGCTTGGAAACTGTTTTAAATTGAATGGATAATAGTTCGAAATACATTATATAAATATTAGTATACATTTGGGTATAACATTGGAGCAAAGCTGCTGTACAGTTGAAAAAGAATTGCGATCAGCGAACAAGACGACGCATGCGCACAACGCATGGGATCAATTGGCGACTTCCTGAACAATAATACATTACCGCTATATCTGCAAACTCTTCACAGTTGTTTAAATTAAATAAATATAAATATTTCAACAAAGGAACGTGTTAAATATAAAAAAAACAGTGGAATATTAAAATTGGTAACTTTATCATATCTTTAATATGCAAATTGTCTTTTCTAATAACTCAATGTCAATAAAAATGTATGTTTTATTAAGCAAGGATTGAACTTCGAAAAATGATATAAAAGATTTAGTCGAATTACATTTGATCGTATATAGATAATTTGGAAAATGTTATTTTTTTATATTCCTCCATCGCACCTGTATATATAATATTTTTATAAATAATTATATTACTATACATGGTTAATTATGATAAAATATTATTACCATCGACATCGGGAAAAGATTAAAATACTGCTACTTGGCAATGATTTCATTTTTTTAATCTTTATTCATAATATCTAAATTGTTTTCCAAACTACATTTATTATATGCATGTTCATCAAATCTGTATTTATTTAATCTACTACATTGAAGAAAATAATTTTATTGTTACGATAAATTAATGACAAAAATATATTTATTGCTTTATTTATAAAATAAAATAGGCGTTTAAATAATAGATAGATTTTGTGAAATAATGTTTTTTCAATCTATTTGTATCCGAATTTATCATAATTTATATATTTTTTATCCAATATTGACTTTATTAAACTATATTTATGTAACCTATATTCATTTAATCTACATTATTTTAATATATATTACTATTTATATTACTTCAATCTATATTACTCCAAACTATATTAATACAATCTGTAAATTTTTAATCTGCATTCAATCTATATTCATACTGTATCTGTATTCGTCTCCTAACTTTATTTAATGTGTATTCATCCAATCTATATTAATTTAGTCTACTATTAATTAATCTACTAGTAATTAAGCTTATTTTTACGATAAATAAATAACAAAAAAATGTACTATTTTCCTATAAAATAAATTAGATGTTAAGATATTATCTAGTTTTTGTGAAATACATTTTTTCAATTTATTTTTATCCGAATATATAATAATTTATTTAGTTTTATTCACGTTTTCCTTTACTAAACTATATTTATATAACTAATATTGATTCATATATTCATTTAACCTACATTTTTTAAATATACATTACTATATTATTATGTATTTTACTTCAATCTTTATTCATACAAACTAGATTTATCCAATCTATATATTTCTAATCTATATTCGTATTATATCTATATATTACTCATAACTTTATTTAATAAATATCAATCAAATTTATATTTATTTAATCTACATTATTCAGGATTAGCAAATATTAGTAATTATTCAATCCAAACATAAAATCCCTGTTAAATTTTTATAGAAACGGAACAGAGAATTCGCCGAAACTGCAAAGAAAATCAATCGCAATGGTTAATTCAGTTGTCGGCCGCACAAAAGGAAAACCACCCATGAAAATCTAAAATGTCCTTTAAAAAAAAGAACTTTGATAAAAGATGTTCGGAAGAAAATTGTCTAAAGAAATCCGAGTGACAAATGCTCATTGTAAAATCAATGATTCGTTTAGAACATAAAAAAAGTTTTTTTCTGCTTCCACATTCACCTTCTGAGTATTTCTAAAGCTGTAAATACCATTTAACGGTAAACTGCAGTAAAAGGAATCTCATTTTCGACCTAATGGGAAATTCCTTGAATTATACAGATCATTAGATATTGATATCCTTGTGTCAGTTTGATGTCTCTGGAAGGGCATGTCCAGTAGGGTGGAGTGAAAAAAAAAATTTAACAGATAGTCAACCTAATAGCACTAAAAAGTTGTTCCATATCATACTGATAGTGAATATATTTTTTATTTTATTTTAAAGTTTAATTTTGAGGGTCCACAATCAATTTCTAAATACAAAGTCATTACGCTGTTGGCGAACTTGGCAACAAGAGATGGCGATGGTTTTATTAAAGCATGCCGTAAACTCAAAATCAAAACTGATAAATTAGTTTTAATGGATTAAAAAGGTTATTATACAGTCATAAAATTTTTTATTCATATCAAACCAAACAAAAAACACAAATTACCTCAATAAAAGCGAGATTTTTCTTTTTAACTGTAACCGCATTTGATTGTAAATCATTTGTTTACATTTTGGTTTGTTTATTAAACGTCGCACTAGAACTGCACAGTGGGCTATTGGCGACGGTTCGGGGTCTATCTCGAAGGAAAGACCCGGGAACGATGCCTCGTATTTTTTAACCATGGTCAGATGACGAGGACAACACCTGAGCTGGCACCCAACGCAACCTCAATAGGCGTCAGGACATTGGACACTGATCAGATTTATCGTGCACCAGTCCCGTATACACGCCAGTATAATTTGTTGGATGTTCTGGACGACTTTCTAGTATTTTTTTTGCGAAGCTGGCAATCCTCCGATCGCAAGATCACTACTTTTTTTACTTTTTCTTTGCCAAGTCCATCGCACGGATTCGAACCACCAATTCTCTGATTAGTAGCTGAATGCCTTATCCACTGAGCAACTGGGGCTCTGTTTACTTTTTCCACTACCTCTCATCGAGATTATTTGTTTATACTTATTAATTATTTACAGTTTATTGCTCTTATAAAATACAATGAAGCCGCCTTAAATGTGAAACTTAAAACTAGATCTGATGTAAGATGTTCAATTTTCGGATTGCCAAGCGATTTATACGATAATACTTTACCAACATATGAAGAGGTACTTAAATACTACCTTCACATCAGAAATACACTGAAACCTTCATTATCTTCTAAAGATCCCAATTTTTCTGATATTGCTGCTAAAGTAGTGGACATTTTTTTTTATATCTGGAGCAAAGCTTCAATTCCAACAGTCACTCGATCAAGAGTATTGAAATGTTGAAAACCTATCACTGCTCTTATATGAAGAAGCTCTTGAAACAGCCCAAGATCAGAAAATCAGAAGAAAATTATCTTTTAAAAACTAGATCATTTAGTTTACAAGCAGAAACGAAACTATTTGATATTTGTTCTTGTATATGTGTAACTTTAGCTCAGTGTTCTTGTCCCAAAGATAGAAAAGTTCCTCTCAATGAAATTTCTTTTTTAGAGGACCAAAAAACATTACGAAAGATGGTTATAGGAAATGTCGACACTAAAACAACTGAAACTTTAAAAGTGAGGATTAAACGTAAATCATCGGAAGCAGCATTTATGGCTAAACGACAAAAAATTTATGATCTTGACAATTAGGAACCCTGCTTTATAATGAGTATTTCTTATTATATATTTTTTCTTCTTAAACGCTCACAGTTATTATTATGATATGTTACTGTTAATTTTTCACTGTTAAACATTTGGAATTTTTTTTCAATTTAATACATAAGTGCGGATATAATTCCAGAGATGGATTGATCTATGTAAAAAATTAAGTCCTGTGGAAATGTGAAAGTATTTAACACAAAGCAAGAATAATCCTGCTTTATAACCAGTTATTTCTTATATATAATAAATAACTTTCTTCTTAAATCTGAAAGTTATTATTTTAATATGTTACTGTTAATTTTTCACTGTTAAACATGTTCTATTTAATAAGTATGATATTTCCCCTTTAAAAAAAATTATGGTCAAACAAAATACAAGAATATTTTAAAAGTAATACATAATAATAAGTTTTCATAATAATGTAATTTGTTATTTATAATCTTATACAAATGAGTCTATGTCACTTAAAAAAAACATTTTAATTTTGCCTATGGGAGTTTAACATGGACGTAAGATTTCGCTTTTTTACAAAACAAAATTTAATTGTGGACCCTCAAGATCTTGCTTTAGAGGTATGAAATTTTTGCAGTATGTTTAGTATACCATGTAACAACTTTTCCATGCTATTAGATATTGATATCTGAGAGAAAAAATTTTACCCAATACTTTCACTCCACCCTAATGTCCAGGGACGGATCTAGCTTGATGTCTCTGAAAGGGCATGTCCAGGGACGGATCTAGCTTGATGTCTCTGAAAGGGCATGTCCAGGGACGGATCTAGCTTTATGTCTCTGAAAGGGCATGTCCAGGGGCGGATCTAGCTTGATGTCTCTGAAAGGGCATGTCCAGGGACGGATCTAGCTTGATGTCTCTGAAAGGGCATGTCCAAGGACGGATCTAGCTTTATGTCTCTGAAAAGGCATGTCCAGGGACGGATCTAGCTTTATGTCTCTGAAAGGGCATGTCCAGGGACGGATCTAGCTTTATGTCTCTGAAAGGGCATGTCCAGGGACGGATCTAGCTTGATGTCTCTAAAAGGGCATGTCCAGGGACGGATCTAGCTTGATGTCTCTGAAAGGGCATGTCCAGGGACGGATCTAGCTTTATGTCTCTGAAAGGGCATGTCCAGGGACGGATCTAGCTACTGGGCAAGTCCCCCCCTCCCAAACCCCCCCCCCCCCCCCGCCCAGAGTTCTTCCGTCTTACCCAATTCAAAATGGTTCAAGTTTTCCTGTTACACTGAAACCTGTTTTTGTGCGGTCTTTTTTGTGCGATTTTTTATTTGTGAGATGTTTGGGTGCAATTTTTTTTGTGCGGTATATGAAAATTTCAATCAAAAAGGAACATAATAGACGAAGTTATCAATAAAAAAAATTAGTAGGTTTGATCGGCCATTTAGTTTTTTCGATTTTCGATATGTACGTATTGCATCACATTACATTCTTGCAATTGATGCCAATTCTGAAAGAACTTCAAAATTCCAAAAGAAGCTTCAATATTGTATATATGGTTACCGAGACATATACAAGCGTCTAGTGAAACAACAGTCGTCGCAAAAACTGATCACCGACTACATGGTAACTGAAAAAGAGTCAACTCTAAACGAGTGCGAGGTAGTATCTTCAAGTGACGAAAGCGATTTTGAACCGGTTTATTACAAGAAAGTTCGCGTATTGACAGACTACAAAGGATAATGGTTATATGTTTTGAAAAGTTTTGTATGTGTAAAAAAAGTACATATGTAAATAAAATATTTAAAAATTTTGGCATGTGTATTTTCTAAATCAGATTCCAAAAGGTTTGACGAGATTCCAAGTAGTTGCCAAGCCTCGTGTCTTGATTACGTTTCAAAAAGCAATTCCTAGTTATTTCGAAAGGTTTTGAGTTATTTTCTACGTGACACTTTTTTAACGCGGTCCCTATTCAACGCATAAAAAAAAACATTTCTTAACTGTTGCGAAAACTATTTTTTATAGCTATTCGTGAAGTTGTGTGTGATTTTTTTTATACGTTTTCTTTTATGCGGTCCCTATCCACCGCACAAAAACAGGTTTGAGTGTATTTACTGCTTCTTATACACCTTTATATAAAATGTGAAACACAAGAAAATGTTTAACTTAAAAATTTAAATTTTAAAATATTTTTAAATTAGAATTTTAATGTAGCATATGTAATGAATGAAAAATAATAAACCTAAAATTGTAGTTCTTGAAGTAATAATTATGATAATAAATAATTCATTAGAGAGTAAAACACATATTCAAAATGGTTCTTCATCAGGGGGCAGGACCGCATTTAAAAGTCAAATTAAGCTCGTTATGTAATTGCGATATTAAAAACAAATTGTCCTATCGTTTTGATTATGTTTTTCCCTTTCTTATAACTTACTTATTATTATAATTAATATTTAAATTTTTTTATTTAATTATATTTCATTCATCACATGTGCTACATTTCAATTATAATTTAACAATCGATTAATATACCAAATTTTAAATTAATAATTTATATATATATATATATATATATATATATATATATATATATATATATATATATATATATATATATATATATATATATATATATATATATATATATATATATATATATATATATATATATATATATATATATATATATATATATATATATATATATATATATATATATATATATATATATATATATATTTATATATATATATATCAATCCTTATTTATCAATTATGAAAACAATAAATAAATTGTCACATTTTTAATTTTAGAGAATGTATTCTTTATATAAAATATTAATTAAAAAATCCAAAAAATCTAGAAAATATGAATAGCAATAATAATAAATGATAAAATATAAATGAAAAAAAAAATTATAAAATAATAAAATAGCAATAAAATTATATTTTTTATAAATTATTTATCAAAAATATATTTTTCATTGCAGAACATTAATTTTTTTTAATTGTTAAAAGTTATCACATATACTGTATTATCTTTTATTATTCCTTTTAAAGAAGAACTATCTAAAAAAATAATTATTTTATTTGCCATTTATGCGATTCGTACTTAAATTGTACAAAAAAACATTTCTGAAAATGAAATAGTTTTGCTTGTAAATAAATTTCCGTTCCATTAAAGAAATGCCACTAATAGCGCAGCCAAATTGCCTATGGAAATAAAAATAATAGTATCCTTAAGCGTCGCCCTCTTTCAATAAAAGAATTGCATAAAATGACTTAAAAACAAATAAGGAATTGCTTTGTTGCCACTTCCTCTTGAGATTTGAACAAATATTTTTATACTTTAAAAGAATGTCAAAAAATAGATGGTATTGGAAAGATTATTTTACTCGTATCGATTCTCGTCGTGGAAAAAAAGTTCAAAACTTCCATAAATGTATTTTTTAGCGATCTTCTCCCTTTATTCCTTCCTTTTCGTTGTTTTATTATTTATTTATTATTTATTTATTCGGGAACTCTTTTCTTACGGCGGAAGCTTACGAAGACAAATTACCGGTCAGGAAGTCGGCCGGCGGAGTCAGCCACCGTGTCACGTGATAACGGTCAGCCATTCACATTCACTCTGTCAGGTCCGAAGGAAACGTACGCGGATAAATTGAAGGAATTTTCGAAACAATGTATTCGCGAAAGTATATTTTATTATTTATAAACTTTTGTAATATTTTTTCATTTATAGGTATCTTCTTACTATCGAACAGCACATATATATATATTTTTATTTTATAACACTATATATGTAACAACAAAGAATGAACAATAAAAAATGAATGTACTTTTCTAGACGAAATATTGATGTTGGATACAACCGGTTCTTTTACGATAAATAAACAAAAAATACTGAATCATTATTTTTATATTTGCATTTTTAGCTCAGTTAGCAACAGTATAGATGTGAGTATAACACAAGGGTCCAATTTTACAGCTTTATTTTATTGCACTTAAATAAATATATATATTTAACTTAAGCATATTTTAAACATTCCGCAATATTTTTTAAATACCTAATATTAACCATAATTTCCAACAAAGATATACCCATATTTTTCAACAAACATATACACATAATTTTCAACAAACATATACCCATCATTTTCAATAAATATATAGCCATCATTTTCAATAAATATATAGCCATAATTTTTAACAAACATATTGTGACAGCATGCTGTTACACTTGGTAATTTGTATATGAGAGACCTAACCTGTACCTATGTGCAATATTGTGAGTTGGCTAGACTGATAGTCGCCGAGTTTATTGTTATGGTACAATTGTGAGGAGAGTTACGTCCGAAAAGTTTCAATTGCGGCCCATGGCAACCTTTTGTGTGAGCGATAAATAATTGTGTTCGTCTTTGAAAATATGGCAATCCGGCTCTCTCGTTGGCAATTGGGCTATTGCCGTTACGTCAGTGAGCCGTTTATGACCACGACAGGATTGGTCAAGAGGGGTCGTCCAGGAGGGCGGAGTTGAACATGATTGGTAAGCATGAAAATTCATGCAGGATTTCAGCCCTCATCCCAAGGACCACCGTGGAAATTACAAGATTTTCCAACACTTCCTACTTTGCCGAAAAAACAATACAGTAGCTTTACCGGGTCTTCTCTTCAATATAAATCCCGAAACGTCGTCAAAGGCTTGGCTCTTCTGCGACGATAATTCATTCAAAAAAAATATTAAGAATTCCATGGATAATTTTTATGTCAACTAAAGACATTTAAAGAAATATAATTTTTCATATCCCTTTAATTCCATTTTCCCATTTTGACATGTAACGCCTTGTTTACTTTACAATTTAAATTAATTATGGTGTCAATGCCCTCTCGGCGGTCATAAAGTGAACATTGGAATGTCGAAGTACCTTACCATTACTCGAAAACACTATGAAATAGTTTTATCGGGATCTCGAAACGTATTCAAAAGCCCATTGCTCAGCTCTCGTGAGACGATAATTCATTCAAACAAACCTAAACATTAAACATTCCATGGATAATTTTTATTTCAATTAAAGACATTTAAACAAATATAATTTTACATAATCTTTTCATTCATTTTCCCATTTTGACATGCAAGTCCTTGTTCATTTTACAATTTAAATTAATTATGATGGTAATGCCCTCTCGGTGGTCATAAAGTGAAAATTGGAATGTCGAGGTACCTTACCATTATTCGAAAACACTATGCAATAGTTTTATCGGGATCTCGAAGCGCATTCAAAAGCCCATTGCTCAGCTCTTGTGAGACGATAATTCATTCAAACAAACCTAAACATTAAAATATAATATAATTTTACATGTCCATTTAATTCATTTTCCTATTTTGACATGTAAAACCTTGTTCATTTTACAATTTAAATTAATTATGATGGTAATGCCTTCTCGGTGGGCATAAAATGAAAATTGGAATGTCGAGGTACCTTACCATTACTCGAAAACACTATGCAATAGTTTTATCGGGATCTCGAAACGTATTCAAAAGCTCATTGCTTTGCTCTTGTGAGAAGATAATTCATTCACACAAACCTAAACATTAAGATTTCCGTGGATAATTTTTATTTCAATTAAAGACATCTAAACAATTATAATTTTACATAATCTTTTAATTAATTTTCCCATTTTGACATGCAAGTCCTTGTTTACTTTACAATTTAAATTAATTATGGTGCCAATGCCCTCTCGGTGGTCATAAAGTGAAAATTGGAATGTCGAAGTACGAACCTCATCGTCACCTTACATTGTTCGAAAACACTATGCAATAGTTTTATCGGGATCCCGAAACGTATTCAAAAGCTCATTGCTTAGCTCTTGTGAGACGATAATTCATTCAAACAAACCTAAATCTTAAGAATTCCATGGATAATTTTTATTTCAATTAAAGACATTTAAACAAATATAATTTTACATGTCCATTTAATTCATTTCCCCATTTTGACACGTAACGCCTTGTTTACATTACAATTTAAATTAATTATGGTGTCAATGCTGCCCTCTCTGTAGTCATAAAATGAAAATTGGAATGTCGAGGTACGAACCTCATCGTCACCTTACCATTGTCCGAAAACAATATGTAACAAACAATACTTTTAGTCACTAGTAAAAACAATAGTTTTATCGGGATCTCGAAACGTCTTCAAAACTCATTGCTTAGCTCTTGTGAGACGAAAATTCATTCAAACAAACCTAAATATTAAGAATTCCGTGGATAATTTTTATTTCAATTAAAGACATTTAAACAAATATAATTTTACATGTCCATTTAATTCATTTTCCCATTTTGACGTGTAACGCCTTGTTCACTTTACAATTTAGCGCCTTGCCTACCATAAGAGAAAGTGTGAACCCTCAACCTAACAATGCCATCAGTCAAGCCGACACATTTACGACTCCTAATTCAGCAACTATTACAATTTTAGCCCCGGGGCCATTACACAATCAATCACGGAGACGCAGAATACATGCTCAGAATTTAATCTCATTAAAAATAGTTTATGGGCCCGATTCGCTTAGATGGGGGGCTCCTTGACTTATGAATGAGATTTAATTATTCTTAGAGGAGACAAGCCCCACAGCGATCATTATTTTAAATACAATAGTCGCCGTATGATGCATGATTTTAGTTGGAGATGTTCTGTTAAATTTAATTAGGGTACGATTCATAATGGATATAATTGAAGGGGTGGGATTGGTTATTTTCTTTTGATGAATTGGTAAGTCGAACTACGGCGCCTATATAACAAAAGATCTGGATTTTGTGTCCATTTTGGCAGTTACTGAACAATCGATATTAATCAGCTTTAACCCTGCTCATGGTCGTGACATCATGTCCACGGATCTCCAAAATTTCCATTGATGCATTCAGTTTTTTTTTTAATTTATGAAAATATTCCATGTTTTAATATTTTTTTAAATCTAATTTATTTAGTAATACTTTGGATGCTATATGATTCCAATTGATTAAAATTTGGTTAAAATATTAAAATAGTCAGTTTATCCATCAGTGCACTCACTCAAATTTTAAATTTATGAAAATATTCCATTTTTCATTGCTTTATGTAATTTTTTGAGGTACACTTTGGAAGCTATCTCATTCCAATTAAAAATTGGTTAAAAATTTTAAAGTGTCAGTTCTTCTATCAATGCACTCAATTGTTAGGTTTATGAAAATATTCCATTCATACTCAAGAAATTGAACTGTCTGCCTCATTAGTTTGTTGCAATATAGAAGTAGCTCCTGAAGTTACCCCCATTTTCCCCCAAACGACTGACGTGATTTGCTTACAGGAAGGTTATACAGCACTTATAAACAATAGAGTTTTTTGGTTCTTTTACGTTTTATGGTTCTACGATGGATTACAACAAGACAACGCAGCAGATGAGCCGGTCGTTACAGAGTGGGAGTGTGATGATTAAAAATGTAATTTTCTGTTTTTAAAGCCAAGTTATATGCTATATTTCAATTGAAGTTTTCTTTAAATAAAATAATATTATAAATAAATTGTATTGTTTTGTGAAATATATTTCATAGAGGTAAATAGAACATCTATTTGGTTGCAAGAAAGAGGTAACTCCAACAATCCAATATGTACCACGTCATCTGTAAGATATATTTTTGAGTGAAACTACTGTCATAATATGTAGGAACAATTAAGAAGATTGATCAAAAAGAATATCTTCACACAACTTGGAATTTTGAATTTTCAAACGTTTTTTTGCGGCTTACTGCAAACTTGAATACTTGGAGCTACCTCCTTTTTACAGCAAACCCCTCAATTGCCGAAATCGTTTTAGCGTCATTAATTTGAACGTTATTTGATCATATTGTAATATTTTAATTAAAATCGTGTTACATAATCGTCATTTGGGGTCACATATTTTTGACTTATACAGATTAAAAATTTATAATCACATGTTGTTATAGCAAAATCTAAATCCTAATGTGGCTAATATGAATCACGGATGGGACAATTTTACGCAAAACGTCATCTCAGCATTTTCTAGAAGGTGAAAGAGAAAAATTTACGTGTTTAAAGGGAGTCGGAATTTCCTATACCGCCAATGTTAAATTGCAATTTTTCGATGTACCTTTTCTCAAAACGTTCCATAGATACAAGCTTGAAATTTGTTATGTGTAAACTAGAGACACTTCTTAGTTTACTGAAATCATATTTTCAGTTGTGTAAGGCGTTTCAGTTGCTTCAGTGAGTCAGACACTTTAGTTGCGTAAATATATTTTCTTTGAATAAATAGAACAATAATCTTTAAAAGCTTATTTCAGTATAATCTTGGGTATTTGTAAAGCACCTAAAAATTGCGCATATGTAGTGGAAAGTTTCTCTAAAAAGGTACATCGAACACAAAAAATCACATTTTGAGAAATATTGATTTGAAGACGAATGTTAACTGTTAACAAGAGTATGCACATATATTTTATTTTAGTATATTACTTTCTAATTAGAGTAAAAACAAAAGTAATATGACATTTTAAAGGTAGTTAAGTGGAAAATAAAAAATATCCATAAATCTCAAAAACGATAATTTGAAGAATGTGTTGTTCCTACTCCTCTTAAATTTCCCTTTTACTTTCGCTATCTGATATAAAGAATGTGCTTTACTCAAATAGATTAGACAGAAAATAAAGTACCATATAAAGATCACAAAAGAATTGAATCAGAGTTTAAGTCCATGTAAAAATAAACCCTTGCAGATATATCGATTTTCAATTGACGGTACAGCGAATAACCACAAGAAAGTTTTACAGTTCTCAAAAACCAGATCACGAAACCAAAAATCCCCGCACTCTACTTCTTCGACAGAAACGAAAGTTATTGCTTCATTCTCAGACATTTAATTGAGGACATTGATTCGAAATCGATATTTTTGTCTGAATACCGACTACAAGCAATACCGTCGCTCAGAGAGTATCGATAATCACAATGCAGCAGGTCAACCAAATATCGCAAGAAATGATTCACGCATGTTCCCTATTGACAAGTTTTCGCTGGGAAATCGATATTGGCCCCCCTGTGTGACTGATGGAAGAGTAGCTGGAAACAGAATTCCAAGGTAATGTTGCCGATTAATCAAGAAGGGATTCGGTTGTTTCTCTGACAATTTATTTGCAGCGTATGGATTGCGATTGTTAAATCTTTATCGTATTTGGCAGACGAATTGTCCGTTTTCTGGGTATTTTATAACTGAATCATCAATTGCTGTAAAGCGGAAGGATGGAATTAGAGAGAGTGGTAATTTGTATTCAAAAGTGCCTCTGGAAAGAATTGCATGCTTGGAAATTTTGCAATTCGTTTGCAGATATTCTCGATTTTTTTTTAATATGTTCAAACGTGTGTCACTATATTGTAAAATATAGGAACTAAAAAATAAGTAAAATGTACTCAGTTTTGTGTACATTTGATGTTTATAATAGCTTCGAATATATAAGTTTCAGTCAAAAAGTAATAAAAATAGCAGTTGCTTGCCTACATAGGATGTCTCCATAAATCACTTTCAGCAAACATCAATAATTACAATCAAGACTTTTAGGGAAACCAACCCAGATTTCAGGCTCCACAGTCCAATGTCTTATCCTTTGTACTACTAGGGCGACGTGAAGAAATTATAAACAGAAGAAATGTTAAAAAAAGGTTTGCCAAACGAATAGATATCGACAACTATAACCAAGACTTGCCGGGAAACGAACCCAGACCCTCAGGTACGTTTAGCTACCAAGGTGAAGAAAATATAAACAGAAGAAATGTTAAAGAGGTGTTCCAAAAGAATGGGAAGTAAGATAATTGAGTTGTAATAGCTCAATTTTTATTTAAGCAATCGATATTAGAAAATGTGGGAAAACATCTTCTGAACAATTATTTTAAGTTTGCCACGACGATTTGTTAATATGGCTTGAACAGAAGCTGAGACTAGCAATGTTAAATCACACTGCGCATTTTTGAGAAAGTACGAATACTTAAATTTGAGTACGTCATCACCCATTTACGATACCATTGTACGAAAAAAAGTATTTGCTCAGGTACATAATTTTAAGTACCTTATTTACAGTGTACTAGATAACATACTGGTTAGTATTATTGAATAAAATATTGATTCCTTAATAATTTTGCACATTGAAAGCTATTGCACAAGCTACAGTATATAAATGGATTTAAGTATGTATGGAGGTATACCTGATAAAAAGTGACTTTTTATGTATCTTTTTTTCAAACATTATTTCAAGTATGTATCGAAAATATAACACAGCTAATAATCAATCACATTCATGTGCTGTAGCAAACTCTTATTTTGTAAAAAAAAATAGTTAAAAACTTAAAAGTGATTGATTGTTTTCAGAAAATGTTTATGTTTATGATATGTTCAGTTAGATATAGTGCATATTAATCCATTGTACATATTAAAACATTTGTATGGTTACTTGGATGTATTAAAACATTTGTATATATACTTTCGCGTATTAACATATTTGTATATTTACTTGCATGAATTAAATCATTTGTATATTTACTTGGATATATTAAAACCTTTGAATATTTACTTATATGCATAAAATAATTTGTATATTTACTTGTATGTATTAAGACATTTGTATATGTACTTGCGCGTATTAACATATTTGTATATTTACTTGATATGTATTAAAACATTTGTATATTTACTTGATTGTATTAATACATTTGTACGTTTACTTTTATGCATCATTTGTATCTTTACTTGTACGTATTACAACATGTGTATAGTTACTTGCATGAATTAAATCATTTGTATATTTAATTAGATGTATTAAAACTTTTGATTATTTACCTATATGCATTAAATCGTGTGTATATTTATTTGTGCGTATTAAAACATTTGTATATTGTTACTTGTATGTATTAAAATATTTGTATAACTACTTGCATGAATAAAATCATTTGTATATTTACTCGTGTATTAAATCATTTGTAAATTTACTTGTTTACATTAAAACATGTGCATATTTATGTGACTTTATAAAAACATTTGTAAGTTTTTAATTTTGTATTTTCAACGCGTTCTTTAAAAATGTTTTTAAAAATTTCATATTATATATTTTATAAAAAAAAGATTATATTTTTATTAAAAAATATCATATATTTTATAACAAATATCTTTTTTTTAACAAATATCTTTTTTATAACAAATATCTTTTTTATAAAAACTATCATATATTTAATAAAAAATAATATATATATTATAACAAATATGTTTTTATAAAAAGTATCATATATTTTATAAAAAATATTGTATGTTTTTTAAAAAATATCATATATTTTATAAAAAATATCATATATTTTATAAAAAAATATCTTATATTTTATAAAAAAATATTATATATTTTATAAAAAGTATCATATATTTTATAAAAAATATCATATATTTTATGAAAAATATGATATATTTTATTAAAAATATCATATATTTTATAAAAAATATCATATATTTTATAACAAATATCTTTTTTATAAAAAGTATCATATATTTATAACAAATATCTTTTTTAATAAAAAGTATCATATATTTTATAAAAAATATCATATATGTGACAATTTACACTCAATTGTCGCCTTCCATAGGATATAGAAAATAACGAATTGTTATTTTGTTACCTGTTCTTAAAATGAACTGTAGAGTCCGGCTTTAAGAAACGTCATTCTTGTTGTTAGGTTAATTTATAATTCTTTTCAAAGATTTTTATAGTTAATGGCATTTAGAAACATCAAAGACGTTTTTACAAATAAATTTAATGGGGTAATTATAAGGAGAAACATCAAAAGATTTGCTCTAATACAAGAAGATAACTGAAATGTGTAGTTCTTTGTTTTAAAAAGAACAGATTCTGGTTTATATAGGAAAGTAAGTTCTTTTGAAAACGTTGGGGGCTCTATATATTAATAAAACGTTTAGTTAAATTATTAGTTTATTAAAGTTTTAAAATCACCAGATTCTGATTTATATAGAAAAGTAAGTTCTTCTGAAAACGTTGTGGTCTCTATATATTACTAAAAAGTTTAGTTAAATTATTAGCTAATTAAAGTTTTAAAACGAAAAGATTCTGATTTATATAGAAAAGTAATTTGTTCAGAAAAAGTTGGGGTTCTATATATTATTAAAACTCGACAAAATAAATCAAAATACCATCTAAACAAATTATTATTACTCCATATGACATGTTTTTTAGAGAAATTTCTATTAGTTGTGGTAAAATATGATTAACGTTTATCAGTTCCAGCAATGTTAAGTAGGAATATTTCAAACTTTAAAAATGTTTATAAACTATGCAGTTAATTTTGTCAACAATAAAACATATATGCAATATAATGACTGTCTTTGATACATATATTTTTTATAATATTTATATTTAAATAGTCAGTGGGGTATTTATTAAATGTATAACTAATTGATTAAGTTATGTGTAAGCACAGTCAACTCATACTATTTATCAACTAACTATAATTATGTTGATAGGTATGGATGTTATACTATTAAATTACACTTTAATTTAGTAACATTATAAAATCTCATAATAATTCTCCCCATTGTTGCCATATACTTAATAAGTAATATTATTTTATGGTTAAAATAAGGAATACAAATTAGAAGAAACTATCTCTTAAACTTGCATATTAGCGACATTAATATTAATTTATGGTTATTTTACAATTTAAACATGTAGAAACTATTATATTTCTAAAAATAATTTTTCCTAACTACTCATGTTTTCTACTACAGTATAATTAAAAGACAGTTCGTATAACTGGAATATAAAGCATTTACTCCACCATGTGTGTTAGCTGTATATTATTATGTAGCGAAGTAAATAACGCATTCCCTTAAGTGTCATAAAATAAAATTGCATATTCTAAACTACCATTTTCGAAAGAATTATGTTTATTCTCCCAGGAAATAGATTACTCTGTCTGAGACAGAAAATTAATGTGAAAAATTCATTTTTTCTTTTAAAAAAAGTTGTGTAATTTTAAAGTTGTGATAATGTCCGCCATTAGACATTAATTTAAAGAGTAGTAATTTTTCACACTATATATGCTGAAGAATGTATTTCCTGAGTATTCAGTGAATGTTATTTATATTATTTTAATTCACCCATAGTAATGGTAAGTTAATGTTGTCATAAAAAGTAACAGTTGTGGATTTCTAAAGTTTGAGTGCGAGCCATTGAGGGTTTGTAATAATGTTACTTTAACCTTTTCACGTAGGTATATTTCGATAATGTTTGTGCGCTAATTTCTAAACGGGGGAAGGAAAAATAACATTGGTAGGCAGGAAAAAGAGTTATTAAAGCATTTTGGAAGAATTACTTGCCTAACAATAAGAGGCGTGCAGCTGTCTGACTGACAGATCGTAAACAATTCTTCCTCAAAGTAGATTTGCAGATGGGGGTAGGGCCACTTTAAAGGTTGAAAAACTGAAAGCCAAGCTGTAAACAATCTGTAGAAACCATTAGTCAAGCGTCTCATGTTTAAAAACATGTAATTAACTGTTCTGCTGCAAACGCCATACAGTTGATAATATACTATAATATACAAACGTTTGGTAATATACTAAAAGAAAAAAAGTTGATAACATACTAAAAGAAAAAAAAGTTGATAATATACTATAATATACAAACGTTTGGTAATATACTAAGATACAAAAAAAGTTGATAATATACTATAATATACAAGCGTTTGGTAATATACTAAAAGAAAAAAAAAGTTGATAATATATTATAATATACAAACGTTTAAAAATATACTAAAAGAAAAAAAATCATTATTACTATTAATGGAATGTTTACATATATGTTTTTAATACAGCTGCAATTTTTTTTATAAATGTATTTTCGAGTAAATGTATTTTTATAATTGCAGTTAACCTTGTCTAAAGTATACAGTTATACTTCCAATACATTGATAATTTATTTAAACTTTAAGTATGTATCGTTGAGTATACATTTCTAGTGTTAGACTTGGGGCACTTTTGATACAAAGTATGAGGGAATAATTTTTAAAATGCATGTGGTCTGAAGTTTGCGGTTTGCGGCATAACAGCCCTATAGCATAACATCTGCTCGGACAGAGGAATGGCTCTACCCGCAATCTGCGAAACTGAGTGCTTTGAGAAAGGAGTGTCAGCGATATCTCATCCAGACAGTTACACGCCTCCTATTGTAAGGGGTCATTTTTCCATAAAGTTTTGCGAACTTTTTCCTGCCTCCCAAAATGATTTCCCACCCCCGGTTAAAAGGTTTTGCAATTAGCACACAGTCCGGGCAACTTTTTTTTATAGAGCCCAATCGAAAAGGTTAGGGACATATTTTGTTCATTAATGCAAACTTTAAAAAATAGTTTTAAAAAAATCTATTCAATTAGAGATTAAAATTAAGGCGAATTTCTAAACATATAATTTATTTATCAAGCTAAAATAAGCAGTTACTGTTATCTTTGTATGTATGGGACGCTCAATACCAAAACCAAAGATTAAATTCACCCATGCGAAATGGCGCTACAGCATACGGAAACACACAAGAAACTTCGAAGTGAACAAAAAACTTCTTCCAGATTAGGCCCCAGTATCACGTACTCTAGAAGAAGAATTTAATGTTTCTTTCAGCTTCAGTTATGGTTTACTCAACTATAAAGAACTTTCATTCAAAGCTATTTGTTATAACTTTTAGCGATGGACTTCCTATGACTGGATGGCCACGTACTGAAGCTAAAGCTTATTTTTTTTATCTATCTTGCTTTTAGGATCATGTGTACTAAGATATATACTTTTTTTTTCAAGATACTTATAGTGTCATATTTTAGTAACGTCTAACTCACAGGGTAATTTTTGGTATATCTAAAAAAAATTAAATGCAAATAATTGAAAAAAGGAGCTTGCATAACATATATATGCATTACTAATAACTTACATAATCCACGAGTTACAAAGACCCACGAGTTATGAATTACTAACGAAGAATGTATTGCTTATAACGTTAATACATTGCTTATAACGTCAATATTTTAAATAATAAAAGTACAGTAACCATTTACTAATACATATTTTATTTATACTCTAGTCTAGGGACTGTCACGTGTATATTTGCCCGTGTTTCATCGGTCAATAAATACACATACTTTTTAAATACATAAAAATACTCCATGTTGAAACACTTTTGAGAGCTAAAGCATTACTTGAAGTTTTAAAATCCATATCCACTGAAATATAAAAAGAAAATATTTTTATAAAATATATTATATTTTTTATAAAATATATGATATTTTTTATAAAATATATGATATTTTTTATAAAATATATGATATTTTTTATAAAATATATGATATTTTTTATAAAATATATGATATTTTTTATAAAATATATGATATTTTTTATAAAATATATGATATTTTTTATAAAATATATGATATTTTTTATAAAATATATGATATTTTTTATAAAATATATGATATTTTTTATAAAATATATGATATTTTTTATAAAATATATGATATTTTTTATAAAATATCATATATTTTTTATAAAATATATGATATTTTTTATAAAATATATGATATTTTTTATAAAATATATGATATTATTTTAAATATATGACATTTTTTTATGAAATATATAATATTTTTTGTAAAATATATGATATTTTTTATAAAATATATGATTTTTTTTGTAAAATATATGAATTTTTTTATAAAATATATAATATTTTTTGTTACAATTTCTTTAACCATTTCATTCAATATTCTCTTTCTTCAATTAAAAAGTGGTATAAGTCGCCAAGTGATATAAGTCACAAAAATTAAAAACTAACAGCATTTACATTATAAGACATCTAGATCCATGATTTGACCTGCAGCGCTATGCTCTTTTCGGCTGTCACCCTTAATCGAGCCGAGTACCTTCTGTATATTCTACCAGTCAGGCTAAAGTTATAATCGAGCCATTGGTTAAATGAAGTGAGCCCCACTATACCATTCTCTCAGTGAGTCGGACGGAGGAAAGAATGAGAAGTACGGTTACTTAACTCTTAAAAATTTCAGTTCAACGTTGCCCCATATATTGGTGCTCTGCAGGAATTTATACCACATTATGAGGAAATCTGGGTTGAACCAAAAATCCTTTATCGGAAAGAGAGGTTTCACCAGTAATTGGCTCAAACTCTTTAACTGCAACCGAAATGTTCGCTATCTCTGCATCAGCAAGCCCAGGAATCCCCTCCAAGAAATACAATGCCAAACAAGGGCATCCGTGGCCCAGTGGTTAATGGCATTCAGCTATGAATCAGAGGATTCTTAGTTCAAGCTCGATCGATGAGAGAGGGTTGCTATATTCCTTACAAAAATGCTAGTTTTGGTATAACGTTTCACCACTAAATAGTACAACGTGAGACAGCAAAATTGTGAAACTAAGCACCAAATGTTGGTTGCAGCTAAATGGGTACCAAATTGTGGTGCAAGGTCATAATAATTTTAACAGTGTTAAATTTGGGTACGCAATCGTTCATTTATGATACTAACTTTTAAGTACCTTTTTTATAATATGGTTTTGGATTTCCACCATATGGAAAACACATTGGAAGAAGAAGGGGTGTACACGTACAATTGAATGCCTTTCTTCTATAACTTGAATTTAAATAATCACACATAACTTAAAAGTATCGTAAACAAAATAAATAATACCCAAACATACCCACAAATCCCAATTACCCTCTAACACACCTCCATTTACTCAAAACCTCCAAATTTATTAAAATATTCACTATCTCAAACTTTTAACAGCACTTCTCCAACCTTACAAACAAAACCCATCACTGGTCAAAAGTACCAGGCAGCCTTTTACACAGCAAGCGAGATAACCCACACAGCGTCCTCTGCATAATAATAGACAAAGGAAACGCTTAGTCTAATTAGACTAGTTCTATCTCTCTCTCTCTTTGGATCTGAAATAGAAATTTTTCTATAAAAAGCGGGGCGTTGATCTAACTAAAAGCCCCCTTCGATTAATAAGAGTAATGGGGCCTCAGTGCTTTGGTGCGTATCTGCCCCCGGCTGAAATGTCCCCTGTGAGGATGGTGTTCTTGTTTGCAGCCTCAAATAGTTGTGTCATTGGGACAGCTCGGATTTATAATGTGGGACAGGAAGTGTGGTGAAATAGTACTGTGATATGATAGTCGTTCTACGCTGTTAAAAATAGGCACTCAAAAATAAGTAAAATGTACTCATTTTTGATTATATTCAAAGTTTATCATAGCTACGAATACATAAGTTTCATTTTTGAAAAAGATTTGTACTCGAAAATTATTACAATGAATAAAATAGGGCAATTGCTAGCCTACATAGGCTGCCTTCATAAATCCCTTTCAATAAATAGCAATAATTACAACCAACCGGGAATCGAACCCATATCCTCAGGCACCGCAGTCCAGTGCCTTATCCTTTGTACAACGAGAGTGACGTGAAGAAGTTATAAACAGAATAAGGGTAAACATGTGTGCAAAAATGGGAATTAAGAAAATTCAGTTTTAATAACGCAGTTCCCATTTAAGAAATTGACATCAAAAGATGTAGAAAACCATCTTCTGAATAACTATTTTAAGTTTGCCATGTCGCATTTTTAAGATTAAGACTTGAATAGAAACTGTGATTAACAATATTAAATCACAATGATCATATTTAAGAAAGTACGATAACTTAAATTTGAGTAAATCATCATTCATTTGCGATGCAATTGTATTCAAAGAAAAACGAGTGCATTCAAGTAATAATTTTGAAGTACTTTTTTTATAGTGTAATGAGAATTAGTATAGCGTTTCATAATTTTGTGTGTGAAGAAGAACTAGATATGTTGTAAACATGATGTAAATGAAACAAGTGATTGCTTCTAATTTAATTTTGGTTCAAAGTTATTAGAGGGGATGAGTATCCTCATCGACTTGCTACAAGGGGGTGCCAGCAATTTTTGAACAATTATTATAATTAGAAATTTCAAATGCGACTGAAATTCTAAAAATATACTGACAATTGTTGAAAATTAATGGCATATATTAATTTTACGATATATAAAGAACAAGCTTTTGCGTTTACACATTCGAAATAAGTGTATTCAGCTAATAAGTGTAAGCCGGATTATGGAAACAAGTTTTATTTTATAAATACATACACTTGTAGTGTTGGGAACAGTACACCTCGCGTCCAAAAAATAATCTTAAAAAAACATATTTGTTGTTTTTAATGTTTTCAAGGAACAATAATGCCGAATTTTAAGAACATTGAATAGTGAGTCTGATCATGATTGTGTAACAAACAAATATACAGACAGGTTTTACAAGAAACATTTATACAAAGAACATTTTATACAAGAAAATAAATGATTTTTTGAAACAAATAAAGTAAAATTACAACAAAAAAATATCAATATTTGCCTAATTATATATTTACATTTAACTAATTGTTCTGAGAACAGTAAGTAAATTAATTACAAAAATTCTAAAAAAAACATATAAGTCGTTTCTAATAACTTACAACAATATTAAAAAAGCGATATTCGCTTAAATCAATCATTTGAAGAAAATCGAACAGCATGTTTGGTCGTAAATGCGTAACAAACAAACATACGAAATACTGAAAAGTCAAACCAGGGACCTAGCTAAAACTCGGTCAATAATAATAATTAAATAATTAATTTATTTCTATTTCTCTCTTTATCTATCTCTCTAATAAATAATGAAACACATAAAACAAATGCTCCAATTTTATAAAAAGATAAATAGTTCCCTAGGTAATTAAATAAAAAGAAACCTTTGATTGCTTTTTTTTAATGAAAACTGCATTTTTTTTTAATTTTATATATTTTTTTTTAATTTTCTACATTAACAAAAACAGCAGGTTTTTAAAAAAAGTTCGACATACTACTTTCTGAGTGATTAAAAAAAATGCATTATCACAATTTTTTTAAGTTATTTTTTACGAAATAATTTTTTTTTTGCACTTAAAATAAAGTCTATATCCTAGCATTTAAATACACAAAAATGTTAAATTTTTGTGACTGTTGTCGTCTTTTAAAGGAAATGTCGTTGTTTTATAATAAACTGACAAATATGGCATTTTTTACGATAATATAAAGTTAATACAAATCCTTTAAAAGTATCAAAAGTTGGCAGTTAAACTGGAAATTTTTTTTTGCAAAACTTTTCTCTTTTATAAGGTTTCGAATTTCAATTGAATTCTAATTAAAAAAAAGCCTATCAAATGAAACAACTCATTGCCTTTATTTTTTATTGGTAGCTATCAACTTATAAAAGTTTTTATAAAATTAAAATCAAACTTTAAATTAGATTTTAACTTATACATTGAATCTACATAAGCATATGCTTACACTTAAATACAAAATTATCATTAATCATTTAGGTACATTTAAAATTTAAAAAAATTCATACACCCAGCCAAAAAAGTCAGTATAAAACCTTCATAAAAATTTTGAAATTGAAGGTTTTATCCAGGAAAACTGCAGTTTTTTTGAAGATCTATAAAATTAAAGGTTTTTGTTTTAAGGTCCTTCATAAAAACTGTAAAAAACCTTCATTAAAAACTACAAAAAACCTTCAATTTTTTAATCATGCAGGGAAAATGCAGATATTTTAAAGGTTTTATGCAGGAAAATTAAAAACTTTAAAAACACTGCAGTTTTTTGTTTCAATATCCTTTATAAAACCTTCAATTTGACAATTTTGATGAAGGTTTTATACTGACTTTTTTTGCTGGGTTCATAAGATAATTAACGTAATCTAATGAACAATTTACAGATTGTAATATGAACAGATAACTCATATTAAAATTAAAATATATATTATTATATTATTTATTCAATATAATAGTAATTTTACAACCTTTTTTCATAATACAATAGTAAACTTCCTCTATTAAATTAATTTTCTTCACTTGTATTAAAAATAGTTATATATGCTACAAATTGAAACATAACTGAACCTAAGGAAAGAGAATAATTAAATAAAGATAGTATAGCGTGACTCATTCAGAATATTCAAAAGCATACTCCATTATTGTAACACGAAGCGTTGTTAAAAAACAACTTGCCTTCTGTAAAAAAAAGTTTCGGTACTAAATATAACAATGTATATTTTTCTATCTTTGTGTATATAATTATAACTCAAAAGATGAATGATTGCTTTAAAATAGAAAGTGCAGAACTATTACTCAGTGCTAGGAAACCATAATGTTAAGGGAAATTGATTATGACGTAGCCAAGAGCTTTCTTTGAAAGCGAGTTACATAACTAGCATGCATGCAAGTCTTAAGATACACATACTACCGTAGTATATATAATATATATTCGCAGAGATTTAATATGCTTTATTGCCGTCCATTGATAGTTCCATGCTTTCCTAACTCAATCGATAATAATATGTGTTCTAAATGTACTTACACAACTCCTTAATACATTCGAAAATGATAGAAATTTTAAATATCTCAAAATATAATTAGGAGTAAAATTAAAATGTCTCTATCCACGAAGTTATTTGGGTAAATTAAAGTAGCACTAGAGCTACACAATGGATTGATGGCACTGATCTCTAACTGTAACTTCTGGATTGTTGAAGCCAAATGAACAACTGTACCCCACTTTTATCGCTACAGCAATATTTTGTATATTTTTCAAGTTAAAATAAGCCGACATGTATTGCTGAGTTTTTGGCTGAGTTTATTCTAATTTCTTTTTAAACCCATTTTAAATGCAATATGTTAATAAAATAGAAAGTCGTTTGCAAGTCAAAATTTTAAACTGGTTAAAAAGCAAGAATAAAAATTATATTTGTTCTGCAATATCAAAATTAATTCTGTAAGAAGAAAATATAATATTTATATACATTTAATTCTATAATGCTTTGGTATTGAAAAGCACCACTAAATCACTTTAAAAATAAATTGGGGGCACAGTATGGCTACTTCCACATTAGCTTTAACGCGCCCATCCAGGAAACACGTTTTGAGCCTTCCAGAAATTACAGTTAGAGTTCAGTGGTTGAAAGCGACGATTCGAGGATAACCGAGGATAACCACTCTAAAAAACCCACATCACTACCAACAAGAGGACATTTGGACCACATCTAATTTAATGTGCACCCAATACCCTTACACGGCAAATATTTAGCACATCGGTCTCAATTAGCCGACCCCATACCTAAAATTGAAATAGGATTATGGCCCCCTTTTTTTTTATTTATGCTCATGGAAATTCCCCTAGCCTTTTGGTAATATTACGTTTAAATTTTGTTTGAATAAATATGAAAATTTAAAGGAAAACACAATCTGAAATTAAACTTGTATATATATTTTTCATTTTTGATGGCTTTTCTAAGATTATATATATTTTTTTTAATTTAACACACATTTACCCAATAAATACATAGAAAAGACAAAAAAAACACCAATGAATCAAAAGTTGATTTCGCTTTCGCTTTTAGTCACTTACTTGTATATTTAACACACATATAAACATTGCAATTGTCAATTAAAATAGTTATTATTCTTATTTTTTTTTTATTTATCTTTTTTCAGATTTTTGGAACAATTTCCAAGGGTTTAATTCTTTTCAACCACTTTTTTCTTTATGCCCCGAGGACCCTCTAATATCGATCCTTGCACCCTCGGTGGTCCGCGGACCACCTCTTGGGAACCACCAGTTTAGCAGATGGATTAGACTCTCATTCCTCCGAAATTCGAAAGAACTATATACAAATTCGAAAAAATTATATAAATATTCGAAAGAATTATACACAAATTCAAAATAATTATATACAAATTCGAAAGAATTATATGCAAATTTGAAAAAATTATATACAAATTCGAAAGAATTATATACAAATTCGAAGGAATTATATACAAATTTGAAAGACTTATATACAAATTCGAAAGAATTGTATACAAATTAATTCGAAATAATTATATATAAATTCGAAGGATTATATACAAATTCGAAGGAATTATATACAAATTTGAAAGACTTATATACAAATTCGAAAGAATTGTATACAAATTAATTCGAAAGAATTATATATAAATTCGAAGGATTATATACAAATTCGAAGGAATTATATACAAATTTGAAAGAATTATATACAAATTCGAAAAAATATAAACAAATGCGAAAAAGTATATACAAATCCGAAATATTAATATACAATTTCGAAAGAATTGTATACAAATTCGAAAGAGTTATATACAAATTCGAAAGAATTATATACAAACTCGAAACAATTATATATAAATTCGAAACAATTATATACAAATTCGAAAAAAATATATACAAATTCGAAAAAATATAAACAAATGCGAAAAATTATATACAAATCCGAAATATTAATTTTATACAAATTCGAAAGAATTAAATACAAATTCGAAAGAATTAAATACAAATTATTTAGAATTACATACAATTTCGAAAGAATTATATAAAAATGCGAAAGAAATACAATGTTACCACAAACAAACCAGTCACCAGTCTTATTTTATGTTATGCGTTTCCGTTGTCTTTCGATGCGAGTTTAAGAATATATGAATCTTCTAAACCACATCGTTCTGACAAGCTATGGAAGAATTGAAGGCTGATATGAAATTCTGCATGTCTTCCACGTTTGAATGGTTAGGTATAAAATATGCTAAAGAGGCCTCTCCTCATAACTGCAATGGCGGCCTTTACAGTTCGCTTTCAAACGATGCACGGAGGCAATGTACTATCATCTTCTTCGATCGGTTTGGTAAATCCGCTGCTTCCAAATTTCATCTATGAGAACTAAAAAGAGAGCATGAAAGTAGGACATAAGAAGCCAGGGGGGGGCTGAAAAATGCTGAGTGGATATATTTTAAGCCATTGTTGACCACAAATTTGTCGGAGCGAGCTTTATCTTGTAATGTTAACAACATGTGAAGATTGTTTGTTATTTAATGTATTGGCTAAATACAAATTTCTTTTTTTAAAAAATCAATATTAATATATGTTTTACTTCACTTAAAACAAATTGATGTTTCATTTAGGAAATGGTTATGAGTTTAACTTTTAAGTGTGGGCCGGGTCAATATGTTTCCCGTAGAGTATGGAGATCTAGTTGTGGGCTTGGGACATTTTCGAACCATAGCATAGGGGAATCATTTTTAAAACGCATGTGGTCTGAAGTAAGATGTTTACGGCTTAACATGTATTAAACCTGTTCGGACAAATGGCGCTTCGCTAATGGTTTCTACAAACCATCTTCGGCTGCGCTTTTCAACATTTTGACATATAAATACCCTTACACTTAATATTAGATTATGCGTGCTTTGAGGAAGGATTGTTAACGATACCTCCGTCAAACAGTTACACATCTTAAAAATAAAAAAAGACTTTAATTTTAAATTTTACGAACAAGTTGAAGGAATTGAGTTATTGAATATCAATTTTATACTTCTAACAAGATTTTAAGTTGATGCCAATTTACAAAAAACATACCTAAATTTTGACGCCGATTTCAAAAAAGGAGTAATAAGTATAAAATTGATATTACATAATTCAATTTCTTCAAATTGTTCGTAAAATTAAGAATTATTATTACCTTTTTCAGCGCGTTTTTCTCAAAGTCGGTTTCCCTTTTTTTAATATTATTTTATATATTATTATTATTATTTACCATGCTCAGGTTCACATTTGTTCGATCGATCAACAATACTCGAAACCTAAAACCGTGGCCAATCATGTCGGATAAAATGGCTGTTCGCGGCCTATTCTAGCGCGTAATCAAGGCACGTTGAAAGAGAAAATAACCATTTTCGAATACTTGGATTACGGATATTCTCGCCAAGCTAGTATCGGGATTTTCCTGACTGATTTTTTTTTACTATCCCCTCTCTGTGATAGCGTTTTTATGTGGTTGAAGATGAACATAATGTCACTTTCAAAGGGTGCAAAATGGACAGTTTTTGAGAACTATCTGTGATCCGAAATTCTCTACAGATACGAGTTTGTATCATAAATTATTCTTCAAATTGAAGATAGGAGAATAATTTTTTTTCTTATCAATATACAGAGTAAGGTGGAGGAAAATGGTGTTTTAAAATTCAATTTAGGTCCAATTTATCTCTGGACAAAAATTTTAACATTTCAATTGTTTTATAAAAACATTTAATTAATTTTTGGAAACGTGAACTATGTTTTAATTTAATTCTCATTTTTTTAATATAAATAATTATTTTATTTTCTAAGGTAACTTACCATGATTCATAGATAGAGGAAAATAGGTTTGTTGTGAGAATCATTAAATTTATCGTATAAAAGGCATTATAAAATTTTTTTTAGTCAAATTAGTAACTTAAATTAATAACAACCGTCAACACTCTTAAAACCTCTTTATATAAGATTATTGCGAGACTGTTTTTGTTTATTTGATTATTACTGGACAATTCTAAAGTATGTATAGGTAAGATTGAAATAGTTTTACATATTTTGATATGTACTTTTCGCACCGCGGGTCGCTCGGACTCATAGGCCGGGTGTCTGCCGACGTCCTCTCGGCTGGGGTGGGTTGCCTTCGTGGCGGCCTAAATCACCATATGTCATTAACATATAGCTGTATACCTTAGGGCTGGCCAGCCTACCAAATTAATTGGATATACTTTTGTAAAACATTTAATTATTTTTTAAGCGAATTTTTAATTTTTGTTCGGGTATCACTTAAATTAAATGCAAACCGTAGGATTATATAAATAGTATACTGAAAATTATACAATCCTAAAACAAATTCTGAACGTTATAGACGAATTGACCGAATAAGAGCTATGAATTAATAAACGAATTTTTAATTTGTGTTCATAAAAAATCGCGTTTTTACATGTTTTATTTCTACGTATGTTCTATTTCTTCTACTGCTTTGAGATTTTGTGCACACGGTCTTAAATATGTATAGCACCAGTTCATGCAACAAATAAAAAAAAATTCGGAATCTGGGACTCGGGTTTCCCTTAAATTAAATTCAAACCATAGGATTATATAATACATTAATAAATATAAATTCACGATCCTAAAATAAATACTGAAAGTTTTAGACGAATTGATCGAATCAAGCCAGGAATTAATACAAAATAATTTATTTGACAATAATTATTGTTTCCATTCAAAAAGTATGCAAATTAACAATCAGGCATTATAGGATTAAATATATCCCTTAGCATGTACTATTAATACATACTGCAACATATACCTAAACAGGTAAGCAAATTGTACGCTAATAATACTTAATAAAACTTTTCATAGATTTATTTAAGGGATTAACTCTCCAATGAAACCCGTTCAGACAACAAATGCCCCCTCATATCGCTGATAGCTGCAATTTCATTGGATGTTGGTGTGAATGAGAACCCTGGCACCTGAGTAATTTACTCAAATTACACCGAAAAGTGGAAATAAAAATGGAAAATAACTCAACCAACCTTTACAGCACCCAAATGCATCGCCATCAATAACAATTAAATCGCTTCCACAAACCCATTATCAAGGAATAGGAATCTTAGTGCTTCTAAATGAGCAATTGTAAAGGATTACATTAAGGGGAATCGATTGCAAAGTGTGCACGTCTACAATTCACTGAGCTATAATAATAAACACTGAAGCGAGCACTCCCATTAAAGGAAAATGCACTTTCCAGACCCGCGCGCATGCGTACTATTCGAAAGAAGGCTTTAGAAAACATTCTCCCTTCGCTTTGCGGGTGTCAAACGTGACGTCACATAAAGATTTAAAAATGTTTTTTTCGGTATCCTTTTTTCTTTTTTTTCTTATTAG
The DNA here is from genome assembly GCA_963932185.1 of Troglohyphantes excavatus. NCBI lineage: Eukaryota > Metazoa > Arthropoda > Arachnida > Araneae > Linyphiidae > Troglohyphantes > Troglohyphantes excavatus. The sequence continues at coordinate 56,237,536 of OZ010673.1, read as the reverse complement.
TACACTGTAGAAAAATGGGCTTAAAAATGAGTACATGGACGTACTCGTTTTTTTAGTACAATTGATTCGTAAAAAAGCGATGACGTACTCAAATTTAAGTAATCGTGCTTTCGCAAGAATGGGAAGTGCGGTTTAATATTGCTAATATCAGCTTCTGTTCAAACCGTCTTACAAATCGACCTGGAAAATTTAAATAATTTGTTTAGAAGATGGTTTTTCACATTACTTGCTGTCGATTGCTTCAATGGAAACTGAGTTATTGCTACTAAATTTTCTTACTTTGCACACCTTTTTAAGATTACTTCTGTTTATAACTTGTTCACATAGCTCTGGTATTACAACATAGAAAGCCCGGGACTTCGCGGCGGACGACATCAGGTAGAAAGATTGGGTTCAATTCCCGGTAAGTCGTGGTTATAAATGTTCAAATTTATCGAAAGGGATTTTTGAAAGCAGCCTATGTAGGCAAGCAATTTCTCTTTTTATTCATTTTTACTCATTTTTTGAGTATATGTCTTTTTCAAAAATGAAACAGAGCTATGATAAGTATCGAATGTGATAAAATATGAGTACATTTTACTTATTTTTAACAATGTAAGAAAGTAAGTATGTCCATACCTTTGATGTATTTTTAAAAGCCAGAAACGCATTTTTAAATCTACCTAAACCAATGCGGAAGGACTATTTTTTCTACCTTTGCTCGAAAAGGTGCAAAATGGTCGCGCACGCTTACACCTCGTTCCAGTGTTTATTATTATTTCAGCTCAGTTCCACAATTATGATTCATCCGATTGCAGTTACGTGCAGACGATTGAAGAAAAATTAGGAAATTATTTTATATGTTAACTGCGAGTCGTCGTAATTTGAAATTTGAGGCGCTTTATCCCTGCTTTTAGATCGACAGTTCCATCGTAAAAATGGCACGTTCCATGGGCGGGGTCGTTTTCTGTTAGGTTTTTTGGGTATCGCGGATTCATATTGCTTCTAGATATTTGCCATTTCTTTCGTCTCGCTTGGAGTATTCTTTGAATCTAATGAATTAGCAATGTGTCACTAAAACGTTTGCAAATGAAAACCAGTAGCCACTTTTTAATGGTTTTCCGTTAAAATATTAATGTGTCCTCATTGTATATTCTAAGCAGGGATATGGTAATTCTAATAGTTAGTAAGTTACAAAAAAGTACTGGTGACTTGACGACGTGATTGAAAATTGGATGAAATGTTTGGCTCTAAATTCATAGAAACACTTAACTTCGATGGCTTTATTTCGTCGTTTGAATATATAAAAGTTGTCATGTCGTTTTATGACGTTGCCATAACGAACGTTTATATGCATGAATTTTGGTGGGCAAGTACTTACTCTTCTCTATATCTACAGTAAATCTTCGATATAACGATCCCTGAAGCACTGTTAAAAATGCATTATCATATTTGACGAAACTTTTTTTAGTTTTGGCGAGACGGACGCCTGATATATGCTCCGAATACATAGTCCGTTGAACTGATAAAATTCATTTTGTAATTTTTTAAACGAAATTCTATCCGCTCCGCCAATGAATCCTATTTTAGATTCAGACTTTTTCAAAAGTATAGGAACCAAACATGAGTTGATGACACGGAAAAGGGCGGAATAGGAATATGAGTAAATTACTTTCTTTCAAAATTTGAGAATTTTTGTTTCGTCAAATTTCGCGTGATTCGACGACGAAAACGATAGTCAAATATAACGAAAGTAGCCTTGGGAATCGCAGAATTCTCAAAAGGTGTAGTGTTATTTCTAAGATTAAATTGTAGACAAAAGTTTTAAAAATTGTTTTTATATAAATAACATTTATATGCATCGAATGTATTAAAACGTGTGCGAATTTTACTTATTTTTGAATATATATTTTCATTATTTATATATATATATATATATATATATATATATATATATATATATATATATATATATATATATATATATATATATATATATATATATATATATATATATATATATATATATATATATATATATATATATATATATATATATATATATATATATATATATATATATATATATATATATATATATATATATATATATATATATATATATATATATTCATTTCTTTAATTCACTTACCTAATTCTTTTCAACTGAAGCCGTTAGAACTGCAGGTACATTTCAAAGTACATTACAAAATAAACAACCATATTTAAACAACGCCAAGCATTCATTACACTCTCACATCCAAACACGGCCTCACACTTCAGCCATTTTCCACGCACCCCCCCAAAGGAAAACTATGCAAACCCCAAACCCAATTGCCGCACATCATTAAGCCAGACGAAGACATATCCTGGCCAAATTGACGCACGCCAACTTTCACTGTCCACAATTACCGAAAGTTCCTGGACAGCGTCGGGAAACTTCCCGGAAACAGGATTTGAAAAGCCCATAGAATTCGGGATCAGGATTCTTTCGCTGAACCATAGAAATTAGCACCTTCTGAAGAGGAGCGGTTGTAAGAGAATGGGTAGCGGTGCTTCCAGAATCAAGTAGGCTGCTACTGAATTGGATTTAGGGTTTTGGAGAGCATTTAAGAGCGGTGTTGTTTGGTAGTTAAAGAGTTGCGAGAGCTGTGGTGTGCTGAATTAAAAATATAAGGTTTGTGGAGGAGTGTGTTTCAAAATGATCATCTTTGTTCAACACTTATTATGAAACGGAACGCTTTGGTATTTATAATACTGAATAAATCCTTATTATACACTCAAACCAGTTTTTGTGCGGTGGATAGGGACCGCATAAAAAAACGCATAAAAAAATTCGCACAAAACTTCACGAGTAGCTATAAAAAACAGTTTTCGCAACACAATTAATTTTTTTTATGCGGTGGATAGGGACCGCATAAAAAAAGTTATCACATAGAAAATTACTCAAAACCTTACGAAATAACTAGAAATTTCTTTTTTAAACGATATCAAGACACGAAGCTTAAACATTTTTAAATATTTTATTTACATATGTATTTATTTTACACATACAAAACTTTTCAAAACATATAACCATTATCCTTCGCAGTCTGACAATACGCGAACTTGGTTCAAAATCGCTTTCGTCACTTGAAGATACTACCTCGCACTCGTTTAGAGTTGACTTGTTTTCAGTTACCTTGTAGTCGGTGGTCAGTTTTTGTGACGACTGTTGTTTCACTAGACGCTTGTAGATGTCTCGGTAGCCAGATAATTAATTATGTTCCAATTTGATTGAAATGTTCATATACAGCACAAAAAAATCGCACAAAAAAAGTCGCACAAAAACAGGTTTGAGTGTACTAACAATTCATTTCATGGTAGGTATCATAATATCCAGACCAGAAATTGCTGCATGAGCCGTCTATTTTCAAAGATCCACATTTATCGTAAAATTGTTTTCTTTCTATTTTTTTTACAAATCCTTAATGACATCGCCTTGCAAAGAGGAATTGATCAACAGTGTCTAAAATATAATCTAAAAATGGTATTAAAGATATGGTTTTAAATCCAACAGTACGTGGCTGCCAATCGCGTTTGGCATCACCTAGAAAATTTATAAGAATGGATCTATCTGGTTTTGAAACTAGACGGTTAATATAAAAATGTCTAAAGCAAAAACATCAACTAGGCAGCATTCATTCAGATTACCAAAATCTGAACCACCGTTAGTGTGATTTTTAGCCACCAAATCCTAGTACATGTCAAAAACCAGTATTTGATTTTATACGGCACATGTGAACAGACTATAGGCTATGATACGTATATCCCATTGTGAAAAAAAGGCACTTAAAAAAGAGTACCTGAACATACTCGTTTTTCTTTGAGTACAATTACGTATATCACACTGTAAAAAAATGTACTTAAAAATAAGTACTTCGACATACCCGTTTTTCTTTGAGTAAAATTGCTTCGGAAATGAGCGATGACTTACTCAAATTTATATAAACGTACTTCTCACAAATGAACAGCGTGATTTAATATTGCTAATCTCAGTTTCAATTAAAGCCATCTTAACAGAGCGACCTGGCAAACTTAAAATAGTTATTCAGAAGATGAGTTTCCACATTTTTTTATATCGATTGCTTAAATGGAAACTGAGTACTACAAAAAAAAAAAAATTGACTTATCATTCTTTTGGCAATCCTTTTTAACAATTCTTCTGTTTATAACTTCTTCACGTTGCCCTGCTAGTACAGCGGATAAAGCTCTGTGCTGCGGCGTCTGAGGAACTGAGTTCGATTTCCGGTAAGTGTTGGTTGTAATTGTTGTTATTTATTGAAAGTGAGTTACGAAGACAGTCTAAGTAGGCAAGCAACTGCTCTGATTATTCATGTTTATTCATTTTAGTCATTTTCGAGTACATGTCTTTTTCAAAAATGAAATGTATGTATTCGGAGATACGAAAAGGATCAAAAGTATTCAAAAATGAGTATATTTTACTGATTTTCAAAAATGAGGATATTTAACTGATTTTTCAAAAATGAGTATATTTTACTGATTTTTCAAAAATGATTATATTTTACTAATTTTTCAAAAATGAGTATATTTTACCAATTTTTTAAAATTAGTATATTTTACTGATTTTTCAAAAATGATTATATTTTACTGATTTTTCAAAAATGAGTATATTTTACTAATTTCTCAAAAATGAGTATATTTTACTAATTTTTCAAAAATGAGTATATTTTACCGATTTTTTAAAATTAGTATATTTTACTGATTTTTCAAAAATGATTATATTTTACTGATTTTTCAAAAATGAGTATATTTTACTGATTTTCAAAAATTAGTATATTTTACTGATTTTTCAAAAATTAGTTTATTTTACTAATTTTTTTTAAATGAGTATATTTTACTAATTTTTTTAAAATGAGTATATTTTACTAATTTTTCAAAAATGAGTATATTTTACTAATTTCTCAAAAATGAGTATATTTTACTAATTTTTCAAAAATGAGTATATTTTACTGACTTTTCAAAAATGAGTATATTTTACTGATTTTTTAAAAATGAGTATATTTAGATGATTTTTCAAAAATTATTATATTATACTGATTTTTCAAAAAGGAGTATATTTTACTGATTTTTTAAAAATGAGTATATTTTACTGATTTTCAAAAATGAGTATATTTTACTGATTTCTGAGTACATATTTTTAACAGAGCACTTTCCTTTATTGTCAAATAAAATATATGAATCGAAGTCATCGTTAATAATTTATAGCCTATGCAATTGTACTTATTATTTGTTAACTATTCAAATGAACTACTTCATTTTTACGTAACTTCACTACTCCTCTTCGGACCCAAACCACGGCCATCTATACTGTTAAAAATATATTCAAAAATAAGTAACATATACTCATTTTTTATTATATTCGACGCTTATCATGGCTTCGACATAAATATCAATTTTGAAAAAAAAGTACTAAAAAATTAGTAAAAGGGGTAAAAATGAAAAAAGAGAGCAAATACCTTTATAAATCACTTTCAATAAATATCGACAATAACATCCAATACTTACCGGGAATCGAACCCAGATATGTAGGCACCGGAGTCTTATCCGTCAAGCTACCATGATGACGTAAAGAAGTTATAAACAGAAGTAACGTTAAAAAAGTGTACCAAAAGTATGGGTAGTAAGATAATTGAGTTGTAATAACTCAGTTTTCATTTTAGAAATCGGCATCAAATAATGCGGGAAACCATCTTCTGAACAAATATTTTAAGTTTGTCAGGTGGCTTTATTAAGATGGCTTGAACAGAAGCTGATATTATCAATACTAAATCACGCTGCTCATTTTTGTGAAAGTATGATTGCTTAAATCTGAGTACATCTTCTCTTTTTTATGATGCAACTGTACTTAAGAAAAAACGAGTACGTTCTTATGCTCATTTCTAACCACCTATTTTTTACTGTGTAGAATCCAAAAGGATTTGAGTACGGCCAACTTTGTCTAGTCATCCGAGCCTAAACCCTTTTGGGAGCCATAGGAATCAATATGGCTATTAAATATTTTTCTGGTTTCTTAAAAGTATTTAGAGCGTAAAATTTTTTTCAGGAAGAAAAATAAAACGTGTGTAATGAAGGTTTAACAAATCTTGAATTACTAGAAAGCTTTTTTGATGAAATATAATAGTTTTAATAGTTTTTTTTTCTCTAGATATCAAGTCACGGAAGAATAATTTTTATTCAAAATATTCATTTTATACCACTCATGGGCATTGATATGACGTCAAGAGGTCATTAGTTTTTCCAGCAACGCTTCTAATTTTAAATTTAAATAAATATACTCAATTTATTAAATTTTCAATTTTATTTGTTTAAGATTCAATTTAAGCTATATTGCTTTAAAAGTATTTTTCAATTACCAAGAGTGGATAAAGTACTTAAATAAAACATGCAGTAAAACCACTTTAAGTTTTAAAACTTAAGAATCGGTCTACAAGTACGGATTTTTCTATTACTGGCAAACCCCAATAATTATGTAATTGAATTTACATGAAAAATTCTTTACGAATGCGTTCGTTGTAAATATTCAACTGAATAAGTAAAATTATAAGTTTTTTATATTAAAATTGTTTTATGGGGTAGTAAATAATACATTATTCTTTATACTATATGCATATTAAAACGTTTTTCCAAGCCAATAAATGTAGTACACATTAGAAATACAAAGAGCGTATATATATATATATATATATATATATATATATATATATATATATATATATATATATATATATATATATATATATATATATATATATATATATATATATAAGAATAAAAACTACTAAAGGACGAAATCTATTAACTATGTGTCTGGTCTTGGTCTAAGGTTAGACATTAATTATATGTCTTACAGTCGAAAAAGCGAAGTTACAAATCGATAACATTAGTACTTAAGTAATTTTTTATTTTTTTTTGCAAACTTCTAGATAATTCGAAATTAGCATTCTTATTCTCAGGAACACGTTATTTTTATGAACCAGTTATATCCAGCTCCTGTTCTTTTAAATGTGTTCTTTTCACGTTTAAGGAGGATAAAAACAAAAATATAAAAGTTATGTGTAAACCAAATATTAATATCAATACAGCAAACATAACATTCAGTCCGTGGTTTAAACATTTATATATTTTTTAAACAATAGTTGTTTAATAATATTATTTCTATTAAAGTTTATTAGAGAACAACTTTTTAAAATCAGAAATATGTTGTTCTATTTAAATATGAAGAATTTTTAACAATAACACGTCGTTATTTGATGATTTAAAAGGCGCACTCGAGTTCAAAGGGTTAATAAAATGTGTTGGCACCCAAGTGATGTCATAATTTTAAGTGGTATTATATAAAGAACAAGATAACGGATAAAAAGTGTTTCTTTATGTTCAAGAACATTTAGTTCAAATTCAATTTGAAGAACAACGTACAAATAAACAGGTCGTTATTTTGATGACCCATCGACTTCAAAAGGTTAATTTAAAAATATAAAAAAAAATATTTGGTTTCAGGAATTTATTGTATACTTCACCAATTCTCATTTTTTGTAAACAAACTTTGTTGTTGCCAATCCAAGAAGTGTCATACAGCGTTTTTAAATCGCCGCGGAGGAATATATATATATATATATATATATATATATATATATATATATATATATATATATATATATATATATATACAAAGAAGGAGAGAGAGTTATTTGATTAACAGTTGTATGTGGATAATACAAAAATAATTATGCAAAATCTATTGCATTATCACGACTACAGTTATTGAATTAAAATGTAACTTCCTTCCCCATTTTTACCAGCACTATTTACTCCACATTACTTACAAACCTTTCACTGTTTCGCTAATACTCTCAGAATCAAAAAAGTGCATTCCCACGTTTTAATAAAAACCCCACAGAATGTTTACTTTTAAGACACAGAATCAGAAAATCCCGTCTTGAAGAATACGGAACAGGTCGTTATTTTGGTGTCCATAAAATTAAAGGGATAAATTAAAAATATTAAAAAATAATATTTGGTTTTATGAATTTAACTATATATTAATTAAAAACACTTTTATGTATATAATACAAAAATTATTGTGTAAAATATATTGATTATCACGACTACAGTATTTAAATTTCCTTCCCCATTTTTACCAGCACAATTTACTTCCCATTACTTTCAAACACCCAAACCCTTCTCTCTTTAGTTAATAACCTCAGAATCAAACAAGTTCAATCCCACATTTAAATAAAAAATATATATTCGGTTTTTTGAATTTATTATATACTCCGCCAATTTCCGTTTTTGGTAAACAAACTTTGATGTTGCCAATTCAAGGAGAGTAATACAGCGTTTTTTAATCACCGCGTAAAAAAATTATATACATTCAGATTTGACAAACACTTTTATGTGAATAATACAAATATAATTATGCAAAACATAATGCAAGATCACGACTGCAGTATTTAAATTAAAATTTTACTTCCTTTCCCATTTTTACTAACACCATTTACTTCCCATTACTATGAAACACCCAAACCCTTTCATCTTTCGCTAATAATCTCAGACTCAACGAGTTCATTCCCACCTTCAAAATATATATATATATATATTATTTATTTTTATGAACTTATTATATACTCCGCCAACCTCTATTTCTGGTAAACAAACTTTGATGTTGGCAATTCAAGGAGAGTAATACAGCGTATTTTAATCACCGTGTAAAAGAATTATATCTATACAGATTTGACAAACACTTTTAAGTGGATAATACAAATATAATTTTGCAAAATATAATGCAAAATCCCGACTGCAGTATTTAAATTAAAATTTTACTTCCTTCTCAATTTTTACCAGCACAATTTACTCCCAATTACTATCAAACACCCAACCCCTTCTCTATTTTGCTAATAATCTCAGAATTAAATTCAAGATTTAAATAAAAAATATATTATTTATTTTTATGAATTTATTATATACTCCACCAACCTCCATTTTTGGTAAACAAACTTTGATGTTGCCAATTCAAGGAGCGTAATACAGCGTTTTTTAATCACCGTGTAAAAGAATTATATATATACAGATTTGACTAACACTTTTATGTGGGTAATGCAAATATAATTATGCAAAACATAATGCAAAATCACGACTACAGAATTTAAATTAAAATTGTACTTCCTTCCCCATTACTATCAAACACCCAAACTCTTCTCTCTTTCGCTAATAAAATCAGAATCTCCATTTTTGGTAAACAAACTTTTATGTTGCCAATTCAAGGAGAGTAATACAGCGTTTTTTAATCACCGCGTAAAAGAATTCTATCTATACAGATTTGACTAATACTTTTATGTGAATAATACAAATATAATTATGCAAAATTACGACTGCAGTATTTAAATTAAAATTTTACTTCCTTCCCCATTTTTTCCAGTACAATTTACTCTCCATTACTTTCAAACACCCAAACCCTTCTCTCTTTCGCTAATAATCTCAGAATCAAACTATTTAATTCCAACCTTCAAAAAAATATATTATTTCTTTTTATGAATTTATTATATACTCCGCCAACCTCCGTTTTTGGTAAACGAACTTTGATATTGCCAATTCAAGGAGAGTAATTCAACAATTTTTATTCACCGCGTAAAATAATTATATACATATACCGATTTGACTAACACTTTTATGTGAATAATACAAATATAATTATGCAAAATTACGACTGCAGTATTTAAATTAAAATTTTACTCCCTTCCCCATTTTTACCAGCACAATTTACTCCCAATTACTATCAAACACCCAAACCCTTCTCTATTTCGCTAATAATCTCAGAATCAAACTATTTCATTCCAACCTTCAAAAATTATATATTATTTATTTTTATGAATTTATTATATACTCCGCCAACCTCTGTTTCTGGTAAACGAACTTTGATATTGCCAATTCAAGGAGAGTAATTAAACATTTTTTTATTCACCGCGTAAAATAATTATATACATATACCGATTTGACTAACACTTTTATGTGAATAATACAAATATAATTATGCAAAATCACGACTGCAGTACTTAAATTAAAATTTTACTTTCTTCCCCATTTTTACCAGTACAATTTACTCCCCATTACTTTCAAACACCCAAACCCTTCTCTCTTTCGCTAATAATCTCAGAATCAAACGAGTTCATTCCCACCTTTAAAAAAAAACACAGAATGTTTACTTTTTAAGACAAAGAATCAGGAAAGTCACGTCCTCAGCACATCCTCTCCACATCCTCTTCGGAACCTCCCCAAAAAAATCAACAGAGATAATGAGGTAAAAAGGAAAAGATACTTAACTCAAGCAAGAATGTAAATAACTTAGGTGCGCGAAATTAAATTCACCGGAATTCTTGTCACATAGCAGGATAATAGTCGAAAAGAAGAACCCAGACTCACTTCTGAATTCACTTCTTCTTTTTTTTACTCTAAGAACTCTTCTAAAACCACTTGTTTATCCCAAGAGAAATTGTAAAAGCTTAAAAGTCGGTGCTCGCGCCGAATGACAACTAAGACGAGACATTTAAAGTTTTTATTTACGTTTCCGTTTCTCGTTTTTAAGGGGTTGTTTGCAACACGATTGAGAAATTAGAGCCGTAAAAAAGTGGGGGGGGGCTATTAAAAAAGGCTTCTGAATTGCCTAGGAATGGGGCTGTTAAGTCGCAGTCGTAAAGTGGAAGTCGCTCTTTTGGGAGTATTTCTTCCTTGATTGTTATTTCGGGGGTGTTAGGTTCCCGGAATTAGAGTACTCGATTCATGGGTTTTTTCGCTGAGTTTTGCTTGGTGTGGGATAATGATGCTTCCAGCTCACTTGATGTGTTTAGTTTAAACAGCTTCTTTTATGCGCGTTTGAGGGTATTTTAATTGTGAAATACTTCCAGAAACGTGCGAGGTTTCGAGTTGAACTGCTCTTTGAGGCACATTATATACGAAACTTCGTTCTTTATTATCATACAAATTGCTTGTTTAATTAAGGGAGACCCGAACCAAAAATCCCTTGTTGTTTATTAAAGAATTCAGCAATACCATTTTTTTATATTATTATTAGAACATCTGTTTCTAAACAATAATCAAAAATATATTTTTGTTAATTTTTCAGTTTTTTAAGCTTACATAGACTTTTTTTAAAAACACTAATCCTCATTCAATTTTTAACATTTGAAAAAAAATTAATTGATTAAATATAGATAGATAGATAATTGTTTTCAAAAACTTATTTTAATTTCACAATCTAACAAATGTTCAATTTTTATGTTTAATAATTCGTAAAAAAAATAATTTTTAATTTAATTTAAAAAGCTGTGTATACGTTTATTAAACAAGTATTAGAGCTTCAAAAACTATCAACAATTTAGTTATAAGTACATTTTTTACAAAGCCTTAGTATTTTAAACATGACCAAAATGTAAAAAAAAATGTTTTGCGTAAATGACAATTGTTGCAGACGAAAGGTATATAGAAAGATAATAAATGGTATATAACCATCTGAAAAAAAATATGTTCTGGTTTCTTTTACTGTTTTGAAATTTTGTACACACCTTCTTAAGTATGTATAGCATCGTTTTCTGAAGAAAAAATATTTTGCATATTTTTTCGGAATTTGAGGTTTGGTTTCCCCTAAAAGGTTCTTTTTAAGTTTTTGAACAATTTAATAAGTGAGGATTTAAGATAGTATTTTAACAAAAAGATTTTTTCAGAGCTGATAAATAGTGTTCTGTTTTTGATCGTCTCCGTTTCAGCATAAATGTTTTTCAAAATACACAAGAAAAAAAATTATATTTTAAGTTTTAAATGTTAAGTTAAACGATGCTACATGATGCTAAGATTTAAAAGACGGTATGCTAATAAAATGATTGATTTTTTCAGAGATGATACACTGTAAAAAAAGGTGTTTAAAAATGAGCACATGAACGTACTCGTTTTTCATTGAGTACAATTGCATCGTAAATGAGCGATGACGTACTCAAATTTAACTAATCGTACTTTGCAATAATGAACAGTGTGACTGAACATTGCTAGTATCAGCTTCTGTTTAAACCATCTTAGTAAATCGACCGTGGGTAAATAATTACTATTCATAGAGCTTATTTGCATGTCAATTTATAATAATCACATTTCTTACAAAATTATACATGTTTCCATTAATAATAAAATATCGCTAACGTTTCGAGCAATTTAGTACCATAGTAAGCCAAACACTGAGAAATAAAAATAAAGTTTTAATTCTTTAAAAAAAAGTACATGTCATTCAGCACAAATAACTCATAAAAAAAACTTTGACACAGTTCTATAAGTTTTAAAGTATATTTAAAAAATTTCAAACTATAATTTTAGCAAATAAAAAATATCATCAATTTTATAATTTTGTAGGTACTGTGTTCCCTTTAAATGTTTACTTATGACGAACCTATGGAAGTTAATGGCTGACCTATAAACAAAAATTATTTCATATATCTACATTAAATCACAATAACCAACCCTTCCAAATACCTCTGTTAATAATCCTAATCAGGAATTTAATTTCAAGTACATGACAGTTACACAATCAACAAGCTCCATAGCATCTTGTCCCATCCATCCTGCGGCATTCCACGAAGAGAGTTATAAACCCGCGTCTTATATACGAACCTTGATGACGCTCATTTACAATACCAACTTCCCCAGATAACGAAATTAAGATAATTAATTCCCGATTCCTGTTGCGTATCCGGTAAACGCTTTCGGGAATCATTTCCCGGATTCCATTGCATAGCGATCCTAATTCTCCAGTTTTACGGACTTCTGTATACAAACAAGTGGTGGAAATAATGCCCAGAGAGAAAGTTCTGACGTCACGGGATTCCTGGTTTTGGTCACAGCGTTAGAACGTGAATTATTGTCCGCTGTGACCAGCTCCGAAAATGCTGGGGGTCACAATGCTAAGAATCCCCGATGACAAATGGTCGGGCTCGCCGTTGTTTCGTGTTGCTGTTTCCCCCCAGATCATTAATATGAATTTGCTGCGGAGTGGATGTTTGGGAAAAGTCTCGGGGAATGGGGAATGTTTCGTTGTTTTAAAGTCTTTTGATTTGGAATGCGATTGGGAAGTTTTCGGTGGGAAGGAGGTATTGTTAGAGGGAAAATGTGACTTCGTGTTTGAAACTGTTTGCGATATTTTCGGTTTATATAAATATTAAATGAAGCGTGTGTATTAATAATGACAAAATAAATCATAGGGCACTTATTTTTTTATCACATTAATTCTGTTTCATAGATGAAATTTTTTTAAATATATAAAATGTACAGGTATAAAATTAATTGTGTAAATTCTGTGTGATAATATTTTAATCAAATACAAATTTTAAAATAATATTATATTTGCTTATTTTCTATAAGAAAACAACAATTACTTATTCACTGGAACATTGTGTTGAATTTTAACATAAATATTTAAAACAAATTTTTAAAGAAAACATATATTAATACCACTTATACATAATTCATCTATGAACTGCGATTGAGTGAGATATTAAATACATTTAAAATCCGAATTTCATATTAGCAAGCAAACTATTTACTGACTTGTCAATAAGAAAATTACAATTTTTTTTCGCTAACGTTAAATTTTTTAAATTGTTTCAATAGTTAATTAATGTTAAACATAAAACTGCACAGTTAAAATATTCACATTTTTATAAACGTATAGTAATATACCGTTTAGGATGTACCACAACCAAATACTGTATGCTAACCATCTATTATTTGGTCTACTTTAACAAGTTATGTTTAAAGTAATAAGTTTCAAACAATGTATTTTTGCAAAACATTTCAAATTAGATACACAATTTTAGTAGACCTATAATCAGGCCTATAGGCCTATAATTTAAAGGCCAATAATCAGAAAATCTATAGGCATCAATAAAATTTCACATACTATAAAAAATATATTTTACAATTAAGATTATCATATCTTTTTTAGAAAATAGTTGATTAATAAATTACTGAAATTGTAAAATTCATTGTAATTGTAATTGAACTTTACATTTAAAAAAAATGTAAAGTTCTAAGTTTATAGTTATATTTTAGTTTTATAGTTATAGTTTACTTTTATAGGTATATGTTAGTTCTACAGTTATAGTTATAGTTTAGCTTTTTTAGCTATAGTTATATTTTAGTTTTAGTGTTATTGTTTAGTTTTATATTCATAGTTTATTTTTATAGTTATAGTCAAAGTTTATTGTTTTAGTTATAGTTTAATTTTATAGTTATTGTTTAATTTTATAGCTATAGTTTAGTTTTATAGTTATAGTTTACTATATTATCGTGGGGTTCGAATTAAAAACACGTACAATTAAACCAAAGATTTATAGGCCGTAACTGGGGTCGAAATAAAAGCGATTAACTTAAAATTGTGAATGTCCTTGGTGCTGCGATCCAGAGATGAATAAAATTGACCTTGGATTTCTCGCCAACAACGTCTGTTAAATCTATAATTTAACTTTAAAATGTGAATGCCCTTGGTTCTGCGATCCAGAGATGAACACAAATTGACCTTGGATTTCTCGCCAACAACGTCTGGCAAACGTCTGGCAACTCTATAATTTAAATATACGTGGTTTCCCTTCTAATAAAATGATATGCAGCATGTGTGTCAACTTTAATTTTATTTCGAACCATTTTTGCTGCTTTTCTTAATAACCAAATCCAACAGATTTTCTATACCGTGAAACACCTTCCCAGAATAGTACCAGACAAACAAAATTGATATATTTATTTGCATAAAGTAATAATTTCCTGTCATAAGCGCGCAAACACTTAACCGCAAACTTTACTTATTTTACCTAGAATCGTATTCAGTAAATACAGTAAATTTATTTCCAAACCAACTCCTTCATTACTCAACTTACAATTGATAAACCCCTTAACTAAAAATCCACCCAAGCACCAAAAATTCCTAAAATATCGATTACCACTCGCAAAACGATTCATTTCACAAAGTTAGACAGTCGAACTTCTTTTCCAGAATCGCATTGCAACTCTTCTATCGATTAGCAATCCCTCCCATCTAAATCGTTTTAAACACAAGACGGTCCTCGACTCCATTCGGTAGTTCTAGTTAGCAACTTTTAATCTCCCTTTTGAGCTAGTCGACACACCAGCAAGATAAAAGAGGGCTGTCATCCAAGTTTTAATTAAGCCAGTGGCATCAGATGGGAAGTCGGGTGCTCAGAGTGTGCCTCGTGGCCATGTTTATGTTTGCTTAGGACATCCTCTGTGTCGGTTATTAAGATTTTGATAGGTACCTTTTCAAGTGTTTTATGGTAGAATTTGGGAGTGCATTTTTAACTGAGTTGTTTATGAATAAGGGTAAATTAAGTGTGTTTGAGTGTATTTAATGATATTATACATGAAGTATATAATATATGCGGTTTCAGTAATTTTTAATTGACTGAAAAGTGCGCCAAACGAAACCGATAAAGCGCACCAAAAGGAGATAGATAATCAATTCGACTGTTATGTATATTTTTTTATGTATGCGCAATATTTTTGATCTAATTCAGATATTTGGAAAAAAATGTTTTTTAATGGATATAGGATGTTTTAATTGGGCATTTTTTGAAAAATACCCGGTTATCCGGCATTTAACTATTCGGAATTTTCAATTAACCGGACCGTTTGAAAAAAAAATATTGTGTAATTTCGAAAATTCGCTTTTGT
>OZ010673.1:56126780-56216780 GCA_963932185.1 Troglohyphantes excavatus | reverse complement strand
TCATAATCATTAATTTTAAATCATATTTCCATTAGTTAAAATATTAAGATAATTGAAAATGCGTGTTTAATAGATAAAAGGGTTCAACTTTAAAACTGTCAAAGATACCAATATTATTATAGAACGAGTTACTGTTTATATTAAGACTAAACGGATTTGCGTTTTTTTAATTTTAAGTTTTTGAAACAACTCATAATTTTTGTGATAGGTATTTTCGATCAATTAAGAAATACCTTTACATGTGAATAATAAAACAACTAAGTGTAATATTAATTCGCAATAAACAATTTGATGTACTTAACATAGAAATATAAGCTTTGCATCGTTAGATTCAAAGTAAAATAAACTGTGTTTCAAATCAATAAAAAAAAATTTTTATATATATATATATATATATATATATATATTAAAATGTTGTTTATAACGGTTATTGAAATTATTTATTTTAAATGGTCATTTATAAAAATAACATCTGCTATATACAATCAAAAGAACTCTGACAACAGGTAAATACTGTAATATAAATTAACACATATTTATTTTTAACCGACTGAACAGCGCGCCAACCAGAACTCCGAAATAAAACCGCAGAAATTTTATAAATTAAAACCGGCAAATCGCGCGCCAAGTCGAGAGGTTATAGATTTGACCTTTATGTATTTCTTATGTATGTTCGCGCAGAACTTCGGTTCTATTTCAGATATTTGCACAATTTTGTTTGTTGTATGAGATAGGGGATGTTTCAAAGGGGAGCAATTTGAAAAATATCCGATTATCCGGAATTCTCAATTAACTTGACCGTTTGAAAACCTTTGGACCGTTTGGACCTTTTTTTGTTGGATAGAGAAAAATTCACTTTAGCAAAGTCTGCAAAAAATTATCGGTTATCCGGCTATTAAATATCCGGAAATGCCAATTAACAGGAGTTTTTTTTTTTTTTTTAATTCCGATTTCATAATATTTTCATTGTTTAACAGAAGTTTACAACAAAAACATTTCATTTAACCAGCATTGATAGGAATTGTTTTACGATATACATTGTTGAGCACAAGTTGTTAGGGGGTATAATAGGGGGCGAAGCCCCCTCGCTAAATTAAAAACTAAAAAGGGAAAAATAAAATAATCTTTCTTAAAAAAAAAGAAAACCGACTTGAAGAAAAATGCGCTAAAAAGTAAAAAATAATTTTAATGTTACGAACGCATTGATAATATGGAATTATTTAATGTCAATTTTATACGTAGTACAACTTTTTGAAGTTAGTGCAAATTTACAAAAATCATACCTAAATTTTGTTTTAGACAATTGACAGTTGGCGATCAAAAATTGCTTTATGAAAATAAATATTTCTGATAATTATGTTGCAATGGTATTAATAACGGAAAATCTAACATTAGGAGATACACACAGAGATTTCTGAACAATAGACCACTTATTTTGCTTCTTTCTAGGAAATAAAATATAAGAAATAAACGGAGAGAACGAACCAATGTGGTAATATTTTAAACGAATGCGAAACCGAGGATAACATATAGTTTTAAATAAAACAACACAGTGAAATGAAAACAATGAAATGAAAGATCGTTTCTTCGTTTTGAAATTACATTTAAAAGCTTCATTAGAAGTGGATTTATAAAGTAATAGGAAAATGTGATACCACGATGTATTCTATTACTTATAGGATACTAAAATATTATTCTGCTACATCGTAAAAGTGATACAGAGTATTTGCCTACTTCCATTTGTATCAATACTCAATATACGCTCATCCTTCAATTTCAAAAGAGATCTCCTCACAATACGAGCAGAGGATATATATATTCAATTGGATTCTGTCGCCAATTCTCAATTCTAGAACTTGGCAGACCCCTCGAAAATCAGATTAGAAAAGAAAGATGTTCCCAGGACTTA
Organism: Troglohyphantes excavatus; assembly: GCA_963932185.1. Taxonomy (NCBI): domain Eukaryota; kingdom Metazoa; phylum Arthropoda; class Arachnida; order Araneae; family Linyphiidae; genus Troglohyphantes; species Troglohyphantes excavatus. The sequence continues at coordinate 56,214,871 of OZ010673.1, read as the reverse complement.
CACACACACACATCGAAAAGAAGAAAGTTCCAGAAATGTCAAAGTCTCCTTTCTTCGCGATTTACGTAATACGGCGAAGCGGTGCATTTAGTCGATTGAAAAACTTTTGGCATATCTTCAAGGGCGCCGTTACGGGCCCTGCTTTTTGCTCTTCTGTGGGGGCTTTTCACTTCCTAAAGTAGGACATTTTGGAATAAGTGAATCTGCATTTCTGTTAATCCGTCGTTTGGGCTGCTTCGATTGGTTGGCCAAAAAGTTCTCGAGAGGGATTGGGAAAGAATATTTTTTTGTGTGTTCTGATTCTTGTTACTTCTTTTGTTGATTTGAATAGAGCATCAGCAAAAAGCGTGTTGATGAATTATTTTTAGATGTAAAAACGCATATGAATGTTTTAAATACCAAAAGGTGTCAAGTGTATTTTATAATTTTCTAACGTCATAAAATTGTATGGCCATTTAACTGTTATCATTAAAAAAGTGTTTTTAAAAAAATCACAAAATTTTCAATGATGCGATGTTTTTAAGCACATCGCTTTATGCATTTACATTGAAGTATGTAAAAAGATTAGAGTATTTTATTTTATTAAAATACTGAAAAGTTTAGTAGTGAAAATATTTGTTCAAAACAAGTATAGTTTTCATGGAGTTTTAAATAAAGGGTTTACTTATTTTTTAACTGGATTAAAGCACCGAACGACTTGAAAACTAATCACATCTTTAAAATGCAAATAATTGGTAATTTATGTTACAGATATTTCGATTTGTCTAGTATGACCCAAAGAAAAATCCTTTAATGTAGGGAAAATGGTGGATTTATGTATCGAATGTTCGATTCATTATTTTACCAAATAGTTTAAAAATTGTACTTTGTGCATAAAAAAATTAAATATTTGGTATATTTACTTATTTTTTAACTGGATTAAAGCGCCGAAGGACTTGAAAAAACTAATTACACAACTTTAAAATGCAAATAATTGGTTATTTATGTTACAGATATTTCAATTTGTCTAGTATGACCCAAAGAAAAATCCTTTAATTTAGAAAAATGGGGGATTTATATATCGAATGTTCGAGGAATTATTTTACCCAATAGTTTAAAAATTGTACTTTGTACATAAAAAAAGAATATTCGCTATAAATCATTTTTTCAATATCAATTAATATATAAAGTTGTCTTCTTAAAAGTTACATAACTAATTTAATTATTGATATATTACAAAAAGCGATTAAAGTAAATTCACATGTAGTAACTTCAGTAAACTTTTGAAGCTTTAACTATTGTAGTTGCTGAAAAAAGGTACTTCGAGTTTACTAAAACAACGTTCTGAGACACGAAGTAAACACACATATTTTTATGATTAGTTATGCCACTGTAAATTGAACCAACATATATTTTTTGAAAATACTTCTAATTATCGTAGTATAATACTTTTTATTATCTAATTATCGTAAAATATTACTAATTATCTAATTACCGTAGAATAATACTTCAAATTATAGTAGAAAAATACTTCTAATAATCATAGAATAGTACTTCTAATTATCTAATTATCGTAGAATAATACTTCTAATTATCATAAAATAATATTTATAATTATCTAATTATCCTAGAATAAAATTTATAACTATCGTAGAATAATTCTTCTAATTATCGTAGAATAATACTTTTAATTATCTACTTATCGTAAAATAATACTTTTAATTATCTACTTATCGTAAAATAATACTTCTAAATATCTAATTATCGTAGAATAATACTTCTAAATAAATATGTATTTATCGTAGGATAATACTTTTAGTTATCTACATATCGCAGAAAAATACTTCTATTTATCGTAGAAAAATACTTCTATTTATCGTAGAATAATACTTCTATTTATCGTAAAATAATACATCTAATTATCGTATAAACATACTTCTAATTATCTAATTATCGTAAAAAATGCTTCTAATTATTTAATTATCGCTTTAAGAAAATTTACATGTAATTCAATATCTGAGTAAAAGAAAATCAGTAAATTAAAAAAAAAATTGTATCAGAATTCTTGTAACCATACATATTCATGATAATGTAAACCCTCTTATTTCAGTAATAATTTATTCTAAATTGAAAATAAAATGAATTGTTAGAAACATATGAAATTTTATTTTAAAACTTTCCAGCGTCATTATTTAATTTTTTTAATATTTATTATAATCAGAATTGTTAATTTTTTTAACATTTCAAGAAAAGTGTTAACATAATAATATAATTCATTATTTAAAATTTCCATTTTTTAAGAAAAACTATATATAATAAATATACATATATCTATTTTACAAAAAAACTTTTTTTAATTTTAAACATCAAATAATGCTAGTACGCATACCTTTTCAAAATTCATAATCTTATCTTCAAACTTTAATTTTTTTTATCTAAAAGTGCACTATTTCCATTTAAGACAAAATAATACGATCTATAAAAACAATACCTCGCTCACTTAGATTCAAGATGCACCTGATAAATTTTTTTTCCCAACCAGTTTGATAAATATTTTCTTAAACAACGGAAAAACCTCAAAAAATTAATAGTAGATAAATTTTTCCCCTCTTGCGGTTAAAACGGCCGCAAAAGATATTTTAATTACCAAGAATTAAAAAAAAAACGCAGATTCCGGGCTCTGGCGAAAGAAATCTACATTTTGCTTCGCGTTTTTCATGGTTATACAATGTAATTTTTTTTACACAACCTCTAGAGCCCATTATGTCTTGAATACCTCCCTCTTTAAAAACCGGAAATCAATGTTACTAGTTTTTCATCTCTCTTCTCTAACCGCAAACAATGGTCCCGAGGATCGAGAAAAAAGTAGTGTAGACTAATTAAGAAATTAATCAAGAACAAAAAAAAAGTCTGGGGATTCTTAATTAAGTCCCAAACAATGTGGAAATAAAAGTTGTGAAATGCGAGATAATTGTGATAAGGATAAACTCATAACGTTGGAATTTTATAGGCGACATCTGTATTTTGTAGTTGTTTTAATATTTTTTTTTTCAGTTAGTACTCCATTTTCATGAAAAAGGTTGTGTTTGTCCCAGTTATAATTAAAACAATTTGTTTTTGTTTACAGATAAAATTGTAAAATAACACAGTGTTAAGAAAATTAATTTAAGGATATGTAAATAATAAATGAAATTACATTTTTAATTATAACATATTTTTAATTAAAGAGTTTTTTTATCTATGATTTTTTAAAAGAGTAATGCTATAAAAGGTAACTGATATTCTCTTGTACATGCCTCGCTTATATTTTTCGTTGTGAATAGTAATATTTTTTGTTTATTCATAAATATTTTTTATTTAAATTAATTCACAAGGGCGTTCATAACATTACTTCATTTTATAAAACAGATTAAGAAAAGACTCGTTTTGACAGTAAATAAAATCTAAGTATAATTCCAGTGCATAAAGAATACAACACAAAGTTGTATATCCAGTATAGCCATGTATAAAATTTTATTTAGATTGGAAAATAAACACTGTTAAAAATATGTACTCAAAAATTAGTAAAATGTACTAATTTTTTAATACATTTCAATGATTATCATGGCTTCGAATACAAGTTTAAATTTTGAAAAAGACATGTACTCAAAAGTAAGTAAAATGGAAAAAAAATTATTCAAAAGAACAAATGCTTGCCAACAGAGACAACACTTTCAATAAATATCTACGATTACAACCAAGACTTATCAGGAATCAAACGGGCGCACCGGCAACCAGTATTATACAAAATATTATTTGAATATTACACACATATATCATCCTAAATGAAACAAGAAAAATCTTATTTTGAGACATTATCAAAGTTGATATATATGCTTACATTCAACAAATACATACTAACAATTAAATTATAAAATGTACTACTGTATACATTGCATCGCTACTGAATGATATAATTAGACATATACAAAACTTTTTAATCAAAATATACATTTAAAAAATTATATACAACTATATACTAGTGAAGAATATTTTTAAAAATGTAGAATCTCCACAAAGTTTACTAAAAAATATAAATTCATTTTCAAAAATATAAATCCATTTATATTTTTTATATATAACGCGAGACACCTTTTGTAAACCCCGTGAGGCATACATATGCATAGTGCATTCCTACGGTTATGAAAAATAACAAACCTCAAAAAATATTTTGAGCATTGTTGTTGCCAGCCAGATTCAGAGCAAGCGCTTACAAAGCATTTTTGGGCAAAGCCAGAAACCAAAGAATCAAGTTTCGACGCCAAATCCATTGAATTAAGGCTTCCGCACGTGCAGGCGCGCCAACTGAAATAAGGAGAATGTATTCAAAAGCAGCCAAGTCTTTCAGATGTTTTTTTGTTAGTCTGCCTATATTTGAATATTCTTCCCTTCCCTCAGCGTTATATATTTTGATGTGACGTAAAATATTCAGATTTGTGTTTGAGTTTTCATGAAATACCACGTAGAGGGAGAAAAAAAACCAGAAAACACAATGGAAAATCTATTAGAAAAGAATTGAAACGTATGATCCGACGAAGAAACGCAAACTTGGAATTTTCGGCGAAAGAAAACCGATGTGCTGTGTGTGTGAATGTAAATTCAGTTTGAATAAAGAGCAAAATCGTGCGGAAGTTTCACAAACAACCCAAAATCATTAAAAAAAACTATGAATTTAAAATGAACGGTGTCTAATCATTTGACACAAGCCGTTTGTTAAAACATTATAATATTGTAAAATATGAAATACTTTATAAATGTAAATTAAAATATGTTTTCCTTGTTTTTTTTTACAGTATAAGATTGTAGTAATGCAAATTAATTGTTAAATTATAGTTGGTCCCAGCAAAAAAAGTCAGCATGAAACCTTTATCAAAATTGTCAAATTGAAGGTTTTTTGAAGATTTTATAAAGGATATTGAAACAAAAAACTGCAGTTTTTTTTAAGTTTTTAATTTTCCTGCATAAAACCTTTAAAATATCTGCATTTTCCCTTCATGATCGAAAATTGCAGGTTTTTTGCAGGTTTTTATGAAGGTTTTTTGCAGTTTTTATGAAGGACATTGAAACAAAAACCTTTAATTTTATAGATTTCAAAAAAACTGCAGTTTTCCTGTATAAAACCTTTAATTTCAAAATTTTGATGAAGGTTTTATGCTGACTTTTTTTGCTGGGGTAATCTAAAAATATCCTAAACGAAAAAGAATGCAAGTGTTATTTATACCAATAAATTAAATTAAATAATCACAATTTTGATGGATATTTTTCAATTTTAAGAGTCTACTGAACCCTTAAATAAAAAACGTTCCCCCATTGTATTTTACAACAAAACATATTTCCACAAGTATTCAGTAGAGTTTCATGTGGAGGTTTTGCCATTCCTGTATTTTCAATCCTCCTGAGTAAAAAAGAATATCCTAAAAGCTATTGTATATGTCTTTAAACACAATATCCCAAAACCTTAAGATTCTACTGCAAGAACAATAGACATTTAATGGATTTATATAAGTAATGATTAAGTAAACTTACATAATAAAGACCCATATTTTATAAATAAGTTTATATTTTATTTATGAATAATAACGGCTTTAAAATTTAATAAAAAATGAATGTAAGTAAATGATGGTAAAATCTGCATAAATATTAAAACTGATTTTCTAATTTTATTTTCTTCTAACAGTCTATTCTTCTTTTTCCTCTAACTCTAATATATTACAATTTAGCGTACATCATTCTAGACGGACATCTTATATAAGACGGACATCGTACTAGAAGTAAAAAATATTAGTATATTATTGATTTTTCGGTCAAAAACACACTCACCATGTTTTTTAAAAACATTATTTTACATTAACATGTTTGCAATTAAATTCTAATCGGATTTTTTCGGATCCGCATTTTTTTTCAAAATGGATAAACGAAAAAAATATATATAACGATATACTTATTTTACTAAGTTTTATTTGCACATTACCAACTCTAAACTCGTATTACCAACTCTAAACACGTGTCTTAACATTTACATGTGGACTGGGACAACATGGGGGCTAAGAGAGCATGTGGGCTGGGACAACATGTGGGCTGGGACATCATGTGGGCTGGGACAACATGTGGGCTGGGACAACATGTGGGCTGGGACACACAGAGTATAGAAATCGAATGGTGGTGGTCTTGTGAGACACTTTCGAAACATAGATATGGTGGGGGGGGGCGGATTAAAACGCGTATGGTCCAAACTATGCTGTTTGCAGTATAAAAGGTACTCACATCTGTTGGGACAGGTGACGTTTCGCTAATGGTTTTTACAAATTGTTTTTGGTTGCGCTTTTTAGTATTCTGACGCTTACCCCGAAACTGTGTGCTTTCAGGGAGGATTCTTAACGATCCATCCGGCAGACACAGTTACACGCCTCCTATTGTAAAACAATTAATCCTTCTACAAAGTTTTGAGAACTCTTTTTCCTGCCTCCCAAAGCAAATCCCCCCCCCCCCTCCTGAACAATTTTAGGAATTAATCTACAACTAGTGCAACTTTTCTGTTACGGAGCTCATGTGGTCAGGTTAAAATCCAAAAAATACTACACAAGATTAGAATTTTTACAAAATACCCTTAACCCAATAAAAGCATCAATGGCGGTATACTGAAAATGATAAAATTGTTTGTACATTTAAGTATCATTGAAATTCAGATCCCACTAAAATCTATTCAAGGTAACCACTTTTGCATTAAATTTTCAAATCTGTCTTAAAATGTTCTCTTTTTTATAATATAAGAAACCAACCCCATTGCATTGATGCGAAACCGATACATATAAAAATGTATTCATTGATGTTTTTTCTCCGTAATGGAAATAATATCGGACGTAGAAAATTGAAAATGAGTGTCTGCTTCTTGTTCATTGAATTTCAATAGCGAGTCAGCTTTTTAATAGCAAAAACCATCGATGGAAATATGATGTTATTCCACGTAAAAAGTTAGAAAGTTACAAGCAGAAGATTTTCTTTGAGAGATGTCTTACATGAAATTTATTTAAAATTATTTTATTTATATTTAAAATAAGAGTTAGGTCAATCTTTTAGATGTTCATTTTTTACTTGTTATATAAATTCAATTTATTACAAATTGAATTTATCCAACATCATTGCATTTATGTTTAGCCCCAATGCATCAGCGTTTATTTAGTTTCATTTATGAAATTCAATTTTTCTATGTTCGGTTATTATATTATGTCAAAAGTGTCACTCTCTAAGGCTGGTAAAATAACAAAATCATAAAATCGTTTTCGCTTTAAGAATTTTATTATTAAATGTTAGAATACATTAGTTTATATTTTAAATATACTTTTTTATTTATTACTTTAATGATAGACTGTTCAGGTCAAAGTCATTCTGAAAGGACCTACTGGAAGCAATTTTGTACATACAAAATATTATATTTGGAATTTTAAACGGTGTTATTAGCCAATTCAGAAAATTATCTGCATTTTCCTGTGGTAATAACGGCCGTCCTGTCAGAAGGAATGGAAAACCCTATATATGTCGTAAAGATGAGTCCACAACGATTGTGCGATACGTCCTTCAGGGAGAACGTTGTAAGTTCTATCATTAATATGAATAGCTGATAATTAATAATTAATTACAGTTGATAATTATAATTAATTAAAGCTGATAATTATTAATTAATTAAATATTATAATTAATAATTAACTAAATATTATAATTAATAATTAATTAAATATTATAATTAATAATTAATTAAATATTATAATTAATAATTAATTAAATATTATAATTAATAATTAATTAAATATTATAATTATTAATTAATTAAATATTATAATTATTAATTAATTAAATTGTATAATTAATAAATATTTAAATATTATAACTGATAAGTAATTAAATACTATAAGTAATAAGTAATTAAATATTATAAGTAATAAGTAATTAAATATTATAAGTAATAATTAATTAAATATTATAATCAATAATTATTAAATATTATAATTAATAATTAATTAAATATTATAAGTAATAATTAATTAAATCTGATAATTAATAACTATTTAAATCTGATAATTAATAATTAATTAAAGCGTTATAATTATTAATTATTTAAAGCTGATAAATTAATAATTAAATAAAGCAGATAATTAATAACTAATTGATGCTAATAATGAATAAGTAATAAATACTATTAATTAACTATAGAACATTTTAATATATTTAAACATGGAATCAAAATTTCGAATCCGCATTAGCTGTTTGAAAATGTGGTGATAATATGGTTAAACATGTCACATCATAATTAAAAATAAATGTAGAAATAAAATTATATAAATGACCTTTCACTATAAATCCACAGCAACGCACGGCCACACAGATAATAACATATTAATAATTTCAAATGCAGCATGTACGTAACATTTAAATGTGCATCAGGTTTACAAAATACTTAATGCAATTTTAAGTTAGTGCTGTTGTTTTATTTTTAATAATTGTTTTAAATTTTGTATTAAACAGTTTTCATATCAGCAACAAATATTGCATTTGATATATACACAAGATATATTTCGAATGATTACAGTTAAAAACTTGATATATTTTACTATTATTTAAAGCTGCTGAATATTCGCAATTGATTGATAAAACCAAATTTTTTATATATACTTTATTAACTTAAATGGATTTTCTACATGTAAAATTGAATAACTTATTTACATATACGTGCTGTATACGTTACAAATAAGTAATTGTTTTTAATAATCTATTAGAAGAATTTATATAATTTTATATAATATAAAAAATATAATGATAAATCTACAGATTACGTCTTCTAATATAATATATGATCAATTTTAGAAACAATTAAGATCCATTTTAAAAAAGCTAAAAAAAATATTTTATCTTGTATTATTCGTTTTTAATTAACAATTAGGTACTAATCATTTAAAACATAATAATAAATTTTAGTTTGTATAATTTCTTTAAAAAAATAATTTTTACAAAATGAATGTTACTCAATTGGATTATTTTTTAAGGAAAATAATTTATTCCACATTAAATTCATTACTTCTAATTGGTTATTGTTTAAAGTTGAAACTCCAACAAACATACCAAATACAAAAAAAACGAACTAAAAACACCACCAAAATCCATTAAAATTAAATTGTCTTTCCCCCACTGATAATTGAAAACATCTATTAACTGGAACCGCAAAAATAAACATGATGAATTCCCTAAAACATCTTCTAAGAGTATATGTCTCTTGCCAAAAGAGTATGTTTCTTTCCAAAAATAAAAACGAAATAAAAGCGAAGACATCTATTAAACTAAAGTAAAGCTTTTATGTATCATTAACTCTGACATAAAATGAAAAACGCTCTTAAAAAGTTCGATTTACAACAAGCCTCTGTATCTTTCGAATCACTTAATGATATTTAGTGTTTCGATAGCATCATTATTTCTCGTTACGACGTTTAACCGGGTCCGCCTGTAACAAAAATACTACTCGACTGAAATTGGATCATTACTGCATCATTTTAGTCATCTAATCATTTTTCAAGGAAGCCTTATTGTTTTTAAAAAATGGACTATGATATTATTAAGTAACGAATTGTGTTTAACATTAATCAAATAGGGAAGCAGACAGGATATTCGTAAAATTCTTTACTTTATTTGGCATTTTTTAAACTTTTATAAATGTTCATTTCATTCATAATTATATTCCTTTATCAGTTTTGAACGAGATTTGCTATCTTACGTATCATATAATAAAGTAATGAATGATGTTTAACATTATTCAAATATAATGGACAAAATTATATCTTACAATGATGTAATTATATTATTTTAGTATGTATAAATTATCTTTTATTCATATTGTTTAAAATATTTCATTCCTAATAAACCTTTACCTTAACATTATTTTTTTATAATCATAAATTATAATGTTTACTTTAAATCAAATAGAACTACTGACATAGTCACCTTTTATTTCGTTATTTCCAAACTTCTCTAAATCTCAATTTAAATATCAGTCATCGTTATTTTTATCTTACCATATATTTTCGTCTGTTAATTTTAATTTTTTTAAACTACGTTAAATATTAGTACAATAAAATAATTAGGGAACAAGAAGTAGTTATGTATATTATTGATCAATTAGAGACACAAACAAAAATATTTGCTATTTGTTTTAATTTGTAAATTTACTAAACCTTTCCTAATTTACATATATAAACTTTTTAAAATTTACGTGTTAATTAGCCATGTTTACTTTAGCCCGGGTCAATTGTTTACCAGTACGTTTAGCTTTTCAGTTTAACAATTAAAACAAACATCAGTTATTATTTGAGACTACGTCGTATTTTTAAACTATTTGCATTTGGTTATAAAATTAATTAACAACCCTAAAATCTAGGATAATATAAATGACTTTGTTTTTTAGCACAATATGATATATTTAGTTATAAACAATTAAATACGAAATTCAACAATTGTGTTATAAGAAATAAATATATAAACTTTTTTGTTAATCAATGTACTTCTAAAAATCTATTAAAATATTTTTTATAACAAATTGGAGTCTGTGTGCCATATTTTTGAAAAACCTTCAGCTTTCAAGTCAAATTAAACTTGAAAATTAATGTCATGTAATAATTACATGTTTCTACTTTCAGCAATCTTGAAATAAAAGTTATATCTGCAGTGTTAGTAATGCAAAATCATTTTTTAAGAAACTTTTGTAATTTTTAACGAAAATTTCGTCCTTTTTTAACGAAAATTTCGTCATTTTTTAACGAAAATTTCGTCATTTTTAACAAAAATGTCGTCATTTTAACGAAACTTTCGTCTTTTAAACGAAACTGACATCTGCTATATACTTCGATTAAAAATTACGTCAAATTGAGGAAATTAATTTTTTCTTTCTTTTTACAGACATTTATATCGCCAAAAACGCAGATAATTTTAAATAAGGAACAACGGTATTCGGACTGGAACGGCGGACCTCTCGGTCCCAAGTCCAACGCTTTACCAACCATGCCATCATGGCTCGATTAAATTGGGACAATATTCGTATAAGAACCACAAGAAAAGAGCTGATACTCATGAAAAGGGTGGAAAAACAATCTAAGTAAAATATTTTCGTTATAAATTTGAGGATTCCAGTTTCGTCAAAAATCAAAGTGATTCACTGACGAATCGATTGTCAAATAAAACGAAAATATATCTGATAATCGCAAGATTCTTAAAAATTAGATAAATGCTTCTGAGAGTAAATGAAGTTAATGCACTTTTATATTGCGACATAATTTTACATCAAATCCTAATATATATTTCCAAAGTTAATAAAATATATTTTCTTTTTTGTATAAAGATTTTTGTTAATTACAAGAAATTATTAGTATTAAAAACATAATTTAAATTCGTTTTTTAAGTATACTTCTACAACTAAAAAAAAAATGCCCTTAGTTCAGAAAGTGCAAAAGAGCATATATAAAATATTTTCACAAAATTCAATAATGCTTTTATAGTGATTATTTGCAACGTAATTTTCCATCAAATCCTAATTTATAATTTAAAACTAAATAAAATATATCTTCTTTTTGTATAAGCATTTTTGAAAATTACAAAAATTAATTAGAATCAAAAACAGAATCTAAATTCGTTTTATAAATCTACAACTAAGAGAAAAGTGCCCTTAGTTCAGAAAGAGCGAAATAAGCATCTAGGAAATATTTACACAAAATGCAATAATGCTTTTAGAGTGATTATTTGCGACATAATTTTTCATCAAATCCTAATATATAATTTTAAATTAAATAAAATAAATCTTATTTTTGTTTAAGTATTTTTGACAATTTCGAGAATTTCTTAGTATCAAAAACATAATTTAAACTCCCTTTATAAATCTAATTCTACAACTAAGAGAAAAGTGCCCTTAATTCAGAAAGATCGAAATAAGCATCTAGAGAATATTTACCCAAAATGCAATAGTGCTTTTAGAGTGATTATTTGCGACATAATTCATCAAATCCTAATATATAATTTCCAACTAAATAAAATCAATCTTATTTTTGTTTAAGCATTTTTGAGAATTTTGAAAATTTCTTAGTATCAAAAACATAATTTAAACTCCTTGTATAAATCTACTTCTACAACTAAGAGAAAAGTGCCCTTTGTTCAGAAAGAGCGAAATAAGAATCTAGAAAATATTTACCCAAAATGCCATAATGCTTTTAGAGTGATTATTTGCGACATAATTTTTCATTAAATCCTAATATATAATTTAAAAATAAATAAAATAAATCTTATTATTGTTTAAGCATTTTTAAGAATTTCGAGAATTTCTTAGTATCAAAAACATAATTTAAACTCGCTTTATAAATCTACTTCTACAACCAAGATAAAGTGTCCTTAGTTCAGAAAGAGCGAAATAAGCATCTAGAAAATATTTACCCAAAATGCAATAATGCTTTTAGAGTGATTATTTGCGACATAATTTTTCATCAAATCCTAATATATAATTTCAAACTAAACAAAATAAATCTTATTTTTGCTTAAGCATTTTTGAGAATTTCTTAGTATCAAAAACATAATTTAAACTCCCTTTATAACTCTACTTCTACAACTAAGAGCAAAGTGCCCTTAGTTCAGAAAGAGCGAAATAAGCATCTAGAAAATATTTACCCAAAATGCAATAATGCTTTTAGAGTGATTATTTGCGACATAATTTTTCATCAAATCCTAATATATAATTTCAAACTAAACAAAATAAATCTTATTTTTGCTTAAGCATTTTTGAGAATTTCTTAGTATCAAAAACATAATTTAAACTCCCTTTATAACTCTACTTCTACAACTAAGAGCAAAGTGCCCTTAGTTCAGAAAGAGCGAAATAAGCATCTAGAAAATATTTACCCAAAATGCAATAATGCTTTTAGAGTGGAAAAGTATTTGTAACTACTTCTGACAGCTAAAAATTGCTTTTCGCGTTGCATTAGATTCAAACATTTTGTTAAAAGTTTGAAAACAATGGGAAGAGAAGGAGAAGAGTAAAAATAATCAGTAAATTGAAAATTTTTGAAACCGAAATCTTAATTATCGCTAATGGTTGTGTCTTTTACTTCTACTCATCGGGATTACAATACCTGTTTAGAGGACAGAATATTTCAAAATATTATTAAATTTCATACATATAACTTAAACAAGTTTTTTAGAAAACAAAATGTTTTTATATTGCGTTTATCATAATTGTTATATTTGTAATAAATACAAAATATTATTTTCAGAAACATGTTTTTCTTAAACATAATGAATTAAATATTTATTTTTGTATAAATATATTTTTTGTACAAAGTAAATGTAGTGTTGATATTTTTGTTGCTGTTTTTAATATATTTTAATATAACTGCCTTGTAAATAGCACATATAAACTATAAAAACGTACAATCGTTAAAATATATATTAACAACTGTTAAAGCTCTTAACACATTTCTACAAATATTAAGAAATATTAAAATATTTCATTTTTGTTAATTGATCCCGGTTACTTTTTAAGGTGTACATACACACTATAAAAAAAAATCGGCCAAAAATTCCAAAATATTTTTTGGGTTCTATAGTATTCCCCAATTCAGTATCTTTCAGATGATACCAAGATTGAATAAATAATCCAAAAACTTTTTTATTTACAAAGAAAAGTTTTGTAAACTTTACACTTAATTTCTTAAGAACTGCATTTTTAACATATGTTCCTTCATTCGAAACATGATAACTCAAGTTTGCTAAACATTTTGAGAAAATTATTTTTTCTTTTAAATTTATATTAGTTATAAGATGTTATGACCCTCCATCATAACGATTCGTTCAAAAAATAATTTTTAATAGAATTTTAAAGTTGAAAATTTGAATAAAAAGTGTTTTTTTAGGGACTGTCGAGGTAAAAAATTATTTAAAAAAAACGTTAAATGCTGTAAACGTTTTGGAGGGTCATAACATTAAGAAAGATATTGCGAGTAATTTCCAACAAAAATTATGTTCCTAGATTAATTACAACTTGCGTAATCACGTTTGAAAAACATGCTAATTAACATATAAAATGCTAATTAGGTAATTAGTATTTTATTTTATTCAGTTTTTTTTTAAATGATTCATCACTATTTTTAAAGCGTTTTCCTACATGAAAAAACTAGATTTTTAAATGCATAATTTAAAATAAAAATTGCAAGTGTATACGTACACCTTAATAATGTATAATCAATTAATAGAAGTATGTCTGTACAAATGTACCTGAAATTACTAAAATTGTAGTTTGTGAAAACTTTTCTGTGTTTTACATTAAGTAAAGTCGGAAATAAATGCCTCGCTTTAAATTTTAGTATAATAAAATAAAATTTTATTTTTTTAAATATACAACAAATTTCATAATCTAAATATGAAAAGTCCTAATTACATTTATTATTAAAATATTATTAATATTTATACTAAAAACATAAATTGTAACAGTGGCTGGATTCAAATTTTTATTTAAACGTTTTCTTGGATTTTACACACAATTAAACTTGAAACGATTAACCTAACATTGAAATTAAAACGTTTTTACATTTTGAATTGAAAATTTTATTCTAAATATAATACTATATAATTATATTGGTTATTGATACGAAAATACAACTTAATCCTACAAGTAAGAAACCTATATAAAACCATGAAAAATAACAAAAATAAATAAAACTTTTAAGTAATAGACGAAAATGTATACAAACAGTGATCTTCTAAACAGCTGATGGAAATTTAGGTGCATACTTTTATTTTTTACATTGCAAATAATTTGGAAGAATTGTAGACATAGAAGCCCCAAATTTTTATTAATTTGTTTAGTAAGTGTTGTTATTATTAATTGTTCGCCAATTTAAAACAAACAGTATCTACATTGTTATAAAATAGTAAGATCTTGACAACAATTAAATACTCTAAAATAAACTTATATAATTAATATAAATAAATGAATTAAAATAAATTCACTGTTTTAAGTAATTAAAAGTTGGCGATCAAAAATTGTCTTTGGTGAAATAACTATTTCTAACATTTATGTTTCAACGGGAAAACTAACGGAAAAGCTAGCATTCGTAGATGTACCCGGAAATTTCTGCAACAATAGGCCAGTTATTTAGTCATCAGGTAAATAAAAGAAAATGATTAAACGGGGTTGGTTTGGTTAATGAACGTCGCAATTTGGCTGCAAAGTTGGCGACGGTTCGGAGCCTATCTCGAAGGAATGACCCGGGAACTATGCCTCGTATTTTTGAACCATGGTCGGATGACAAGGACACTGAGCTGACACCCGACGCAACCGCAATAGACGTCATGACATTGTACTCCGATCAGATTTATCGTGCACCAGTCCCGTATACACGCCAGTATAATTTGTCGGATGGTCTGGACGACTTTCTAGTATTTTTGTAGCGAAACTAGCAAACCTCCGATCGCAACAATACTACTTTTTTTTACTTCCCTTTGTCAAGTCCACCGCATTGTCTCGAACTAGCAATCCTCTTATTACCAGCTGAGTGCCTTTATCCACTGAGCAACTGGGGGCCCATATTAAACCGGGAGAATGAACCAATAAGATACCATTTTTTTAACGCGAGTAAGAGCTAGTATAAAAAAATTGTTTGAAACGCTATTTAATTTTAATTAATGCTAAAATAAAATAATTATTTTAATATATTGATCCAATCAATTAATTTTCACAAAACAAGTGTGTAAAAAATTAAAGTTTAAATAAAATTCATGTAATTAAATTTGAATATAAATAAAAAAGGTATAAGTACTTTAACATTTCTGTTTTACATGTAAATCATTTATATAATATAAATCATAAACACTTGTCTCTATTTTGATTAATCAAGAGTTAGAACTCTCGCTGACATGTACGATTAGAGGAAAAGCCCGATGTCTAGACAATTTGTCTGGAATGTCCGCTTCAATACACACACAGAAAATCTCATTACGGTGGTTTGCGTGATCCAAATGAGTTTCGAGCTATTTGCCGAATATCCTGTGTTTGTCATAAGAATACAAGCTGTCCTAACATTCAGCATAAGTGAAGCAATTAAGATGGCCGTATTGAGGGTGAAACTCGAACAAAAATATGTGTTCAAGAAGAACTTAAAGAATTTATTTAATCGGAGCTTTAGTTATGAACTGTGAAATGAAAAATTATTGAATATTATTATTATTATTATTAAATGTGCTTAAATATAAGTCTTTATTGCTATGGTACGCTGATGTATTAAGTCAAATAGTATTCAAGACGAACTATATTAAATAATTTATTTAATCGGAGCTTTAGTTATGAACTGTGAAATGAAAAATTATTGAATATTATTATTATTATTATTAAATGTGCTTAAATATAAGTCTTTATTGCTATGGTACGCTGATGTATTAAGTCAAATATGTATTCAAGACGAACTATATTAAATAATTTATTTAATCGGAGCTTTAGTTATGAACTGTGAAATGAAAAATTATTGAATATTATTATTATTATTATTAAATGTGCTTAAATATAAGTCTTTATTGCTATGGTACGCTGATGTATTAAGTCAAATATGTATTCAAGACGAACTATATTAAATAATTTATTTAATCGGAGCTTTAGTTATGAACTGTGAAATGATAAATTATTGAATATTATTATTATTATTATTAAATGTGCTTAAATATAAGTCTCTATTGCTATGGTACGCTGATGTATTAAGTCAAATATGTATTCAAGACGAACTATATTAAATAATTTATTTAATCGGAGCTTTAGTTATGAACTGTGAAATGGTTAATTACTGAATATTATTATTATTATTATTAAATGTGCTTAAATATAGGTATTTATTGCTATGGTACGCTGATGTATTAAGTCAAATATGTGTTCAAGACGAACTATATTAAAGAATTTATTTAATCGGAGCTTTAGTTATGAACTGTGAAATGATAAATTATTGAATATTATTATTATTATTATTAAATGTGCTTAAATATAGGTCTTTATTGCAATGGTACGCTGATGTATTAAGTCAAATATGTGTTCAAGACGAACTATATTAAAGAATTTATTTAATTGGAGCTTTAGTTATGAACTGTGAAATGGTAAATTATTGAATATTATTATTATTATTATTAAATGTTCTTAAATATAGGTATTTAATGTTATGGTACGCTGATGTATTAAGTCAAATATGTATTCAAGACGAACTATATTAAATAATTTATTTAATCGGAGCTTTAGTTATGAACTGTGAAATGGTTAATTACTGAATATTATTATTATTATTATTAAATGTGCTTAAATATAGGTATTTATTGCTATGGTACGCTGATGTATTAAGTCAAATATGTGTTCAAGACGAACTATATTAAAGAATTTATTTAATCGGAGCTTTAGTTATGAACTGTGAAATGATAAATTATTGTATATTATTATTATTATTATTAAATGTGCTTAAATATAAGTCTTTATTGCTATGGTACGCTGATGTATTAAGTCAAATATGTGTTCAAGACGAACTATATTAAAGAATTTATTTAATCGGAGCTTTAGTTATGAACTGTGAAATGATAAATTATTGAATATTATTATTATTATTATTAAATGTGCTTAAATATAAGTCTTTATTGCTATGGTACGCTGATGTATTAAGTCAAATATGTATTCAAGACGAACTATATTAAAGAATTTATTTAATCGGAGCTTTAGTTATGAACTGTGAAATGAAAAATTATTGAATATTATTATTATTATTATTAAATGTGCTTAAATATAAGTCTTTATTGCTATGGTACGCTGATGTATTAAGTCAAATATGTATTCAAGACGAACTATATTAAAGAATTTATTTAATCGGAGCTTTAGTTATGAACTGTGAAATGACAAATTATTGAATATTATTATTATTATTATTAAATGTGCTTAAATATAAGTCTTTATTGCTATGGTACGCTGATGTATTAAGTCAAATATGTATTCAAGACGAACTATATTAAATAATTTATTTAATCGGAGGTTTAGTTATGAACTGTGAAATGGTAAATTATTGAATATTATAATTATTAAATGAGCATAAATATAGGTCCTTATTGCAATGGTACGCTGATGTATTAAATCAAATATACATTTTAATTTAATATTTTAATTTAATTATTTATATTATTTAATATTCAGACTAGACTTTATACAATGCATGTACTGTTAAAAATAAGTACTAAAAATAAATAAAATGTATTCATTTTTGAGTATATTCGACTCTTATTATGGCTCCGAATACATAGGTAAGTTTCATTAAAAAAATACATGTACTCAAAAATGAATACAATGAATAAAAATATCAGTTGCTTATCTACATAGGCTGCCTTCATAAATCACTTTCAATAAATATCAACAATTACAACTAAGAGTTATCGGGAATCGAATCCCGATCCTCAGGCACCGCAATTCAGTTCTTTATCCGTTGTACTACCAGGCCGACTTGAATAAGTTATAAACAGAATAAATTTTAAACAAGGTGTGACAAAAGAATTCGAAGTAAAATAATGGGGTTGTAATTACTCAGTTTACATTTAGTCAATCGATGTTAAATAATGAAGAAAACCATCTTCTGAACAACTGTTATAAGTTTGCCGGGTCGCTTTCTTAAGACGGCTTGAACAATAGCTAATATTATCAATATTAAATTACTACTCGTTTCTGGGAAAGTACGATTACTTAAATTTGAGTACGTCATCGCTTAATTACGTAAATCTTTTATCCCATCATTATATATTTTTTGTATAATTTTTTTTGTTTTCTTGAATCGCGATTTTTTCACAAATTCATTTTTGTCCATTGTACTCATTTTTAAGTACATGTCTTTTTTTTTAAATTGAAGCTTATATATTTGAAGCCATGATAAGCATCGAATATATTCAAATATGAGTACATTTTACTCATATTTGAATAGCTATTTTTAACACTGTAAGTACTATTTAAAATTCAAATCGACCTTTTACTTTTTAAAAATATAGTAACGACTATTATATGTTTCCCCATTTTAAAAATATATTGTTATATTTTATAAAATCAATGTGTTTTCAAAATCATAAACGTTATTGGAATTTTCTAAAACAATATTGTAAAAAATAAATCAAATGCATTAAATTTTCAAAAATACTCACCAGCTTTGATATTTACTAAATTTTTCTCCATAACACATAACACTCAAAAATGCTCAACTACCAATCCACTCACACTTCCACCGGCTATTGTTCCCATGATCACTTTTTATAAAACTATATTTTTCTATTTTATAAAACCAATGTGTTTTCAATATCAAAAACATTTTAAAATTGTTTAAAAACAATATCGTTAGAAAACTATTAAAGGCATTAATTTTGCAAAAATACTCGAAAGTTTCGATATTTACCAAATTTTCTACATAAAACATAACACTCAAAAATGCTAAACTACCAATCCACTCACACTTCCATCGGCTATTGTTCCCATGATCACTTTTTATAAAACTATATCCTTCTATTTATAAAACCAATGTGTTTTCAATATCAAAAACATTTTTAAATTGTTTAAAAACAATATCGTAAGAAAAATATTAAATGCATGTAACCAGCGTTATTCATTTATGTTATTATCTTATATGTTTGTCCTATTATCATGTCCCCGTCACCTGTATATATTTTCATGTTCCCGTTACGTGTCTATATATTGTTCCCGTTATTACGATTGTAACGCCCTCTACATATGTTATGTCTTTCCCGCTGCGCAGGAAAGCTTCAGTCATGTAACTGCCTCTTACGGTGATGCGTATTTAAGGTTTCGTTCCTCCCCGAGATTATTGTAATGTTAGGCATATGTGATTAAAGATGTTTATGTTCTATCCTTGAATAGTTATTTAGTCAATACGCCTTATAAATGGCTCCCCAACGTGGCGCAACACCGTAAGAACAGCAATTGCATGGCTCGCTTTTTAGGTTGTTCCGATTAATGAAAATGGCGAGGAGAGCCGCCATATTAAAATTCGTTGCAAGAACGAAGGATATTGTGTTCTTCAAGCAAGAAGGAATATCATCGGATGTTTAAGATAAGTGTTATTTTGTTTTCTTTTCAGTGTTACAAGTTTTTAATTTGTAGGCTACGTTAAAGTTTTGAAACGCAAAGTTTCAGTTTCGAAACGCAAAGTTTCGTTTTTCAGTATACATCCTGTTTACTGTGAGGAGATAGTTTGCATAACACGTATGCTGTGTCTCGTTTGGAGTGTTATCTCTATTGATTTAAATTTAACTAGTCTTTTAAAATTAAACCGCAATGGTTTGCTGTGTTTTTCACTGAATTTGAAATTAAAAAACCACCTTGGTTTTGTAAACACTGATTCTGACAATCGTATTCGCATTGCGAATTCAAATTCGTACGAGGTAAAAAAAAAGCAATTTTTCCCCCTCCCCTCCACATAACTGATAGTGTTTTATTTATGTTCTCTTTTATTTGAAATTATTGCTGGCCTTGAAGATTCTGATTGTGGGTTTTATTTGTTTTTATTTTGTTCTCTTTCGGTAAAAATAAAAGAATGTGGTTTTACATGCAAAAATAAGAAAATTTGTGTTCTTGAGTGTGATTTAGAATAGTAGATATTTTATTGGCAGGAAGTTTTATTTGTGATAGTGCTTATTTAATTTAATTAGTGGCATTAACTAATTATTATAGAATTTAATGTTGTTTTAAAATTTATTTTGAAAGAACACTTGAATTGATTCCTCATTAAATGGAAATCGTTAATGCTATTGTTTTGATTTTATATTTAAGTACTTCATAGATTTCTAAATAATTTAAACAAAAGTGATTCTTCTTATAAATTTGTTCAATCATGTTAAAATATATTTTGGTATTCTGGTAATCTAATATTGAAATGGTACCATAGAAATAGTGCATTTTAACTAGAGATCGGGTGTTATACAGTGTCATCTACACTTGAAAAGATTTAATACTGCATAGTGTTATTTGCTTGAATAAATGAATAGTTGGAATGATTTTATAATGGTTTACAATAAATTTATAATAGTTTAAATGATTTAATATTATTTTAACTGATATTAATTGGTTTTCTGAAAAATAATTATAGAATATTTGAGTGCTAATATTTCATGGTAGGGTAATTGTAGTGAGTTTAAGTGCATTGAACTGTGAAATAGCTCTAGGACTTTGAGGTAATTATTTTGTGTGCCTGTTATCTACTGCCATGATCTGAACTCACAAAGAACTAGACTGAAATCCCACGATGGCTTTTCTCGCACGAGGAAAGAAGATTGACCTGGTCCGGCTGGCAATTGAACTGGACTTGGATGGTGTTGATAATCTCAAAGTTATTCAACTGAAGACGAGAATTCAAGAGAGTGAAGCATATAAGGACGATTTAGAGTTTGTCCAAGCAAGGTTTGAAGAGATAATCGCTGAAAGAATAAAAGAGGAAGACCTTGAAATTAAAGATAAGAAAAGGAAGGAAGACCTTGAAATTGAAGATAAGAAAAGGAAGGAAGACCTTGAAATTGAAGATAAGAAAAGGAAAGAAGACCTTGAAGCTGAAGAAAGAAAAAGAAGACTGGAACTGGAGTACGAAGAGCGGAAAAGAAAAGACGATTACGAATTCCAACTTCAGAAGCTGAAACTCCAGGATGAGGCAACACGATCCCAAGTTCCTCTTACCCAGAACGATGGTTTTCAAGCAGCCAAACCAAGATTGGACTTGCAGACGCTGATCCAGAGATTCGATCCAGTGACGAATGACATCAGCTTATACCTCGTTCTCTTCGAGCGACAAGCTCACAGAGCTGAGGTTCCAAGGACTTTCTAGGCCTCTCATCTGATTGGTCTGCTGCCATATGATATTGCTCAGATCATTGCAAGAGAAGTCGAAGAAGTTGCACAAGATTATGAAAAAGTGAAACAGCTGCTTCTAAAGCGCTATAAACTCACTCCAGAGAAATTTCGTCAATTGTTCACAAAACATTCGAAATGTCAAGAAGGCACTTGGACAGATTTCGCCTACGAACTTAGGAATTACTTTCAAGGTTTGATTACAGGTCTCGACATAACAACTTTAGAAGAATTGTCTGATCTGATGGTTACAGACCAGATTAAACGCCGTGTTCCACAAGAAGTCAAAGAGCACTTCATCGATGACTGGACACAAATAAAGACTACTACAGATCTAGTACAAAAGCTAGATGACTACGAGACGGTTCGTCCAAACAACAGAAATGACTCTACGTCGAATACCAAGAAGTGGTCCAGTCCAAGATTTAATACTGGAAACTTCAGAAAAGTGGCGCAGAATCCAAAGCCAAGGCAAAATGAAAGAAATCTTAATCCAGAGAACAAGCCTGCCATATACTGCTATGGATGTTCCAGACCTGGTTACATAAAGGCAAAGTGTCCGACATGCTCTCCAACGGCGAGAAATGAGAATTTCCCTGCAAATTCACTTACCATGTACACTTGCCATTCCAAGATGTCCCCTATTGCACTGATTGATGTGTGCATTTCCGGTGTACGAGCCAGAGTTTGTGCAGACACAGGTGCCAGCAGATCAGTCGCTGGTGAGATCCTCTACAACCTGCTGAAGAGAAAAGGAGTGGAGTTCCAGGAGACTTCAGTAACCATGACTTTGGCAAACGGTTACCAAACTACTGAAGAGGCTTGCACAGCCACGGTGTCCATTGAGATTGAAAACAAAACAATCATTCTGGATCTCCTTGCCCTTCCAAATGCAAAAGGAAATCGAACTCTCTTAGGAACAGACTTCCTAGAAAAGTCGGAAATTGTTCTCGACATAAGAAACAAAAGGTGGAACTTTTGTGACAACCCTCGCCGAAAGGTTTATTTTGGGAATGACATCACATCGACGTCTCAGCAACCTGTCGAAACTCTTCCCATCAACAGCTGTAATCTCCGTGAAGAAGAAGGCGAGAGCTTGAACATCGAGCAAAGGCTCCAGGTCAATAATTTGCTTCAGGATTTCGAGGAAAGCTTCAAACCAGGGGGAGAGAGCACGACTTTCATAGAGCACCGCATTAATACGGGAACGCATGCTCCAGTCGCTTATCCACCCTACAGAGTTTCTCCTGCGAAGAAGGAAATATTGAAAAAGGAACTGGATGACCTCTTGCAAAAGAAAATAATCGAAGAATGCGAGTCGCCCTTTGCTGCTCCGGTGGTGTTGGTACCCAAACCAAATGGAAAAACAAGACTGTGTGTTGACTATCGCGGCTTGAATGCAGTGACAGTTGCAGACCACTACCCTCTACCACAGATCGATGACCTTATCCTTGACGCCCGACATGTAACTTACATGTCCACTATTGATTTGAGGTCAGGTTATCACCAGGTGAGCGTGCATCCGGAGGATAAAGACAAGACGGCTTTCACAACCCAGTTCGGAACGTTTAGATTCAACCGAATGCCTTTCGGGTTGAGAAATGCACCAGCTACATTTCAGAGGCTGATGGACAGATTTAAAAGTGGTCTGCCGGATGTAAAGATACTAGTCTACTTGGACGATATCATTGTCTTATCCGCTACCTTTGAAGATCACCTAAAAGACCTCAAGAAAGTTTTCCAACGACTTTCCCTGTTCAACTTGAGGGCAAATAGAGAGAAATGTCAATTCGCCTGCCCAAAGGTTAAGTATCTAGATCACTGGATAACTACCAAAGGAATCGAAGTTGATCCAGAGAAGGTTGAGGCTATCCTGAAGATACCAACTCCGAAGAACGTCAAACAAGTACAATCCTTCCTACAGACCTGTTCTTGGTATCGAAGATATATTCCAAACTTTTCAGAAGTAGCAAGACCTCTTAGCAATCTTACTAAGAAAAATGTCATTTGGAATTGGGGAACAGAGGAAGAAACTTCTTTCAAGACTCTGAAAGAACTTTTGGTTAGTCCACCGATCCTTCGTCAAAGTGATCCAAGTCAAGCATACACTCTCCGAACTGATACCAGCGGTTATGCCCTTGGTGCAGTTCTCTTACAAGGCACCGGATCTGATGAACATCCTATCGAGTATGCCAGTCGCTTACTCACTAGTGCCGAAAGAAACTATTCGACTACAGAGCGCGAGGCTTTAGCTGTAGTTTGGGCTTTAAAGAAGTATCGTGCCTACATTGAAGGTCAAGAGATTACTGTTGCATCCGACCACCAACCTCTTAAGTGGTTAATGAGTTTGAAGTCTCCTACGGGACGATTAGCAAGATGGGCTCTAGAAGTTCAATCTTTCAATTTGAAGTTAGAGTACATCCCAGGAAAATGCAACGTGGTCGCTGATATGTTGTCAAGACCAGCTTGTCAGCATGCCGAACCTTCATGTGAACTGTGTAGCATACACATCGACGTTCCCTCACATACTTCAAAAGAGCTCCGAGAAGAACAACTTAAAGACCCAGAAGTTGAGAAGATAATTCGTTGTTTCGAAAGCAATGAGAAAAACGTAGACTTCGCCAACTGGACTGATCGTGGTTACCTGATGAATCAAGGTGTGCTTTACCGATATGCACCAGACTCGGACAGTGACGAAGCACAACTGGTCATACCGGCTCAAGAAGTAAACTCCATCCTTAAAGATCATCACGATGCTCCAACAGCAGGCCACTATGGAGCCGAAGGAACATTCGATCGTATAGCAAAGCGCTATTATTGGACAGGTATGCGGAAGTTTATCACGGACTATGTAAAAAACTGCATAGAGTGCAACAGATACAAAGCTTCAAACCAAAAGCCAGCTGGTTTGTTGCAAACTCCCGTTCCGGCCCAACGATTCGAGACTCTTGCAATCGATCTGTTTGGCCCATTACCAGAAAGCAGAGATGGTAAGAAATGGATATTCATCATCGAAGATGTCAACACTCGATGGGTTGAACTCTTCGCATTACCCACTGCAACTGCGAAAGAGTGTGCTACTACACTACTATAAGAAGTATTATTGAGGTACGGAATCCCACGTAGAATTATAAGCGACAACGGCACGCAGTTTGTGTCTGCCGTAATGCAACAACTTTGCTGCATGCTAGACATCAACCAAACGTTGACACCGGTCTATCACCCTCAAGCAAATCCGGTAGAAAGAAAAAAACCGTGATCTTAAACCTCGTCTTGCAATCTTGGTTCAAGACGAACACCGATCCTGGTCTGAGAAACTGCCAGCAATCCGTTTTGCGCTCAACACAGCAAAGTGCCAATCAACTGGGCAGACAGCAGCATTTCTCAGCTTTGGACGAGAATTACGGACGACAGACGACGTGACTAACGACATCCGAGGAGTGATCGACAACGACAATTTCGTCCCTGAAATAACACCGTACCTTAAAAAATTCTCAAGATTCACAACCCATTTCAAAGAAGTCATCGAAACCCAACAAGACAAAAGAAAAATCTACGCAGACAAAAGGCGTAATCCGGCTCCACCATATGCTCCAGGTGATAAAGTATATGTGACCCTGCATCCCGTCAGCAAGGCTGCCACTGGACAATCCAAAAAGTTTATGCCCAGACGAGATGGACCCTATGTCATCCTTACACAAAGATCACCATCCACATTCGAAATTGCCAGCCTGGACAATCCCCAAGTGCCCCTGGGCGTGTACCACACTTCTGCCCTGAAGGCCTACACCCAGGACCCCATCGAACGTCCTTGCAATCCGTTGCGAAAGCGAGGACGGCCACCAAACTTACGCAAAAGAACTGGTGCTGGCCCCTCGTCGGGACTACGTCGGAGCCAGAGGCGGAGGATGTAACCAGCGTTATTCATTTATGTTATTATCTTATATGTTTGTCCTATTATCATGTCCCCGTCACCTGTATATATTTTCATGTTCCCGTTACGTGTCTATATATTGTTCCCGTTATTACGATTGTAACGCCCTCTACATATGTTATGTCTTTCCCGCTGCGCAGGAAAGCTTCAGTCATGTAACTGCCTCTTACGGTGATGCGTATTTAAGGTTTCGTTCCTCCCCGAGATTATTGTAATGTTAGGCATATGTGATTAAAGATGTTTATGTTCTATCCTTGAATAGTTATTTAGTCAATACGCCTTATATGCATTAATTTTTCAAAAATACTCACCAGTTTCGATATTTACCAAATTTTACACCATAACACATAACACTCAAAATTGCTAAACTACCAATCCACTCACACTTCCACCGGATAATGTTCCCATTATCACTGTTTATAAAACACTTCCATCACTTCAACAACCTTCCCAAATTAAAAACGATATTGTCTGATTAGATCAAACCAATGTGATTTCAATATCATAAACATTATTAAAAATTTGTAAAAATATATTGTAAGAAAAATATTAATTGCATTAATTTGTCAAAAATACCTACCAGTTAAGATATTTATCAAATTTTTCTCCGTAGAACATAACACACAAAAATACTAAACTAACAATCCACTCACACTTCCACCGGCTAATGTTCACATTATCACAATTTATACAACAGCCCCCCCCAAATTAAAAACGATATTGTCAGAAAACAATTTCGTAAGAAAAAAATATAATGCATTAATTTTTCAAAAATACTCACCAGTTTAGATATTTACCAATATTTTCTCCATAAAACATAACATTCAAAAATACTAAACTAGCAATCCACTCACATTTCCACCGACTAATGTTCCCATTATCACATTCTATAAAACACTTCCATCACTTCAACAACCCTCCCAAATTAAAAACGATATTGTTCCATTTTATAAAACCAATGTGGTTTCAATAGCATTTAAATTTTTAAAAACAATATCGTAAGAAAAATATGCATTAATTTTTCGAAAATACTCACCAGTTTCGATATTTACCAAATTTTTTTCCATAAAACATAACACACAAAAATGCTACACTATCAATCCACTCACACTTCCACCGGCTAATGTTCCCATTATCACATTTTATAAAACACTTCTTCAACAGCCATCCCAAATTAAAAACGATATTGTTCTATTTTTCTAAACCTATGTGGTTTCAATATCCTAAACGTAATTGAAATATTAAAAACAATACTTTAAGAGAAAAATATTAAGTGCATTAATTTTTCAAAAATACTCTCCACTTTCGATATTTACCAAATTTTTCTCCATAAAACATAACACTCAAAAATGCTAAACTACCAATCCACACACACTTCCACCGGCTAATGTTCCCATTATCACATTTTTTAAAACACTTCCATCACTTCAACAGCCCTCCCAAATTAAAAACAATATTGTTCTAATTTATAAAACCAATGTGGTTTCAATATCATTTAAATTTTTAAAAACAATATCGTAAGTAAAAAATTAAAAGTATTATTTTTTCAAAACTACCAATCCACTTCCACCGGCAAATGCTCCCATTATCACTTTTAATAAAACACTTCCATCACTTCAACAGCCCTCCCAAATTAAAAACAACATTGTTCTATTTTATAAAACCAATGTGGTTTCAATGTCACTTAAATTTTTAAAAACAATATCGTAAGAAAAAAAGGTTTTATTTTTTCAAAAATACTCACCATTTTCGATATTTACAAAATATTTCTCCCTAAAACATAACACTCATAAATGTTAAACTACCAATCCACTCACACTTCCACCGGCTAATGTTCCCATTATCGCATTTTATAAAACAGTTCTTCAACAGCCCTCCCAAATTAAAAACGATATTTTTCTATTTTTTAAACCAAGGTGGTTTCAATATACTAAACGTTATTGAAATTTTAAAAACAATACCATTAGAAAAATATTAAATGCATTAATTTTTCAAAAATACTCTCCACTTTCGATATTTACCAAATTTTTCTCCATAAAACACAATACTCAAAAATGCTAAACTACCAATCCACTCACACTTCCACCGGCTAATGTTCCCATTATCACATTTTTTAAAACACTTCCATCACTTCAACAGCCCTCCCAAATTAAAAACGATATTGATCTATTTTTCTAAACCAATGTGGTTTCAATATCCTAAACGTAATTGAAATATTAAAAACAATACTTTAAGAAAAATATTAAGTACATTAATTTTTCTAAAATACTCTCCACTTTTAATATTTACCAAATTTTTCTCCATAAAACATAACACTCAAATATGCTAAACTACCAATCCACTCACACTTCCACCGGCTAATGTTCCCATTATCACATTTTATAAAACACTTCTTCAACAGCCGACCCAAAATAAAAACGATATTATTCTATTTTTCTAAACTAATGTGGTTTCAATATCCTAAACGTAATTGAAATATTAAAAACAATAATTTAAGAAAAATATTAAGTGCATTAATTTTTCTAAAATACTCTCCACTTTTAATATTTACCAAATTTTTCTCCATAAAACATAACACTCAAATATGCTAAACTACCAATCCACTCACACTTCCACCGGTTAATGTTCCCATTATCACATTTTATAAAACACTTCTTCAACAGCCGACCCAAAATAAAAACGATATTATTCTATTTTTCTAAATCTATGTGGTTTTAATATCCTAAACGTAATTGAAATATTAAAAACAATACTTAAAGAAAAATATTAAGTGCATTAATTTTTCTAAAATACTCTCCACTTTCGATATTTACCAAATTTTTCTCCATAAAACATAACACTCAGAAATGCTAAACTACCAATCCACTCACACTTCCACCGGCTAATGTTCCCATTATCACATTTTTTAAAACACTTCCATCACTTCACCAGCCCTCCCGAAATTGCATCGTGGAAAGTGTAATTATCACCTAATAACCATCCCTCCAGCTCATTCATTAGGCAAAATGCCCATAAAGAACGGCGGACGGTCAATCTCTTACTTTTAAAGCATATTTAAACTCCCCCCCCTGATGCTTTAATCTTCGAGACTGAAAAGAGTTCGGTTTTTCAGTTATTGTCAAATGAAGATCCTAATTACTCTGCTGAATATGTCAAGATGTTGATGGCAAGTTATTGGGTTGAAGTAGTCGGGTGGAGTGTGTACCTTTGATGTAGGGGGGAGAAATTAAAAAAAAATAAGAGGTGGTAAGTGCTGGTTGAAAGGTGATTTCTGAAAAATCTTCGGATTGGTTCATTTTTGCGTGTTGTTGGGTGCCAGGTGTTTGGAAGGGTTCAAGGGGTGCGTTTTTAAATTGGTGTATTGATTTTGTTTTGATAATCTGGGTCTTGGGGGAAGATTGATTTGCAGGATCTTTTCATGATATTGGAAGTATGTAATGAATAATTAATTACTTTAAGAACAACAAAGTTTAGAATACTTTGGTTGAATTTCGTCACGAATAAGTTGCATCATTAGTTAAATTAGTTAAATTGTATGTAATGGTAAAGTCATTGGTTTTTTTAATTTATAATATGTATTAAATTTGCGTATTTTAAAATTGATAATACTACATCAACAATTAAAATATCAAATTTGCATAACAATATTCTTTATTAAATGATTAAATGAGTTTTTTTATAAACTGCGTGTGAAAGTATCAATTATAATTTATCATTCATTGTGCAGAAACATCAAAATAGATTATTTTAGTGTTCATTAATTAGTATAATTTCTTTTATAACCATTAGGATTTCGTGTTAACTACTAAATTAGATTCTGTTATATAAGTCATCTAGTTTCAAAACCATATAGATCCACATTTTTTGCAAATTCGTTTTTTTATATTTATATATTTTACAAATTCTAAATTGCACTACATCACATTGCAAAGCTGTATTAATCAAAAATATTTTAATTCAGTCTAAAAATGCATTGAAATTCGTTGGCTTAGATCCAAAAGTAAGTGGCTGTCAATTTCTATAAAATTTATAAAAACGGATATATCTGGCTTTGATACTAGACAATTTATGTCTAACCATAATAAATATGAAAATTTTAAATTTTCTATAATATTATTTAAGACAGGTTACAGACATTTATTTATCTATTATTATTTTAGACAGTTTTTTTTTGTACATATATATATATATATATATATATATATATATATATATATATATATATATATATATATATATATATATATATATATATATATATATATATATATATGTATGTATGTATGTATGTATGTAAGTATGTATGTATGTATGTATGTATGTATGTATGTATGTATGTATGTATGTATGTATGTATGTATGTATGTATGTATGTATGTATGTATGTATGTATGTATGTATGTATGTATGTATGTATGTATGTATAATATATCCTTGATATTTACTAAGATGTTTTTAATATAAATAGGATATTATATTATTAAAATTCCACACAGGAAAAAATATTAATTTGCAATTTCAAAATTTGCCTTATGCTTTCGGAAAATAGAAAGAACACCAAACCCAACACATTCTGGTTTAAGATCAATTGCATCTTATAAAAATACCATTTATCTTATTGAAAAGTATCATTTAAACATTGCCAAAAATCCTACATTGTTCGAAGTATATATTAACTACAAGCGCCAACGTTAAACAAAATAACATCTTCTCAAAGCCCATATCTCCAATTCTTTAAGTCGAAACCACGATTCTGATTCAAATTCCTTGATAAATAAGCTCGCTTAATATAAACAGAAACGCCTGCTACATTTTATTCATTCAAAGCGAAAATACGACTTTAAATTCACAAAACATTAGACCCCCTGAATACGAACCCGAGTTAGAATCTCATAAAACACAACATTAACCCCTCTCGACTCTTCAGAAAAATCACAAGCCGGGAAAATCCGAGTTAGTGTAATAAAAGTCAAGGAAACATTTATTTTCGGATACTACGGGGCATAAATAAGGCATATATCTTTAACGCTTTTATTTCCACCCTCATCCCGTATGTTTTATAAATTGCTGGGATCGGAAGAAGCATGGGCTTGTCTACAGGTCTGACAGTTGTGTGATGTATTTTTGTCTGTGCGGGGGGAATATGATGTATGGACTGAGATTGTGCAATGATGCTGTTTTTTTTTTTTAGATTAATATAGCGTGATGTGTACGCAAATCGCTATGTATATAAATATTTTGCGATGTACTTGCGTGCATTTTGGGGATTTTTTCCCCTTTTGTATGATTGTTCATAGACCTATAATTTGAGTCTTTATGTAATGGTGCGTTGCGGCTATTCATCAAAGTTTAGAGAGATCCTTTGTAATGGTGCGTGCATGTTTTGGGTTCTTATGTTGGATATGATAAACAGATAATGTAGTATTAAGTAGAAAATAAGTATTGTATTGTGTTTATACTGTGTACAAAGAGCTATAATTATATGAAAATGTTTTTTTAATTTTATTAAAGTATAGTTTTGGAGTTATATATAATCTTCAACTTGCTCAAAAATATTTAGTTTTATAGAATTATAGGGTATTAATTTATTTTATAAATTATTCCAAATACAAAATAAGTGTATGTTTATGCTTTTATTTTTGTCGAACATAAACTTACAATATGTTCTTCTGATGATAAGAGTGTTTTATCATATTAGTATTTTAGACAGCTCAGTCTATAAATGGATAAGGTATAGAATGGTTTGTGTAAAACATACAGCATTTGGTCACATAAATAAACATTTATTTCACACTTGATGTTTTTTCTTACATAATTTTTTTGCTATATAATAAAAAATATGTCATATGATAATGAAATGACAATAAATATAACATATTGAATATCGTATCATTATTTTATTTAAATCATTATTTTTTTCGAATTTGTAAGCTAAACAAAAGAATTATACATATGTCATATTCATAGGCTAGACGGACACTAAAAGTGTATATTATATGACATTTTACTAAATAAGTAAGTCTAGATCAAACACATTTAAACAAATAAACATTCACAAAGTTTCTTTCATTTAAAAATATATGCATACAAAAACATATGTGTTGACAAAACATTAAATAATAAATCATTATATTTATTAATTGAATATTTAAAACACAGTTCAGCTTGAAGTAAGGCAAAATATTGACACCTTTTTTCTGTTTTCTACAATGTTAAAAATTGTTTCGACCTTGCACTAAAATTTGGTACCTATTTAGCTGCAACCAACATTTGTCACTTAGTTTCACCATTTTACGGTGCTACCACGGATATCATTTAGCGATGAAACGTTGCACCATAACTGATAACATTGCATAAAACTCAAAATTCGTGTTTTATTAATATTTCAGTAGTAGAATTTTTGTAGCGAAACTGGCAACTCTAGATCACAACTTTTTTAATTTTTTTTGTCGAGTCAACCTATCGGGCTCGAACTAGGAATCCTCTGATTCATAGATGAACGCCTTTGTCCACTGGGCCACAAAAGCCGTTGTTCGTCATTGTATTTCTTGGAGGGGATTCCTCGGCTTGTTGATGTAGCGACAGCGAAAATGTCGGTTGCAGTTAAAGAGGTTGGACCACTTATTGGTGAAACCTTCGATTTTTTCCGATAAAGGATTTACCACCATTATATAGTGTAATTTGCTGCAGACCTCTGTTTTACACCAATGTATGGTACATCGTTGAACTGAAATTTTTAACAGTGTAAACCGTTATTTTTAAATAGGGTATACACATTCTTAAAATTGCATTTACACATTATTAAAATTGGATATACGGATACTTAAAATTGGATATACATATTCTTACAATTGGATATACACATTCTTAAAATTGGATATACACATTCTAAAATTTGGATATACACATTCTTAAAATTGGACATACACATTCTTAAAATTGGCTATACACATTCTTAAAATTGGATATAGACATTCTTAAAATTGTATATACACATTCCTAAAATTGGAAATACACATTCTTAAAAATGGACATACACATTCTTAAAATTGGAAATACATATTCTAAAAAATGGACATACAGATTCTAAAATTTGGACATACATATTTTTAAAATTGGTCATACACATGTTTAAAATTTTATATGACACAATAAACACATAAAATTCGGGAAGAAAACTGGTTTAAACTTATACTTAAATAATGGTACGGAAATATAGATTTTCTCAACGTGAGATTTAACTCATAACGGAGACAAAAATAGACATTTAAAAGAATTAACTACAATCCAAGATGAAAATGAAAAAACAGGAATAAAGTTATAAAAGACGGGTTCGTATATACTTAATTTTTTCACAATTTTATCCATACTATTTTTTGTTTAGGTAGTACTGAGAAATGTTATGTGGATCAGTGAAGTAGGTTACATCAAATAACAAAAATCCATATAAAACTCGCTATTATTCAAAACTATAAATTATTTATATCGATTTACATATTACCATCAATTCGGGTATCAGAAATCGTAACTCATTTTTCTTATGACTCTTCTAAATATGTAAATGACCCCCAATGCGATATCTTTATTGATGGTGCTTTATACAATTTATAGGAGATGATTGTAAAATTCATACTTTTATTTAAATTGACTAACTTTTGAGAATTATAAAATGAGAAGACATCTTTACATAAATCTAAAATAATTCGAATATTTTTATATCCAACATTAATATTAAAAAACCCTTTAAGATGTCTTTCTGCCTACGACGTTTTAAGATTATTAAAAAATAATTACATATCATGCAATTAGTATGGCTAAACAAAATTTTTTAAAAAATATTTAAGCTTTGATATTTCCACTTATTTTTTGATAAACTGGGTATCGAAAAATACCTTTTATTTCATATTTCTATTAATAACAAAAAAATAACTAAAGCATGCGTAAAGTGAAAATCGTTTATAAATACATATAAATAAAAAGTTAACGTTGAAAAATTTAATTCAATAAATATTAAAATAAATAGTTTTTTCCCTTTAACAAGATCTAATTATTGTAAACTTAACTTAACTATGATTTTCTAAAAGTTTTAAAATCATAAGTCTTTTATTTCTTATTTAAACATCAATATATAGTTTTCTGCGATTATCATATCACATTTAAATATATAAATATTATTTTGTATGTATTAAATTAAATAAATAACTAATTATTTATCAAAAATTAAATACATAACCAATTATTTAGTAAATATTAAATACATTCTCAATTATTTAGTAAATATTAAAAACATAATCAATCATTAAGTAAATATTAAATACATAACCAATTATTTAGTAACAATTAAATGCATAAACAGCTATTTGGTAAATATTAAATACATAACAAATTATTTGGTTAATATTAAATACGAAATTATTTGATAAATATTAAATACGAAATTATTTGATAAATATTAAATACGAAATTATTTGATAAATATTAAATACGAAATTATTTGATAAATATTAAATACATAACCAATTAATTGGTTAATATTAAATACATAACAAATTATTTGATAAATATTAAATATATAACCAATTAATTGGTTAATATTAAATACATAACCAATTATTTGATAAATATTAAATACACTACCGATAATTTGGTAAATATTAAATACATAACTAATTATTTGATAAATATTATACATAACCAATTATTTGATAAATATTAAATACATGAACGGTTATTTGGTAAATATTAAATACATAAACAATTATTTGGTAAATATTAAATACATAACCAATGATTTGGTAAATATTAAATACATAACCAATTATTTGGTAAATATTGAAGACATAATACAGTTTTTGGTAAATATTAAATTCATAATCAATTCCTTGGTAAATATTAATTACATAACCAATATTATTGTATTGTTTCGCAAATACCATTAACACAAATAATATATCCCTAAGCCAAACCATTTTTTATTATAAGTTTTTATATATTTCTAAACAGTAAAAACCGGTGTCACGCAATAGGGTTAAGAACATATGTCAAGAAAATTGACTATCTATAAAAAGAGGTCGCATAAAAGTCAGATTTACCTGTCACCTGCGGCAAAAGCCAAACTTGTACGGCTTAGGGGATGTCAATTTTTGGATTTTCGCAAACGAGTTCTTTGGGGACAAAAACTTTGACGGGTTTATTTTTATTTTAGATGAATAATTTACGCTCGTGAGCTGGAAGACAATTTAAGCTTGTAAAACAAAGTTTTTTTCTGAATGTATTAATTTCGTGGGAGTTATTTTAGGAAGTGTAATTGTTATTCATATAAAATTGAGTTTAAGTATAAGGGAGCTCTTAAATATGAGTTGTTCTTTGTTTTTTAATCTTTGAAAGCATTCATTCCTGCAGTAAGTAGTGTTCCGAAATGCGTGAGTTTTACCATACGATCACTTACAAGTAAATGAAGAGTTGATATTTAAAAGCCATGGTGAAAATCAGAATGTATAAATATCGGGATATAATTCATAGAAGATGGTGGAGAAATATGGGTCTTAAAACTCGTTGATTTTCAACGTTCAAAGTCCAATTTCTCATTTTATAAAATTGTAAAATTACAATTGTTTTGTAAACCTGTTTTATTATCTATTTTCTGTTACACCCATGGCGAACCATTACGGTTGTAGTTACACTTATGAAGTTACAGACACAGTTAACTTTGTTGAGATACAGTTACAATTGCATATACAACAAAACCCGTTCACTGATTTATCGGAAACATAATCGTATATTTTTAATTAATTCTGTAGTTTGTAAATATTTTTAATAATATTTTTTTTTCTAAGATAACCTAATAAGATTCATAGATAGGGTAAATTGGATGCTTTATAGGAATTGTTGAATGTTTAATATATAAAAAACAATTATTAGAAAAAACTTTTAAGTCAAATTTGTAACTTGAATAAAATAGAATAAATAACAACTTTAAAATTTTATAAACTATATATATATATATATATATATATATATATATATATATATATATATATATATATATATATATATATATATATATATATATATATATATATAAATGCGTGAGTTTTACCATACGATCACTTACAAGTAAATGAAGAGTTGATATTTAAAAGCCATGGTGAAAATCAGAATGTATAAATATCGGGATATAATTCATAGAAGATATATCCATTTTTATAAAATTATATAGTTAAAAAGCATAAGATCTTGACAACAATCAAATACTTTAAAATTAATTTATATGTATTTATTGTTTTAAACAATTGAAAGTTCGCGATCCAAAATTACTTTGGCAAAATAACGGTTTCTGGCAATTATGCTACAACGGGGGAAAATAACGGAAAAGCTAACATTCGGAGATGTACCAGGAGATGGCTGAACATTAGATCAGTTATGTTGGCTTCGTAAAATAGAATAAATTAAATTAACGTGGGAAACGAACCAATGGACTAATAGTTCGCGTGTGAAACCGTGTGTAACATCTATTTAAAAATAAAATATAACCCGTATCTATTAGAATCTAAAAAAACTATGTAGCAATATCAAAAACTATATTTGAGATCTTATTCAATCATAAAGTAAAAAATACGATTAGCGGAAAATTTTTACTAGTGATGGAATCAAAACTAGCATTAAAATTTTCTTAACAAAATTTCTACAATCCCTTTTTAAAATTCCTATTAAAAACCCTAACAAAAGCCTTTTAAAAATTAGCCATAAAATTTACAACAATTGCGATCTTATTCAATCATAAGTTAAAAAATAACGTTAGCTGATAAAAATTAAAAATAACCCATATATTTTAGAAACAAAAAAAGTAGCAATATCAAAAACTATATTTGCAATATAATTCAATCATAAATTAAAAATTTACTTTAGCTAATAAAAATAAAAAGTAACCCGTTTCTATTTAAAGCAAAAAAGTACCAATATTAAAAACTATATTTGCGATTTTATTCAATCATAAATTAAAAAATAAAATCAGCTGATAATTTTTATTCGTGATGGAATCGAAACTACCATTAAAATTTTCTTTTCAAAGTCCCTAAAATCCCTATTAAAAATCCCTAACACAAGCCTTATTAGCCATAAAATTTACAAAAATTGCTATCTCATTCAATCATAAGTTAAAAAATAACGTTAGCTGATAAAAATAAAAAGTAACCCGTATCTATTAGAAACCAAAAAAGTAGCAATATAAAAAAAACTATATTTTCGATTTTATTTTATCATAAGTTAAAAAAATAAAATCAGCTCATAGTTTTTATTCGTGATGGAATCAAAACTAGCATTAAAATGTTCGTTTCAAAGTCCCTAAAATCCCTATTAAAATTCCCTAACAGAAGCCTTTTAAAAATTAGCCATAAAATTGACAAAAATTGCGATCTTATTCAATCATAAGTTAAAAAATAACGTTAGCTGATAAAAATAAAAAATAACCCATAAATTTTAGAAACAAAAAAAAGTAGCAATATCAAAAACTATATTTGCAATCTAATTCAATCATAAATTAAAAATTTACTTTAGCTGATAAAAATAAAAAAGTAACCCGTTTCTATTAGAAAGCAAAAAAGTAGCAATATAAAAAACTATATTTGCGATTTTATTCAATCATAAATTAAAAAATAAAATCAGCTGATAATTTTTATTCGTGATGGAATCGAAACTATCATTAAAATTTTCTTTTCAAAGTCCCTAAAATCCCTATTAAAAATCCCTAACACAAGCCTTATTAGCCATAAAATTGACAAAAATTGCGATCTTATTCAATCATAAGTTAAAAAATAACGTTAGCTGATAAAAATAAAAAGTAACCCGTATCTATTAGGAACCAAAAAAAGTAGCAATATAAAAAAAACTATATTTGCGATTATATTTAATTATAAGTTAAAAAAATAAAATCAGCTGAAAGTTTTTATTCGTGATGGAATCAAAACTAGCAATAAAATTTTCGTTTCAAAGTCCCTAAAATCCCTATTAAAAATCCCTAACAGCCTTTTAAAAATTAGCCATAAAATTGACAAAAATTGCGATCTTATTCAATCATAAGTTAAAAAATAACGTTAGCTGATAAAAATAAAAAATAACCCATATATTTTAGAAACAAAAAAAAGTAGCAATATCAAAAACTATATTTGCAATTAATTCAATCATAATTTAAAATTTTACTTTAGCTGATAAAAATAAAAAGTAACCCGTTTCTATTAGAAAGCAAAAAAGTAGCAATGTAAAAAACTATATTTGCGATCTTATTCAATCAAAAGTTAAAAAATAAAATCAGCTGATAGTTTTTATTCGTGATGGAATCAAAACTAGCATTAAAATTTTCGTTTCAAAATCCCTAAAATCCCTTTTTAAAATCCCTATTAAAAGTACCTAACACAAGCCTTTTAAATATTAGCTATAAAATTGACAAAATTTGCGATCTTATTCAATCATAAGTTAAAAAATAACGTTAGCTGATAAAAATTAAATACAAAACCAATGATTTGGAAAATATTAAATACCCCGTATCTATTAGAAACTAAAAAATACCAATATAAAAAACTATATTTGCGATTTTATTCAACCATAAGTTAAAAAATAACTTTAGCTGATAAAAATAAAAAGTAACCCGTATCTATTAGAAACCAAAAAAGTAGTAATATAAAAAACTATATTTGCGATCTTATTCAATCAAAAGTTAAAAAATAAAATCAGCTGATAGTTTTTATTCGTGATGGAATCAAAACTAGCATTAAAATTTTCGTTTCAAAATCCCTAAAATCCCTTTTTAAAATCCCTCTTAAAAATCCCTAACATAAGCCTTTTAAAAATTAGCCATAAAATTGACACGGATTTACTTCAACACAGTCAAGATAATAATAAAAAATCTACATCATTCCCTTTATCTCCATAAATAAGAAATATCCCAAATTAATGTAACCCATTCTCCGTTGGGTAATTTTTTATCCCTAATATTCTCCAACATCTCAATCACCGCAACTACCGGGCGAAAATTACTTGACAAAAGTGTAATTACCTTCTAATCGCTATCCTTCAATCTCTTTCATTAGGTGAAATATCCATAAAGAATGAGACTACATTTTTCTTGTCTTTAAAGTAATGGGGGGGGGGGGGGGGCTATTGGATAGTTTAATCTTTCCCGAAAACTTTTCTTAAAGATAAATTTTAGTTTAGAGCTATTTTCAATAAAAATCCTCATTAGGAAGGAAATATGTCTAAATAAAATGGTATACGTGGTTAAATAGAAGCATATTTGCTTAAGTAATTTATTGTAAAAAAAAAAAAATGTTTTAAGTGTTGAATAGATATGTATGTTTACTTCAGTAATATATCATAAAATAAATTTACTGACCTAAAATTTATGTGACAACGATGTAAAATTTATGTGACAACGATGTAAAATTTATGTGACAACGATGTAAAATTTATGTGACAACGATGTAAAATTTATGTGACAACGATGTAAAATTTATGTGACAACGATGTAAAATTTATGTGACAACGATGTAAAATTTATGTGACAACGATGTAAAATTTATGTGACAACGATGTAAAATTTATGTGACAACGATGTAAAATTTATGTGACAACGATGTAAAATTTAAAACAGTTAGCATAACCATTGCGATAATTATCGCTTCGAACATGTAATCCTCCCCACACGCATTTTTAGGGTACCTTAATAACCAGGGACCATATATTATATTTTATAATTTCGTATTTTGCGTTGTATTTGTATTTCATAAAAAAATATATAATAGGAAGTAATCATCGGTACAAATTAAACTATAGGCTTGTATAGGGACTAGACTTTTCTACGTAAAACGTCTTTAAAATAAACTACATAAATAAGCAAGATATTAATTTAATAAAACGCGCTCTCTTAGTTCTGGTGTGATCCATTCCGACACTATAATTCCGTAAGAATTGGCTCGATTGACATAAATGTGGTCTTGAGGGAAATATTAAAAGAAAGATAAAAAATACTGGCGGCCAACAACAGGATCAAGGCCAAACGAGGTTGGTCCAGCTAGTATATCCTAACTATCCCCAATGAATAGTAAACTTCTTAAAATCCTTTACTCCTGTACAATTAACAATATTCACAGGTAAGTTGATCCATTTGTCTATTATTATTTTACTCTTAAATATAGAGTAAGACTGTGTATGGCAGAAGAACAAAACACTTTGTTCTGTTGTTCTTCTGTTGTCGATTTTTTGTTGGTAATATATCCCATTTCCTTTAATATGCTGAATTGATACTTCACTTAAAAATCCTTCTGACCTGACTCCGGCACTGCCACACCTAATTTTTTAGTACTATTGTTCGGCTTTTGAACTAACTCTATGCGAGAAAAGTATTTTTTTGCACAATATTAATATATTTTATAATATTCAACTTGCAATAAATCATTTAAGTATATATCTCTAAAGGCTAGCTATAGAGATAATTTATCCCCTCCCTCTATAATCATTAAAGCAAGGCTAACTTTACACTAATCCTAACACGCGCGGTCAAATGACCGTTTTTGACATTTAGTTTATAATTTCTTGTATACAACGTTACTGTATCGCCATGTAACCTATTGACTTTCCTATCATATACATACAACCCATTTTTCAATATTCACAACTTTCTTTATTATTTACTTTCCGAAAAAAAAATTATAGCATGTCTAGTCTACCACGAGCTGTCATTTGACCATTTGAACAATTCATGTTATTTACGACTATATTCCTCGGAAAAAGCACTCCTGAAATTGTTTTACTAGTCTACAATGTAATTGTGGGTCTACAGTGTTGTGGTGATCCAGCCATCTGGGCACCAAGCGACCTGCGGGCCGCCAACCAGGCAACGCTGTATAGACCGCGTCTGCCCAACCAGGCGGCACAGTTGCAAACCGATTCACGGCAGGCGGCGGAGCTGACGGTCACGGAAATTGTGCAATACAAAATACTGTAATTTGTAGAAAATGTGCTGAAAATGCATAAATGTAAATAAAACTTTTCTAAATAAAAAAAATATTTTGTTTACTATCCAATGGGCTAAAATCTCTTTCTATATTAAGATGCATATTTTTTTTTTGAAGCGGTCATTTGACCGCTCATGGTAGGATCTGGTATACATGAAATATCGGTAGGTTTAGTGTTAAATATCATACATAGGTAACCATAAATATATATAAAAAAAACTATACTTCAGTGTCCACAGTTGCAGGATATTAAAACATCAAATAACACAGAAAAGTCCCAAAGGACCCCCCTCTGAAGAATAAATAAACCAATTGCAATTCGACCACTCATGTTTCATTCCATCTGAAACAAGGAGGAAACTACTTTAAATTTACAAAAACCCCACATTTCTAACCAAAGAAACCCACTCTTAAAAACACAACATTAACTCCTAAAAGCGCCCCCGAAAATCCCCATCGAAGAAATGCTCCAGTTACTGTCTGGAAAAGTCGTGAAAACATTTATCCTGCGAAAACGACGCATAAACAGGGGGAAAGCGTATTTCCAACGCTTTATTTTCGTATGTCTCATAAATTGCAAGGATAGGAACAGCTAGATTCTTGTCTAGAGTTTTGATAGCTCCGAGATGGATCTCGGTCTGGATGGGGAAATTTGATGAATGGACTGGAAATGGGGCAAAAGGCCATTTCGGGAAATATTCAGATGTGATAGAAAATTGCGAGGCCCTCGACATTTTTGTCCTGGTCTCCCCTGCTTTATGTGTGAAGGGTAATGGAGCGCGTGTTTTATGTTTGTAGCGATCTCTGTATGGAATCCATAATTTAAAGTGTCAAGTTGTTTTAAAAATCACGTAATATTACTATAAAGTAAAACAAATGGTGTTATTTTGTGACAGAGAAGGAATAGACAAAACACTATTGGACATATTTAAACTTTAGGTTCAAGCTAAGATAAGAATTATTTAAAAGGAACATTTAAATGGGCGCCTATGTTATAGACCAACTAGCCGATACAGGACCGATTACATGAAAGTTTTCATCATAAATGTTACCACCACCAGGTTAAAGTTTGTTTATATGTAGTGGACTGTTCTATTACAGACAGGCAGGGGTGATGGGAAAAGGATCATTGATTTCCTACAAATGGATAGTATAATATTTCATATAATATTTTTGACAATTAACGCACTGGCGCTCATACGATTTTTTCAATTGTAAAATTGTTTTTCTTTCCTTGGATGTAAATTTTCCTAGGCGAGCACTTTTAATTTTTTAACAAAATTTTAATTTTTTAGGAAAATTTTAATTTTTGAACTAAATTTTACATTTTATGAGACATTTTAATTTTTTAGGAAAATTTTAATTTTTTAACAACATTTTAATTTCTTTAACAAAATTTTAATTTTTTTAACAAAATTTTAATTTTTAAAATTTTTTTTTTAAACAAATTTTTAATTTTTTAAATAATTTTTTTAACAAAATTTTATTTTTTTAACAAAATTTTATTTTTTTAACAAAATTTTATTTTTTAACAAAATTTTAATTTTTTTCTAAACAAATTATTTTTTAAATTTTTTTTAATTAATTTTAATGAGATAGCTTTCAAAGTATACCTCCGAAAATTAGATTTAAAATATATTGATGAACGGAATATTTTCATGAATTAAAAAAAGTAGTGCATTGATGGAAGACTGGTGATATATAAATGTGTTATTTCGTCCATGAGCGTCAGAGGGTTGAAGTATTTTTTAAAGTGGATAATACATAAAATATTTGAATATGTATAAATTTTATGTCATTGAAAAATTTAAAATGCCCTAAAAAAATAATGAATCATCAATGGTTATACATTTGTACACTTGAGCATCTATGAAAAATTTGAAAAAGTAATATTAAAATTACATTAAACTAGCAAATTATTTCTCTATCTCATTATTCTAAAAACTAAAATTAATTTTTAAGAATGTCAATTATAAGGATTTCAAATATTTTTAATTTCTGTATTCTTATAAATATCTCTTCTACCATAAAAACAATTTTAAGTAATGCATTGATCTTGCTAAACGGTTTAAAATCAAAAACATATTAATTTAATGAAAAGATTTCTATTATTATCAAAAGTCTAAATACTTTAAATCATAAAATTAATTTAAAATGTATTGTGCAATTAAATACTTCTTTCCAACGTATTTTTTCCATGGTTCTAAAGTAACGATGTGCATGTATGAATGTGTGTGTAAAGGTGTATGTGTTCCCGGGTCTTTCCTTCGAGATAGACCCCGAACCGTCGACAATAGCCCACTGTGCAGTTCTAGTACGACGTTAATTAATTAACCAACCAACCAATGTATTTTTTTAATATATTTCGAAGTTTTACTCTAAAATTAGTTGCACAACATATTTATTCCACTAATATTATTTAGAACAACGTATTTAAAAGTGGGTTAAAAAAGTAATATACGATATAAACGATCCATTGTTATCTTACAGAAAATCTTAAAGAATAATAAGTGTATTTACGTACTACACAAAACTAATCTTTCAATCAATCAATCAATTATTATAAAATAGTGTCCAGTATTTGTTTTGAGTGTTTACTTAAAAGAAATTTAAAATTTATCGAATTCCTACTGAAGACCCATAAAATTACTTTAATCTTGTTCCTTATACCTTCCTAACTCTAACATATTTTTCTTTTGTGTTCACCTCTATTGTTCTTCCATGTTCTTTGTACTCCAATTTCTCATTATTATTTCATTCTCCTTTTCCTTATCCATTCCACTCTCTTTAATCTCCTGTCCTTTATTCGGCACTCTCTTTAATTTCATTCATTACAGTATTGAGTAAATTTCTTTTAAAAAAAATCTCCGAACTGTTCCCTGATAAATAGTTGCATGGGATTGTTTAATGGCGTTGTGATTTATAAGTTTCTGCTACTATCGATGCATTCCCCCCTTGAGTGTTTCATGAAACGACAACATCCAAAGTGAAAATTCATTTTAAAATTCTTC
This sequence comes from Troglohyphantes excavatus, assembly GCA_963932185.1. Lineage (NCBI taxonomy): Eukaryota > Metazoa > Arthropoda > Arachnida > Araneae > Linyphiidae > Troglohyphantes > Troglohyphantes excavatus. Next base: position 56,170,978 of record OZ010673.1, on the reverse strand, counting down.
AATTCTTCGATATTAATAAATTTAAAATAGACAGGGAATATTTCAAAAGGTAAACATGTTTCGAAATTGAATTATTTTCAAACGCACGGAATGCAAAAAAAAGAATTTTATTATTAAGAATTTAATTTAATTTAATTTAATTTAATTTAATTTAATTTAATTTAATTTAATTTAATTTAATTTAATTTAATTTAATTTAATTTAATTTAATTTAATTTAATTTAATTTAATTTAATTTAATTTAATTTAATTTAATTTAATTTAATTTAATTTAATTTAATTTAATTTAATTTAATTTAATTTAATTTAATTTAATTTAATTTAATTTAATTTAATTTAATTTAATTTAATTTAATTTAATTTAATTTAATTTAATTTAATTTAATTTAATTTAATTTAATTTAATTTAATTTAATTTAATTTAATTTAATTTAATTTAATTTAATTTAATTTAATAATGAAAATTTTAAATAAGAGAATTAAAAATTTGCACCGAACATGATTTTATTATTTTTTTAACAATGAAGTAGATAACTTTGAAAAATATTCAATGTTTACCCAAAATATTATAAGATTATGCAAAATTCATATTGAGTGAGACCCAAACCCAAATCCTAATATTTTTCTTGATGCATTCAAAAATTCAATTTTTTTTTATGTTATTAGAACACCTCTTTTTAATCAAACAGCAAAAATAATATTTAAATAAATTGTTTTTGTTTTTGCGTTTTTAAAGCCTTAGTATTATTTTTTTAAAAACACTACTCCACCTTCAATATTTAGTATTTAAAAAAAATATTAAATTACGTCAAAGTATATACTACAGACATATAAAGATATTCTTGCATATTTGTGGTTTAATTTCTTCAAAAAATATTTTAATTTCATAACCTGAAAAATAATCACATTTTTATGTTCATTAATTCGTGAAAAAGTTATGTATAACCTAATTTAAAAAAGCTTCTTATACGTTTATAAAACAAATATGAACGTTTGAAAAGTATTGACAGTTTAGTTTTAAGTACATTTTTTACAAAGGCTTAGCATTTTAAACGTGACCGAAAATCAAAAACATATTTTGAGTAAATGACGATTGTTGCTGAATTAAAGTGGGTAGTCAGACTATAAATGGTATATAAATATCTAAAACCACATATGTTCTTTTTCTTCTACCGCTTTGAAATGTTGTACACCTTCTAAAATATGTCTAGCATTGTTTTACCATCGTTTTATCGATTTACCGTGCAAAGAAATCGTAATTTGGTGGCATTCCTTAAAAAAAATAAACATTTCAAATTATTATATATTTGATAAAATTATTATAAATTTTAAAAAAATTATTATAAATTTGAAAAAAATATTATGAATTTGAAAAAAAATATTATAAATTTGAAAAAATTTATTATAAATTTGAAAAAAATATTATAAATTTGAATTTTTTTTTTATAAATTTGAATTTTCTTTATAAATTTGAAAAAAATTATTATAAATTTGAAAAAAATATTATAAATTTGAAAAAAATATTATAAATTTGAAAAAATTATTATAAATTTGAAAAAAATATTATAAATTTGAAAAAAATATTATAAATTTGAAAAAATTATTATAAATTTGAAAAAATTATTATAAATTTAAAAAAATTATTATAAATTTAAAAAAATTATTATAAATTTGAAAAAATTATTATAAATTTAAAAAATTAATATTAATTTGGAACATATTTTAATATAAACTTAATAAGTTTTAGTCATCGTATAGATTATAAATTAAAGCATTAGTATAAAATTTAAATAAATACAAAACATGTTTTCTTTGGGTCATTTACTGCAACTTAAGATGATACATTTCATGTGTTGTTTTATTTTCCGACTACTCGTATGACGCCTCAAATAAATAAAAAAATATATATCATTTTGCTAATTATAAACATCTTATATCAAAATATAATATTTCACACTTTTTTTAGATGTTTTTACTCTTTTCAATACGCTAACATTAACTAGATCAAGGAATCACTTTTTGCTAATGTCTGAATAAAAAATATAATTGTAATTATAATCACACAGCTTCTCAGAATGACAGGTTTGTGCAATGTTTTCTTTTGAAAATAACTCACTAGTATTAGTACTAAACTTTGAAATAATATCTAACATAAAAACGCTAGTTTAAACGAAAAAAATATTTTGCTGCTAAAAAGAAAAGTAACATAATCTGATTAAATTCGACAAAAGTTTGCAAAAAAATATCCTAAAAAGAAAATCATTTAAAATTTTGAAGACAAAAAAGATGAAAGTTTTCTATTACTAAGAAAAATAATCATTTTTTTTATGTATTCAACAGATGAACTGATTATTCAGCACTAACTTTAGTTTTCCTTGCACTTGTTAAACATAAAATTAATTACGTTTTAGAAAACTGCATTAGGTTTTTCTGCTGTTTTACTTCTTAACTTAACTCAATTTCTCCCTAATATTTTTCATAATTAATGATAATAAGGCTTTTAAGTTTTAGTTTTAGATATTACTTTATTTTTCATTGCGTTTATCTAATGTATAAAAGATTTCATTTAATTATATGTTAATAATTAAATATAAAAATTACCATACATATGTTAAATTTTTTTTATTATTATTTTCGATTTGTTTTCGCAAACCAGTGGCAAATAATTGCCTAAAATAATAAGTAAAGCATAGTATAAATAATATATTTTAAAAAATGCACATTCAAAGACTTCTATGCGTTTACGGTTGAATACGTTGAATTCGGTTGCTGAAGGCCGGTTCTAATATAAAGATTCAAAGAAATGAATCATTAATAGTTTCTTATTCTTAGGGAGACCCGAGCCCCAAATCCTCATTTGCTTATTAATGAATTTGGAAATACCTTTTTTTATATTATGACAACATCTTTTTCTGAAAAATAATCATAAACAAAAAAAAATTACATTTATTTTTATTATTTTCGCATTTTTTAAGCTTAAATAGACTTTTTTAAAAACACTACTCCTCTTTCAATTTTTAATGTTTTTAAAAATAAATGTTTAATTGATTAAATAACGTCAGAGTATGTACTACAGACGTATGAACAGACGACTTTTGCAGATTTGTGTTTTAATTGTCTTCAAAAACTTATTCTAATTTCACAATCCGAAAATATTCAAATTTGTATGTTTAATAATTTGTACAAAAATAATTTATACCTTAATTTAAAAATGCTATTCATACGTTCAGAAAACAAATATCAGAGCTTCAAAAACTATTAACAGTTTAGTTATAAGTTAATTATTTACAAAGCTTTAGCATTTTAAACGTGACCAAAATTTAAAAAAAAATATTTTGAGTAAATGCTGATTGTTGCAGACGAAAAGTATGTAGAAAGATGATAAATGATATACAAACATCTAAAAAAACATATGTTATGTTTTTTTTACTGTTTTGAAATTTTGTACACACCTTATTAAATAAGTTTAACATCGTTTAATAAAGAAGAAAAATTAAAAACAATTGCGGAATTTGGGGCTCGGGAGCCCCTTAATAAAAATCATGGCATTTTATCCAACGTGGTTGTATATAAAGATCCTAACATATGAATTATTAATAGTTTTTTATTCTTATTGAACAAAAATCATGCATTTTTACTAAACTTGTATGACTTTATGAACCATTAACTACACACGTCTATTTAAATTATCTTAAATTGATTAAAAGTATATCATACTTGATGCAATTTTACTGCTTTTCATTTTACGAGTAAATCTATCATAATATTTTCGTTTTCAAAAGAAACAAAAAAAATCTCATTAAAAATATGTTCTGAACTTTATAAAATAATAAACCTAAGCATTAATAGAACCTTTTCACATGGACAGAAAAGTTTCTCTGCATGTGCGTTAATTCCAAAGAGTATTCTGGTGGGAGAGGGAATTCTGCTTTGGAAAGCAGGAAAAAGAGTTGTCATAGCTTTGTGAAAAAATGGCTTCCTCACTTTGATGAAATATTTAATTGCTGCATATATCAAGCATCTGTTTCGTCAAAAAATACGAAGGTTTTGCCAAATACGAAAGTGCATTTTTAACAGTGGCACGACACTTACGTTCTTTGCTCGGCTTCCTAATAGAAGAAAACAAAATTTATGTAAAAAATACAATATGCTTTAATCGTTAAACTACCAGGGTGACTGGAAGAAGTTATAAACAGAAGGAATGCTAAAAAAGTATACCAAATAAAATGGGAAGTAAGATAATAGAACTGTAATAAGTCAGTTTACATTTAAGCAATCGACCTCAAATATTGTGGAAAACCATCTTCTGAACACCTATTTTATGTTTTTCATGTCGCTTTGTTAAGATGGCTTGAGCAGAAGCTGAGATTACCAATTTTAAATCACACTGCTCATTTTTGGGGAAGTACGGTTATATAAACTTGAGTACGTCATCGTTCATTTACGATTCAATTGTACTCAAAGGAAAACGTGTATGTTCAGGTACTCATTTTAAAGTACCTTTTTAAGAGTGCACTAGATAACGTACTGGTTAGTACTACTGAATGAAATATTGATTGATTAAGGACATTTTTACATTGAAAGCTGTTGCAGAATAATACAGATGGCTTGAACAGAAGCTGAGATTACCAATATTAAATCACACTGCTCATTTTTGGGGAAGTACGGTTATATAAACTTGAGTACGTCATCGCTCATTTACGATGCATTGTACTCAAAGAAAAACGTGTATGTTCAAGTACTTATTTTAAAGTACCTTTTTAAGAGTGTACTAGATAACCTATTGGTTTGTATTACTGAATGAAGTATTGATTGATTATTGACGTTTTTACATTGAAACTATTCCAGAATAATATTATTGGGTTGAACAAAAGCTGATATTACCAATATTAGATCACACTGCTCATTTTTGAGGAAGTACGGTTACAGAAATTTGAGTACTTCATCACACATTTACGATGGAATTGTACTCAAAGGAAAACGAGTAGGTTCAAGTACTCATTTTAAGTACCTTTTTTTAACATTGTACAAATTTGAAACATTCGTTTTAGTCATCGCGACATCATTTCGGGTTACCATGCATATTATAAACCCTTCAAACCGCATCACAAACCGAACTATTGGAGTGAACCAGACATTAATAATCGAAGTTAATAATTACTAACCTAACTTGTCTACCAATACGAGGGTGGGACTACTGCCCTATCATCTTAAGTAAACACGTGCAAATTAATTAGTACTCTCGGGCACTTCTTGTCACGCAACCCAGTCCACTACAGTGATACATGAATTACTAATCAAATGCCCTCGACTGCCAGTTTAGTGATGCCTTTGAAGGATGCTCTAAATAGAGAGACGTATAACTCCAATTATCCAGACTCCAGTTATCTGGATCAAACAAAGCGGATCGGCAATGATCCGGAACTGGATCGTTTGAGAAAAAGAAATCACGAAAACCTACATTTTTAAAATTTCGTAACGGTGAATAATATTGTTCTTAATAGTTATTAAATTCCATTACATACTAAAGCAAAGTTTGTATTTTCTTTGCCAAGAAATAACTTATTTTTTGTTTATTATATAATTATCCGGAAATTGGATTATCCGGATGGGATCGTGGCCGAGCGGTTAAAGGCGTCAGTTGGGAATCCGAGGATTCCTTGTTCGATCCTAGGCGATGGACTTCACAAATAAAAGTAAAAAATGTAGTGATTTTGGGATCGGAGGGCTGCCAGCTTCGCTACAAAATACTAGAAAAGTCGTCCAGAACATCCGCAAAAATTAACGGCGTGTATACGGGACTGGTCACGATAAATCTGATCGGGTTCCAAAGTCCCGACGTCTATTGAAGGAGTTGGGTGCCAGTTCAGGTGTTTCCTCGTCATCTGACCATGGTTCTAAAATAACGAGGTACATGTATGAATGTGTGTGTGAATGTGTATGTGTTCCCGGTCTTTCCTTCGAGATAGACCCCGAACCGTCGACAATAACCCACTGCGCAGCTCTAGCGTGACGTTAATTAACAAACCAAACCGGATGGGATCTGGTCCCAATTGGTCCAAGTAATTGGTTGGTTTGTTTAATAACGTTGAACTAGAGCTGCACAGTGGGCTATTGGCGACGGTTCGGGGCCTATCTTGAAGGAAAAAAGAGTAGACCCGGGAACGGTGCCTCGTATTTTTGAACCATGGTCAGAGCCCCTTAATAAAAATCATGGCATTTTATCCAACGTGGTTGTATATAAAGATCCTAACATATGAATTATTAATAGTTTTTTATTCTTATTGAACAAAAATCATGCATTTTTACTAAACTTGTATGACTTTATGAACCATTAACTACACACGTCTATTTAAATTATCTTAAATTGATTAAAAGTATATCATACTTGATGCAATTTTACTGCTTTTCATTTTACGAGTAAATCTATCATAATATTTTCGTTTTCAAAAGAAACAAAAAAAATCTCATTAAAAATATGTTCTGAACTTTATAAAATAATAAACCTAAGCATTAATAGAACCTTTTCACATGGACAGAAAAGTTTCTCTGCATGTGCGTTAATTCCAAAGAGTATTCTGGTGGGAGAGGGAATTCTGCTTTGGAAAGCAGGAAAAAGAGTTGTCATAGCTTTGTGAAAAAATGGCTTCCTCACTTTGATGAAATATTTAATTGCTGCATATATCAAGCATCTGTTTCGTCAAAAAATACGAAGGTTTTGCCAAATACGAAAGTGCATTTTTAACAGTGGCACGACACTTACGTTCTTTGCTCGGCTTCCTAATAGAAGAAAACAAAATTTATGTAAAAAATACAATATGCTTTAATCGTTAAACTACCAGGGTGACTGGAAGAAGTTATAAACAGAAGGAATGCTAAAAAAGTATACCAAATAAAATGGGAAGTAAGATAATAGAACTGTAATAAGTCAGTTTACATTTAAGCAATCGACCTCAAATATTGTGGAAAACCATCTTCTGAACACCTATTTTATGTTTTTCATGTCGCTTTGTTAAGATGGCTTGAGCAGAAGCTGAGATTACCAATTTTAAATCACACTGCTCATTTTTGGGGAAGTACGGTTATATAAACTTGAGTACGTCATCGTTCATTTACGATTCAATTGTACTCAAAGGAAAACGTGTATGTTCAGGTACTCATTTTAAAGTACCTTTTTAAGAGTGCACTAGATAACGTACTGGTTAGTACTACTGAATGAAATATTGATTGATTAAGGACATTTTTACATTGAAAGCTGTTGCAGAATAATACAGATGGCTTGAACAGAAGCTGAGATTACCAATATTAAATCACACTGCTCATTTTTGGGGAAGTACGGTTATATAAACTTGAGTACGTCATCGCTCATTTACGATGCATTGTACTCAAAGAAAAACGTGTATGTTCAAGTACTTATTTTAAAGTACCTTTTTAAGAGTGTACTAGATAACCTATTGGTTTGTATTACTGAATGAAGTATTGATTGATTATTGACGTTTTTACATTGAAACTATTCCAGAATAATATTATTGGGTTGAACAAAAGCTGATATTACCAATATTAGATCACACTGCTCATTTTTGAGGAAGTACGGTTACAGAAATTTGAGTACTTCATCACACATTTACGATGGAATTGTACTCAAAGGAAAACGAGTAGGTTCAAGTACTCATTTTAAGTACCTTTTTTTAACATTGTACAAATTTGAAACATTCGTTTTAGTCATCGCGACATCATTTCGGGTTACCATGCATATTATAAACCCTTCAAACCGCATCACAAACCGAACTATTGGAGTGAACCAGACATTAATAATCGAAGTTAATAATTACTAACCTAACTTGTCTACCAATACGAGGGTGGGACTACTGCCCTATCATCTTAAGTAAACACGTGCAAATTAATTAGTACTCTCGGGCACTTCTTGTCACGCAACCCAGTCCACTACAGTGATACATGAATTACTAATCAAATGCCCTCGACTGCCAGTTTAGTGATGCCTTTGAAGGATGCTCTAAATAGAGAGACGTATAACTCCAATTATCCAGACTCCAGTTATCTGGATCAAACAAAGCGGATCGGCAATGATCCGGAACTGGATCGTTTGAGAAAAAGAAATCACGAAAACCTACATTTTTAAAATTTCGTAACGGTGAATAATATTGTTCTTAATAGTTATTAAATTCCATTACATACTAAAGCAAAGTTTGTATTTTCTTTGCCAAGAAATAACTTATTTTTTGTTTATTATATAATTATCCGGAAATTGGATTATCCGGATGGGATCGTGGCCGAGCGGTTAAAGGCGTCAGTTGGGAATCCGAGGATTCCTTGTTCGATCCTAGGCGATGGACTTCACAAATAAAAGTAAAAAATGTAGTGATTTTGGGATCGGAGGGCTGCCAGCTTCGCTACAAAATACTAGAAAAGTCGTCCAGAACATCCGCAAAAATTAACGGCGTGTATACGGGACTGGTCACGATAAATCTGATCGGGTTCCAAAGTCCCGACGTCTATTGAAGGAGTTGGGTGCCAGTTCAGGTGTTTCCTCGTCATCTGACCATGGTTCTAAAATAACGAGGTACATGTATGAATGTGTGTGTGAATGTGTATGTGTTCCCGGTCTTTCCTTCGAGATAGACCCCGAACCGTCGACAATAACCCACTGCGCAGCTCTAGCGTGACGTTAATTAACAAACCAAACCGGATGGGATCTGGTCCCAATTGGTCCAAGTAATTGGTTGGTTTGTTTAATAACGTTGAACTAGAGCTGCACAGTGGGCTATTGGCGACGGTTCGGGGCCTATCTTGAAGGAAAAAAGAGTAGACCCGGGAACGGTGCCTCGTATTTTTGAACCATGGTCAGATGACGAGGACAACACCTGAGCTGGCGCCCGACGCAACCTCAATATGCGTCAGGACATTGGACCCCGATCAGATTTATCGTGCACCAGTCCCGTATACACGCCAGTATAATTTGTTGGATGTTCTGGACGACTTTCTAGCACTTTTGTAGCGAAGCTGGCAACCCTCCTATCGCAAGATCACTACTTTTTTACTTTTCTTTGTCAAGTCCATCGCACGGATTCACCAATCCTCCAATTCTCTGATTAGTAGCTTAACGCCTTATCCACTGAACAACTGGGGCTCCAAAGTGGATCCGGATCACTGAAGAAAAAGAAAAAGAAATCGGGAAAATCTACATTTTAAATGTTTCGTAATGGTGAATGATATTGTTTTTAATTGTCATTAAATCTCATTACATACTAAAGCACAGTTCGTATTTTCTTTGCTGAGAAATAACCTATTTTATAACCTTTGAAGGATGCTCTAAACTGAGAGCATATAACTCCAATTATCCAGACTGCAGTTATCTGGATTAAACAAAGCGAATCCGGATCACTGGAGAAAAAGAAAAAGAAATCGGCAAAAACCTACATTTTAAATGTTTCGTAACGGTGAATGATATTGTTTTTAATTGGCATTAAATCTCATTACATACTAAAGCACAGTTCGTATTTTCTTTGCTGAGAAATAACCTATTTTATAACCTTTGAAGGATGCTCTAAACTGAGAGCATATAACTCCAATTATCCAGACTGCAGTTATCTGGATTAAACAAAGCGAATCCGGATCACTGGAGAAAAAGAAAAAGAAATCGGCAAAAACCTACATTTTAAATGTTTCGTAATGGTGAATGATATTGTTTTTAATTGGCATTAAATCTCATTACATACTAAAGCACAGTTCGTATTTTCTTTGCTGAGAAATAACCTATTTTATAACCTTTGAAGGATGCTCTAAACTGAGAGCATATAACTCCAATTATCCAGACTGCAGTTATCTGGATTAAACAAAGCGAATCCGGATCACTGGAGAAAAAGAAAAAGAAATCGGCAAAAACCTACATTTTAAATGTTTCGTAACGGTGAATGATATTGTTTTTAATTGGCATTAAATCTCATTACATACTAAAGCACAGTTCGTATTTTCTTTGCTAAGAAATAACCTATTTTTTGGGAATTATATAATTATCTGGATATTCGATTATCCGGATGGGTTCTGGTCTTAATTGGTCCTGGTAATTTGAGTTATACTGTATTGATAGATTAATTGCTTAGAATTGTGTAGTTCTTTTACGATTTTAATAAATGTTTGCAAAATCTACTAGAAATTTTTTGGAGATCTTATTCCATGTGTAAAAATGTTATTAAAATATTAAGACAGATGTTAATCTTCCCTATAGAGTAAAAAGTTTTTTTTCAGCAAGTAGTAAGTGTAGTACGAATTATTATTATATTATTTATTTTTACATAATTTTAGTTTTTGATTAAGAGAATGTTTTAACCTTTTCACATGGGCTAGGTTAAATAAAAATTACCCTGCATGTGGGCTAATTCTTAAACAGAAAACGTCACTTTGGGAAGCAGGACAAAGAGTTCTCAAAGCATTGTGGAAGGATGCTTGTCTTACAATAAGAGTCGTGTAACTGTCTTACGGACGCATCGTTAACAATTCTTCCCAAGAAGGTAGGTTTGCAAGTAGGGGTAGGGTCACTTGAGCGGTGTAAAATACGAAAATACAAGCTGAAGACGTAAAAACAATTAGTCAAGCGTCACATATCCAAAACCAAGTAATTACCTATTATCCTGCAGACAGAATTCTTTAGATATCACATGCTTTAAAAATTCTCTACACCCCCACCAATGTGATCAAAATTGTCCCAAGCTCATCGCTAGGCCCGTAAAATCTATGGGACAGATGGTTTACCAGCCCACATTTAAAAGTTAAATGTATATAAGACATATATAAGATGTTTTATAAACGATAAATTCTTACAGAAGTGGATTCATTGTAAATATTATTTTTTTTTCAATTTAGGTAAATACCATTGCTATTTTCTTTCTACTGAGAATATAGAAACGAATCTAAACTATAAATATGGAGATCAATCTCCAAACTACTAGTCTACATTTGTTTTCTAAATTGAGGTATTGATAAAAGTATTACAATCGTAAGGACTGTGGAAATATTTATAAATTTGAAAGTGTGAATAAAATGTAACATAAATGTATTAATTATTTATAGTTTTCAATGAAGTCCCAGCATATTTTGTAGCGTTTTTCGGAATTGTTTATTATGAAAAATAAGTAATCATAGAAATTGCTACAATTGGTTTAGACGGCACATCACCAAAATTACACGAAATGAAAAAAGCACCCAAAGTTTCATAAATAAAACCTTCATAAAGTTCGCTGACGGCGATGCTTCCTCAAATTTGAAAAGCCATTTACTAGGCCACTTTTCCCTGTAAAAATGAAAATTATGATCGCAATTAAGCATTTCTCTTACTTTTTTATGATTCATCACTATAATTAAAATGAACGTTTCGTCGCTACTAAAAAAAATGGCGTCTGCAATGTTGACAAGTTTCTCTGATTAATGGTGGAAGAATCAAGAACTATATGTTAATAAGAACAAGAAAAATCCATTCTATTTATTTGTTCCCGAAAAAGAAGAACGGTTTTTGCTCAAATGGTAATCTTTCACAGCTCGGAAAGGTTAATTAAAGCTAAGGAATGCATTTTTATGAAGCGTATTGCGTGTCATTGTCATAGAATTTACTGAACTAGACATAGGGGAGTATGTATAGGGATATGTATTTATAGACTTCTTTCTGAATTGTGCTTCAGAAAGCAATTATCTCTAGAGTTAATCATGGAGTAATAATTAAAAGGAATTGCTATGGAAATTTTGTCCATTGTTTTCTAGAATATAAACAAACTCAAACCATTTATAATTGTTATTCTCAATTTGCTTGCTTCTGGTATTTGCTAAATTATTTTTAAATAATTAAGACACTATCCTATACCTTACTCAAGTAAAAAATGTTTTTTCCTGGTTTTATCTACATGAAAGTTGCTCTTGCAACATAACAGCAAAGTGTAAACCAGTTTTTTTATATAAAAATAATAAACCAGTTTATGATTCGAACGTTATTCCGACCGTCATCATAAATTCACGTTTGAGTCTAAAATAAATAGACGTACATATGATTGCGTTGCAAAATAAGCTTGTTTGATAGACATCTAAACTAAATATTACTGCACTTAAATCACCTTTTTTTAACGCTGTGAGTGACGCATTTAAAATGTTGTAGACACATTTATATGCTACTTTTGCAAGCATAATTATATACACAATTTATAAAATCATTAATTATCTATACTCAATCCAATAATACTATCTTTTAAATAATTAAAACAATCATAATTGTTGCAATGCATTCATATTTGTTGAAATGCAATCGTATTTGTTGCCATGCAATCATATTTGTTGAATAATTACAACAATCATATTTGTCGAATAATTACACCAATCATATCTGTTGCAATACAATCCTATTTGTCGAAAGGTTAGATTACAGTAATCATATTTGTTGCAATACAGTCATATTTGTTGAATAATTACAATTACAACAATAATATTTCTTGCAATATAATCCTATCTGACGAATATTTACAACAATTATATCTGTTGCAATACAATCAATCCTATTTGTTGAATAATTACAACAATCATATTTGTCGAATAATTACACCAATCATATCTGTTGCAATACAATTCTAGGTGTCGAATGATTACAGTAATCATATCTGTTGCAATACAATCATATTTGTTGAATAATTACAATTACTACAATAATATTTCTTGCTATACAATCCTATGTGTCGAATAATTACAACAATTATATTTGTTGCAAAACAATTCTATTTGTCGAATAATTACAATTACAATTATCATATTTATTGCAATACAATCATACTTGTTGAATATATAATTACAACAATCATATTTTTTGCAATACAATTCTATTTTTTGAATAATTTCAACAATCCTATTTGTTGATCTAAATCCGTTGAATAATTTAGCGTATTTTCCCACTAAATTTAAACCTTTATAAGCCACCTTCTGAAGATCGCTGACGCATATATTCGTCAGTGGATCTTTATTTCTTTACGGAAATGTACATAGCTTTTATAAACAGTTTACTTTAAATAATGTATGCTAAAATATTTCATAAAAAGAATTGAAGTATCTTTAGAAATCCATCTCTATAAAAATATGATATTTTAATAAAATAGATTACTTAGTCATGGGTGGCAAGGTAATATTTTTTTATTGAATCTACAGTTTTTCTAGCAGTTTACATAAAATTTAAATTTCACGGAGCAGGGTGAATGTACCAATTACCAACAAATTAATACCAATTTACGACCAGTTAGAACCAATTTACGACAAGTTAAGACCAAGTTCCGGACAGTTAAGAATAATATTTCCGACCAGCTAAGACCAATTTCTGACCAGTTAAGACCAATTTTCGACCAGTTAATGCCAATTTCGACCAGTTAAGAACAATTTCTGACCAGTTAAGAACAATTTACGACAAATTTAGAACAATTTCCGACCAGTCAAGAACAATTTCCGACCAGTTAAGAACAATTTCTGACCAGTCAAGAACAATTTCCGACCAGTTAAGAACAATTTCTGACCAGTTAAGAACAATTTCCGACCAGTTAAGACCACTTTCTGAACAGTTAAGAACAATTTCCGACCAGTTAAGACCACTTTCTGACCAGTTAAGAACAATTTACGACCAGTTAAGATCACTTTCTGACCAGTTAAGAACAATTTCCGAGCAGTTAGGAGCAATTTCTGACAAGTTAAGAACACTTTCCGACCAGTCAAGACCACTTTCCGACAAGTGCTAAACGTATTAATACTGAACTTACAGTGCGCTGTAAAATTAAATGTACCTCGATTTTAAAAGCCTTTGATAAGGGACTTTTAAAATTATAATGAGGTATTAGTTTTAAAAAAAAAATTCCAAATAATTGTCAATTGGTAAAACATTGGGTATTTTTTAAACCTAAAATAGTTTAAACGTTATTGTATTTTTTTAAAATGGATGTGTCCGAAATACAAATTAAACTCAATTTCAGTAAAAAAAATCTTTACGATTTCAATAAGTTCTTCTCGAACAAAGATACATACTAACATGAGATTACAAAAAAATAGGAATGATTAGAATAAACTGGGTTTAACTAAATGCTTATTGCGATTTTATCAAGACAAATTACTACATCTACGTTACCGAAAACATGACTATCTACATCCAACTCTCCATTCACACACCTTCCCCACAAAACCAATTAAAATACGCGATCCGATACCCGGCCATATTCACGGCGAAATCATCGCAGCGAATATCAAATCAAGTTTTCCGATATAAATATCGCTGCTTGTTAAGGGAGGAAGCATATAAGCAAGATAACACCTCGAGCATCGCTAATAACACATAAGGAAATGCGAACTGTTCTTCCTTGCGCAGCTTAATCAGAATAACTGACAAGAGCTAATGTTAGGAGTTTGTTAGGGGGAACGGGAGTATGCGAGACTCAGGGGGGTAGGGGGGGTAAAAATTCATGACATAAAATTTATCTCGGAAATGAATGTCTCGGAAATAACTGGATAACAATCTCTCCAGGTTATTGTGATTCGCCAAAAATGTATTGTTATTGTTGTTAGTTATTAAATTAGGAGAAGAGTTTTTTTGTTTTTTGAGGGGGCTGTTGGGTTTTATCAATATTTTTTATAAATAAACGGTAATGTTGTAAGCGAATGGATTGGTTGGTTGGTTTGTTGGTTGGTTTGGTTAGTTATTTGGTTAGGTTACTTTTTTGGTTGGATTACTTGTTTGGTTGGTTGGTTTTCTTGGTTATTTGGTTGTTTGGTTGGTTGGTTGGTTTTCTTGGTTATTTGGTTGTTTGGTTGGTTGGTTTTCTTGGTTATTTGGTTGTTTGGTTGGTTGGTTTTCTTGGTTATTTGGTAGTTTGGTTGTTTTTCTTGGTTATTTGGTTGTCTGGTTGGTAGTTTGGTTTGTTATTTGGTTGTCTGGTTGGTAGTTTGGTTGGTTATTTGGTTGTCTGGTTGGTAGTTTGGTTGGTTATTTGGTTGGTTGGTTTTCTTGGCTATTCGGTTAATTAGTTGGTTGGTTGATATTTTTTTGGTTTTTTTGATTATTTGGTTTGTTGGTAGTTTGGTTGGTTTTCTTGGTTATTTGGTTGGTAGGTAGTTTAGTTGGTTTTCTTGGTTATTTGGTTGTTTGGTTGGTTGTGTGATTGGTTTATTGGTTGGTTGGTTAATTTGGTTGGGTTGGTTGGGGTTAGTAACACGAGAGCTGCTAAGGCTATGCTGCGCCAAACGCTATGTGCCGTGTAAATAGATTAAAAAAGATATGTTGTTAACAAAGATATTTACGTTTTATTACGATTATTGGTCATAATATCATTAAATTAAGTTTACTTACATATTGGTAAATAAACATAATTTGTAGTGAAAACACACAAGGTAGTCATAATTTATTGTTTGTTTGTATAACTACACATAGTAAACCATTAATTTTTCTATGCTTTTTAACTACTTTGTTTGTTGCAAGAAAGCTAAATGAATTGTTAAAAAAAAATAAGCGAAAAAGGTGGATACAATTAATAATATGTCAATACAGATATTACAGCTAATACCGTTGCAATCAAACTATGACCTTTTCCTACCAATTAGTGGCCATCCGCCTTGTGTAATAATATATACATGTTTGATTGATAACAACATATTAAAAACTAGCTTATGTAAAATTGGCCTTATTATTCGTTGCAATTGTGAATTCCTTAGTTCATGTATTCTACAAACTACAAAGCTCAAATATAATTAATAAAAATACATATGTTTTTATCTACAAACTACAAACTCAAATATAATTAATAAAAATACATATGTTTTTATCTACAAACTACAAAGCTCAAATATAATTAATAAAAATACATATGTTTTTATGATACAACAAATTATTTTGTACAAATCTCATATATTTTATTTTTATACTAGAGTCGAACATATTTGTTTTCTAAAATACTTTTGCGTTTGAAATATATGTTTTTTTAGGAGAATTGGAACATTTAATTGCAAATTTGTGATAGAAGTATTATTACGCATGCGACAAAATACACACTCAGTTATTTCATATTTGCTATAATATTTCCAAAATTATTATCACAAATATAAAGCATCTACTTTATAAACTTATCAAATAATTTGCATTTGATATATAATCGATTAAAATAAAAATAAATTAAATCAAAATTAATAATATACATTAACACATTTATAAATCTACAGTTTCAAACCTGCCCGAACTACGTGATGTTTGGTTTTGTTAATTGACGTCGCACTAGAGCTGCACAGTGGGCTATTGGCGACGGTCCCGTGAACACATACACATTCACACACACATTCATACATGCACCTCGTTATTTTAGAACCATGGCCAGGTGACGAGGAAACACCTGAACTGGCACCCAACGCCTTCAATAGACGTCGGGACTTTGGACCTCGATCAGATTTATCGTGCACCAGTCCCGTATACACGCCAGTATAATTTGTTGGACATTCTGGACGACTTTCTAGTATTTTTGTAGCGAAGCTGGCAACCCTCCGATCGCAAGATCACTACTTTTTTACTTTTCTATGTCAAGTCCATTGCACGGATTCGAACCGCCAATCCTCTGATTAGTAGCTGAACGCCTTACCAACTGAGCAACTGGGGCTCCCCAAAAATATGAATCACATACTTTATAAACTCATCAAATAATTTGTATTTGATATGTAATCGATTAACATAAAAAAATTAAATCAAAATATAGTATATACATTAACACATTTACAAATCTAAAGTTTCAAATCTGCCCAAACTAAATGCATTAAATAGTGTAAATATCTTAATTATATTTACACAGACATTTTAAGACACTGAGATATGAGAGAGTTTCCAATATCAGTATCTAACATTGGAGAAAGATCATAAATTCTACTCCCTAAAGTATTTTGATATAAAATGATAAATGTACACTCACATGGAAAATCATCTTTCAATATTCATGGAGAGCAGACACTTTTAAACAAAAGAGAAGATGAATGACAAGCGTCTAGCTCATCCCGTACGAAAAAATACGAAATTGAATTTTGAAAATATGAATTTATACTGTGACATTCCGGAATTTTTGTGATACAGAATATATGCATAGTAAGTTTATATTTTGAAATATTATACATTTGCCGCCATGGGATGATTTACCGTAAATTCGTATAAAACTTTACAGTGGATTGTTGATGTATGGTTATTATTTCAGTACATTCCAACGATAGTTATTTTTGTAATAGTTATGAGTCCATTATTAATTGTAGGCATCCGCGGCCGAGCAGTTAAAGGCGTCAGCTGGGAATCCGAAAATTCCTGGTTCGATCCTAGGCGATGGACTTGACAAAGAAAAGTTTTTAAAAAAATAGCGATCTTGTAATCAGAGGGTTGCCAGCTTCGTACAAAATACTAGAAAAGTCGTCCAGAACATCCGCAAAAAATTAATGGAGTGTATACGGGACTGGTGCACGATAAATCTGATCGGGGTCCAAACTCCCGACGTCTATTGAAGGCATTGGGTGCCAGTTCAGGTGTGACCTCGTCATCTGACCTTGGTTCTAAAATAACGAGGTGCATGTATGAATGTGTATGTGTTCCCGGATCTTTCCTTCGAGATAGACCCCGAACCGTCGCCAATAGCCCACTGTGCAGCTCTAGTGCGACGTTATTTAACCAAACCCTCTGACGGATAAGATAAATTTCTAATCCGTAGGTTTGTTTTCACTGCAGTAAACTCTACTGAATATGCCAAATAAGTGAGGTGCTGTCTTCGTCATCTGATCATGGTTAAAATTCACGAGAACTTTTTATATTTTCTAAAATAAAGCGACGTTTCTTAAAATGAGTGACATTAATTTTTAATTTAAATTTTAACACAATCTTTTTTTTTACAAAAATATATTATTTTTTAATTATATCAGTAGAGAAGGTTCTCGAAAGTTTGCTAATGGTTTAAATTTGAAAATTATTTCAAAAAAGGGATTTTTTATCAACTCTTATCTTATGGGCACTACTGTAGTCCAAAAAAACTGTAGTCCAAAGCTTTGCATAGATGAAAGTCGATCCTCGTTGTCTGACCTAAGATGCTGCTGAATTTGAAGATCCTGAATTTGTAATGATTCAAATATCTTAGTTTAAGCTGCTTTATTTTAAGCTTAGTTTTAAGCTTAAAATAAAGTTTTAAAAAAACTAAAAACTAAACTTAAAATAAAATACATTTGAAATATAAAAACTTCCATCTCTATCTAAAATTCTTCGAAAGAAATTATATTAACATAATTAATAAAATATTGAAATTTATTCTTGGGTAGGATAAAAAAAAATCGGTTTCGTGTTGGGGATGCATTTATTGAAAAACTAAAAATTGGGACCGTAAAGCATTATAATTATACTGTAAAACTCGTAACTCATACTCGTTTTTCTTTGAGTACAATTGCATCGTAAATGAGCGATAACGTGTTCAAATTTTATTAATCGTACTTTCTCAAAAATGAGCAGTGTGATTTAATATTCTCAACTTCTGTTCAAAACTTCTTAACAAAGCGGCCTGACAAACTTTAAATATTTGTTCAGAAGATGGTTTTCCACATTGTTTGATGTCGATTGGTTAATTGGAAATTGAGTTATTACAATTCAATTATCTTACTTCCCATTATTTTGACACACCTTTTTAAAAATTTATTATGTATATAACTTCTTAACGTCGTTCTGGTGGTATAAAATATAAGGCACTGGACGGCGATATTTGAGGATCAGAGTTAGTTTAATTCCCGGTAAGTATTGGTTGTAGTTGTTGATTTTTATTGAAAGTGTTTTATGAAGGAAGCTTACGTAGGCAAGAAGCTGCTTTTTTTATTCATTTTTACTCATTCTACTTAGTTTTAGTGTACTTTTTTTTCAATAATTAAACTTATGTATTTGGATTCATGATAAGCATCGAATGTAATTAAAAAGGAGTATATTTTACTTATTTTTGAGTACCTATTTTTAAAAGTGTACAATTTTTTTTAAAGGAGCTGTTTTCTTCATGAAAGCTCTATTTCTAAATTGCAGTAATTTTTTCAACTTGTACCTCAGAAAATAACGTACTAAAATGCATCTAAATAATAAGATTTACTGGTTTCCTATATTACTCTACCAAATGAGCTCCCTAGATAAAGTAATATAAGAAAAATTATATCCCGTTATTTAAACGTAATTTAGTGTGATAATCACGGCACAGATTGTGGAGTGGGAGCATTTTAGAAAGGTATGTTTCAAAAATGCAGTAATTTTTTCAACTTGTACCTCAGAAAATAACGTACTAAAATGCATCTAAATAATAAGATTTACTGGTTTCCTATATTACTCTACCAAATGAGCTCCCTAGATAAAGTAATATAAGACAAATTATATCCCGTTATTTAAATGTAATTTAGTATGATAATCACGGCACAGATTGTGGAGTGGGAGCATTTTAGAAAGGTATGTTTCAAAAATGCAGTAATTTTTTCAACTTGTACCTCAGAAAATAACGTACTAAAATGCATCTAAATAATAAGATTTACTGGTTTCCTATATTACTCTACCAAATGAGCTCCCTAGATAAAGTAATATAAGACAAATTATATCCCGTTATTTAAATGTAATTTAGTATGATAATCACGGCACAGATTGTGGAGTGGGAGCATTTTAGAAAGGTATGTTTCAAAAATGCAGTAATTTTTTCAACTTTTACCTCAGAAAATAACGTACTAAAATGCATCTAAATAATAAGATTTACTGGTTTCCTATATTACTCTACCAAATGAGCTCCCTAGATAAAGTAATATAAGAAAAATTATATCCCGTTATTTAAACGTAATTTAGTGTGATAATCACGGCACAGATTGTGGAGTGGGAGCATTTTAGAAAGGTATGTTTCAAAAATGCAGTAATTTTTTCAACTTGTACCTCAGAAAATAACGTACTAAAATGCATCTAAATAATAAGATTTACTGGTTTCCTATATTACTCTACCAAATGAGCTCCCTAGATAAAGTAATATAAGAAAAATTATATCCCGTTATTTAAACGTAATTTAGTGTGATAATCACGGCACAGATTGTGGAGTGGGAGCATTTTAGAAAGGTATGTTTCAAAAATGCAGTAATTTTTTCAACTTGTACCTCAGAAAATAACGTACTAAAATGCATCTAAATAATAAGATTTACTGGTTTCCTATATTACTCTACCAAATGAGCTCCCTAAATAAAGTAATATAAGAAAAATTATATCCCGTTATTTAAACGTAATTTATTATGATAATCACAGCACAGAATGTATAATGCGAATATGTTTGAAAGGCATAATACGATATATGCTGAAGGCAGATATTTCTTAATTTACAAGTTATACTACTACCATATTATTTTGGACTGGACATTAAACATGAATCGGCCAGTGTAGTTTTTAACCTTAAAACCCTTAAATCGAGTTTTCAGTTTATAGCTATTAGGATTTATAATGGCATTATCAATTGATTGATACTACGTTTTTGTATACAAATCGGATATTAAATGATATAAATATCGAAATTAAAATTTAAACAATAGTGGCAGACCCCCTTTTTGGAAGCAGACACTATTTGATTTTTTTTTTATTTAATTACTTAAAATAAAGCCAATATTTCATGCACTCTGATCATAAATAGTTGAGAGAAGACCCCAAAAGCAATTTATAATTACTAGTGATTTTAAAATTACAGTTTTTCAAGAAATGATCTGATTCCGTCTTTTGATACTCTTTTCTCAAAAAAGTATATTTCCAGAGAACCTTATGTTCCATTAGTTTAGTGTAAAATCTACATCTCAAACCTAAATTTTATTATTTTACTGGAATAAAAAATATATGTGCAAAAACATTAATGAAAACTAATCAAAAATTATTTTTTTTTCAAAAAAAGTATAATAATTTTTTAGTCCAAAACCAAAATTAATTCAAATTACGTTCAGAAATTTAATTACGATACATTCTACATAACAATACAATTTGGAGATTATATATAGAAAACTGTTGTAGAAAAGTGTACATTAGGAACTTGTTAACCTAAAATCCTACAGTTATAAAATTACTTTTTCCGTAAAAAGTATACTAAATGCAGAAAATATTGCGATTGAACCTTGTTCAAAATTGCCTTCTCCACATGTATTCAAATTTTTATTCCAATTAAATTAATAATATTGTACTTGCACTGGTCTTTGTCTGCACAAAAAATTATCAATTTTTGTTCACCCGCAAACTGCACGGTCCCTTCTTGAAGTTTACAGGGCATCCGTGGCCGAGCGGTTAAAGGCGTCAGCTAGGAATACGAAGGTTCCCGGTTCGATGTCAGGTGATGGACTTGACAAAGAAAAGTAAAAAGTAGTGATCTTGTGATCGGAGAGTTGCCAGCTTCTCTACAAAATACTAGAAAGGTCGTCAAGAATATCCGCAAGAATTAACGGCGTGTATAAGGGACTGGTGCACGATAAATCTGATCGGGGTCCAAAGTCCCGACGTCTATTGAAGGTGTTGAGTGCCAGTTCAGGTTTTTCCTCGTCATCTGGCCATGGTTCTAAAATGAGTGACGGTATGAATGTGTGTGTGACTGTGTATGTGTTCCCGGGTCTTTCCTTCGAGATATACCCCGAACCGTCGCCAATGGCCCTTTTATGCAGCTCTAGTGTGACGTTTATTAAACAAACCAAACCAACCAAATCTTGAAGTTTACATAAAAAAAACTATCAAATTGCGCAATTACCAAAATCCATTTTGACATTATGAGAAATGATAATATTTAAGCATCTGGCATAGTCTCAAATACACATCTCATTACAAATAATGAAAAAAAAAAATCTCCCAAATGAATGGGATGAATTGTAAAACTTGTCTCAACATTTCAACCACTTTCTCCAGCTCTTATCATCATCAAACATCACACACAAAACAAAAATCCCTTCCCTTCGACAAAAGCACTCGAACCCCGCTCCGGAAATGAGCACGGACTTAAAACGACCATGTTCAACGTCCCCCTAATCTCAGAATCCCCGCTTTCTTCCAAAGCACTCCTCCCCTATTGTCGGGAAAAATGACTGAAGGAAACCGTTGGATCGTATATCAGTCGGCTTTCCCAAACCCACTTTTTTTTAAAAGGGGCCCCTTCCACGATTAATTAAGGCCTATGATTTTTCTTGACACGTCTTAGGACGTGGGGCAAAAGAAGAGGGCAGTCCAGAAAAGGAGGTTTTAACTCCCAATTTAAGGGTTGATATATCTCCCGGGTGTTTAAATATTCAAGGAAGGGGGTATGGTCTTTTGTGGGGGTGTGGAATGCTTCAACAAAGAGATCGTTACGCCCCAAAGGGTTTTCTGGCAGACGATGGCAGTGTCTGCCAAATACGTGATAACGGGGTATAACGCCCGCAGTTTCCTGAACAAGAAAAGCCTTTGGAATGTAGTATGACAAAAGAACAGTTGCAATCCTTGTGGACTTCGAGATGTTAGAGTTGTGTTTGGTGGATGTTATTTATAAATTGCTGTTTTGTGACCATTTTGATGTGTGTGTGGAACTGGGGAATTTAAACTACATGTGAACAATTTTTACAAGTCAAACAAAAGGTAACTGCACCGTAAACCAGAAGTACTTAAAATGAGTACTTGAACGTACTCGTTTTTATTTGAGAACAATTTCAACGTAAAAGAGCGATGACGTACTCAAATTGAAGTAAAAGGAATTTTTCAAAACTGAGCAGTGGGATTTAATTTTGCTATTATCAGCTTCTGTTCAAGCCATCTCAACAAATCAACCAGGCAAACTTAAAATGTTTGTTCAGAAGATTTTTTTTCCACGGTTCGATTGCTTAAATGGAAACTGAGTTATTACATCTCCATAACGTACGGTAAACATAAGGTACTTAAAAATGAGTACTTGAACATACTCGCTTTTATTTGAGAACAGTTGCATCGTAAAAGAGCGATAACGTACTCAAATTTAAGTAAACATACTTTCTCAATAATGATCAATGTGATTTAATATTGCTATTCTCAGCTTATGTTTAAGCCATCTCAACAAATCGATCAGACAAACTTAAAATGTTTGCTCAGAAGATTTTTTTTCCCACATCATTTAATGTCGATTGCTTAAATGGAAACTTAGTTATTACATCTTAATGATGTACGGTAAAAATAAGGTATTTAAAAATTAGTACTTGAACGTACTCGTATTGTTTTTAGTACAATTGCATCGTAAATGAGCGATGTCGTATCCAAATTTAAGTAATCGCACTTTCTCAAAAATGAGCAGTGTGATTTAATATTCCTGCTCTCAGCTTCTGTTCAAGCCATCTCAACTGAGGGACCTGACAAACATAAAATATTTATTTAGAAGATAGTTTTCCACATTATTTGATGTCGTTTGCTTAAATGTAAACTGAGTTATTACAATTTAATTATCTTCCTTCCCATTTTTGGTACGCCTTTTTAACATTACTTCTGTTTATAACTTCTTTGCGTCGTTTCGATGGCCGAATGTATCAAACAGTGGATCTGGGTTCGATTCCCGGTATGTCTAAGTTGTAATTGTCGGTATTTATTGAAAGGGATTTATGAAGGCAGCCAATGTAGGCAAGATACTGCTTTTTTATTCATTTTTACTAATTTTTGAGTAAATTGTTTTTAATGAAACTTATGTATTCGGAGCTATGATAAGTATCGAATGTAATCAAAAATGTGACAAACTTAAAATAGCTGTACGGAAGATTATTATTATTTCACATTATTTGATGTATATTACTTAAATAGAAACTGATTTGTTACATCTCAATTATCTCACTTCCCATTCTTTTGGTACGCCTTTTTAATATTTTATTCTGGTTAAAATTTCTTCACACCATCCTGGCGGTGCCTGACTATATGGGTTCATTCCCGGTAAATATTGGTTGTATTTTTTCATATTTATTGAAATTGATATATGAAGCCAGACTGTGTATACAAGTAACTCCTATTTTTATTCAAGTTTAATCATTGTACTCATTTTTGAGTACATGTCTGTTAAACATGCATTCGGAACTATGATAAACATCGAATGTATTTAGAAATGAGTACATTTTACTTATTTTTACCTATTTTTAACAGTGTTGATTATTCAAATATCTTATTATTATTAATTTTATGTTCACTACTACAATTTAATAAATGTACTGATTACCAGACACATTTAGGGTCCATTTTTACTTCTTATGTTGCAAAATAGCGACATAATCTACTGTTTTGCTGTTCTTAAAACTGAAAAAACAACAGAAAGCTCGTGTGGGCTAAAAAAAATCGTTTCTCTCTTTGCGAATTTTTTTTACTAACTCCAAAATAGATAAAAAAAATTATCTAAGAGCAGAAAACATATTGTATAAACAACCCAACCACGTGTAACTATTTTGTATAAATAACGTAATTGCCAAAACAAATCTTGAATCGTAAAGGTTTCTATTTAAATGTTGTGCTTTGTAACCGTTTTGAATCGTTTAACTTTTTTTAAATCTTAAAAAACCATTGCAGTACAATATATTAATATACAGTAAACATTGATATAAAAACAACATTTTGTGAATATATGTACATAAAAAAAATTAGAGAACTACATTTTAAAATTTTAATAAATTATCATATTAGTTTAGTTTTACTAACTATTTGGATCATATAAAATGTTCATACAGGTTTAAAACGTAAATAGAAACAACCTAGACAAATTTTCTGAAATCCTAGCAAAAACGCAATATGTAGAACAAATTAAAATACAATCTACATGTATTATCTAACCAAAATAAATATACTTCTGACTTTTAAAATAAAATTATTGAACATTTCTAGAATAGAATACTTTATAAAGAGGTAAAGAGCAAGATATAAAATTTCACTCTGAATATTTCTCCCTAAATTATAGCTTTGAAATATAGCCATTTATTTGGCAAATTTTAAAAAGAAGATATTCATTGGGCAACTCATTTCAATATGAAATCCGAAAATGTTTTCGATGAACTAAAATTATCTCAAACATTACCTACGAGCATATTTTGAAATCAATTAGAGACCACTTCAAAACTAAACGCAACAAAACACTTCCCGTGCCATTTAATCATGCGGATCATTGAAATACGCCAAACTTGTGTTATCATCGAATAATATCGCCTAAAAATTCAAATTTCTGAAAACTAATCTAGTTTCAAAGCTTATTCGAGTGTGAAGGAAACTATTTATTCCTTCTATAAACTGGCTCCAAACTATTCGCTGAATTTTAAGTCGATTATAAACTATTCATCAAGTACGGTGGTAACTTTTATATAGAAAATATATTAAAAAACGATGCAAATTAGCGGAATGCTTTTGTTCGATGGAATTTGAGTTCATCTATGTTCTTACTGAAATCTAGGAAGCATATCGGATAAATACAAACAAGTTTAAATGTTCGTAGGATTCAAAATCGTTTAAAATATACATTTCTCGTTTGTTATTGTTGTTGTTGCGAATACAGGATATTTTTATGTTTGTACTGATGTAAATAAAAATGCTGATATTAATTTGTCAGAAATATATTGCAATGTCCATTATACAAGTTTAGATTGTAGGAAAATATGAACAGTCTAGTTTCAAAAAAAGACAAGTCAATATTTTTCGATAAAACACTTTTTTTTAATATATTTTTCGCAAGTTTTCAATGTCATACATCACATTTCAAAGCGGTATTGACCAAAATTGTCGGAATTCAGTCTAAAAATTTATTCAAAATCAGGGTTTTTAACCAAAATGTATGTAAAAGCCAATCATGTTCATCTAAAATATTTGAACTAGCTGGTTATGAAACGTGACAGTTCATATAAACTATACAAATATGATCATATTTTTAAGCACTTAAATGGTTATCTGCAGGAAAACCTGATAAAATGCGAAAAAAAAAATTATTTAAAATATAAACCTTGAGTTTAAAATAAAAAGCTAAATATTTATATAATTTTAACTGGTAAACTAAAATAAGAAAAAGATTATATTATTTTTTATATGTTTTAAAAATAAACTTTGTTTAATTTTTTTCAGAAAACAATTTTTTTTAACAAAATTAGTTTTATTTTAGAATTATACTTTGTAAATTAATAAATATAAAAATTATAATAAAATAAATTACTGAAATTTCTTAAAATAAATTACTGAAATTTCTTAAAATAAATTACTGAAATTTCTTAAAATAAATTGCTTAAATTTCTTAGAATAAATTACTTAAATTTCTTAAAATAAATTACTTACATTTCTTAAAATAAATTACTTAAATTTCTTAAAATAAATTACTTAAATTTCTTAAAATAAAGTACTTAAATTTCTTAAAATAAATTACTTAAATTTCTTAAAATAAATTACTTAAATTTCTTAAAATAAATTACTTAAATTTCTTAAAATAAATTATTTAAATTTCTTAAAATAAATTACTTAAATTTCTTAAAATAAATTACTAAAATTTCTTAAAATAAATTACTTAAATTTCTTAAAATAAATTACTTAAATTTCTTAAAGTAAATTACTTAAATAAATTAGTTAAATTACTTAAATAAATTAGTTAAATTACTTAAATAAATTAGTTAAATAAATATAATAAAAAAATATAATAAAAAAAATATAATAAAAAAATATAATAAAAAAATATAATAAAAAAATATAATAAAAAAATATAATAAAAAAATATAATAAAAAAATATAATAAAAAAATTATTACATATATTTAAGTTATCTATTTATTGAATAGTATTATGCATTTAACTCATAAACGATATGTTTAAATTGTTTTATTAACCTATTTAAAACAAATTCGTCAAACTTTGTGACTTATTCAAATAGTTACTTACCTTAAAAATAATACATTCAAAATTTCGAAGAAAAAAAAACATTAATTGAAAATAATCGTTATGTTTATTATTTCTAAAAAAATATTATTTACAATAAGCTAAATTATAAATGTAATACAACTTTCAGCAAGTTAAAATTCCATTTCCATTTTTCTTATACATCACATTCTATTGTGCAAGTAAATATTCGAATTCGTGTTTTCACAGAATCTTTTTATCGCTACACATAACAATGTCACTTTAATTACACCTTAAAGTTAATTCGCACGCCATTCATTCCATCCGCGTTTATTTTTAAAATATACATAAAAAAAGCAAACAAGACGGAAATACTGTGGATTCCTCTATTCTCTCAACAAACATGTCAATTTCCTTCGGAACAACAACCTTTCTACTTTGATCCGCAAGTGAGCGGTAACTTCGTTTCTATTTACCTTTCCCTAGCTGATCTGAAGTCTGCTGGAAAAGCTCAGAATTTCACTTTTATCTTTTAAGACCGGATTCGAAAGATCGTTTTTCCTTCCGCCCCACTGTTTATATTTGCTCAGAGAACAAGGGTGTATGCATATCAGGGCTTTTCAAGGAATAGGTGCTGGATGTTGAGGCATTGATTTTAAATTCAAAATAAATTTCCTCGCGTTTATAAAGGAGATTATAAATGCGAGTCAAAATCGTAAAGTGAAAGTCGGTTTTCTGGAAGGAAATTCTGATTTTTTTTTTATAATTGAAATATGATGTATTTTTGGAATTGATAAATATAAATATTTTCCCGCTCTCTGGTTTATTTGTATTTGCTGTAAAAATAATGATCGTATTTTGAGTTGTGAAATATACTCAACATATATTCATTATATGGGCTTTAGCTGTAAATACACTCAAACCTGTTTTTGTGCGGGTTATTTTGTGCGATTTTTTTGGTGCGGTATATGAAAATTTCAATCAAATTGTAACATAATTGATTATATGGCTACTGAGACGTATACAAGCGTCTAGTGAAACAACAGTCGTCGCAAAAACTGATCACTGACTACATGGTAACTGAAAAAAAGTCAACTCTAAACGAGTACGAGGTAGTATCTTCAAGTGACGAAAGCGATTTTGAACCAAGTTCGCTTATTGTCAGACTACGAAGGATAATGGATATATGTTTTGAAAAGTTTTGTATGTGTAAAATAAGTACATATGTAAATAAAATATTTAAAAATGTTCGCATGTGTATTCTAAATCAGATTCCAAAAGGTTTGGCGAGATTCCAAGTAGCTGTCAACCCTCGTGTCTTGATTTCGTTTAAAAAAGTAATTCATAGTTATTTCGTAAGGTTTTCAGTTATTTTCTATGTGAGACTTTTTTTATGCGGTCCCTATCCACCGCATATTTTTTTTTTAATTGTGTTGCGAAAACTATTTTTTATAGCTACTCGTGAAGTTTTGTGCAATTTTTTTTATGCGTTTTTTATGAGGTCCCTATCCACCGCACAAAAACAGGGTTGAGTGTATTATACTACTTTACATGCGATAAATATCGCACTGGAATGATAGTTAATTTTCATTAACTATTATTCGTTAACTATTCATTAAACTATAGTTATTTCGTAAGGTTTTGAGTTATTTTCTATGTAAAACTTTTTTATGCGCCGCATAAAAAAATTGTAATTGGTTTGCGAAAACTATTTTTTATAGCTACTCGTGAAGTTTTGTGCTAATTTTTTTATGCGTTTTTTTTAATGCGGTCTCTATCCACCGCACAAAAACAGGTTTAAGTGTATATTCAACCATTTCTAAAAATATTAAAGTATTTAGTATATACTATTTTTTTACGAACTAAAAAACACCCCCTCCCCCGTTTTCTCCTCATCAGAACTTTCAATTGATTGTTTACCTCTTTTACAATGACCTATCGATGAAAGACTTTTTATCATTCTTAATGACAATAAGACTTAATGACTTAATGACAATTAAGTCGTAATAAAAATTAACTATCAATCCAGTGCGATATTTATCGCATGAACACCCCTGACACA
Source organism: Troglohyphantes excavatus (assembly GCA_963932185.1). Lineage (NCBI taxonomy): Eukaryota > Metazoa > Arthropoda > Arachnida > Araneae > Linyphiidae > Troglohyphantes > Troglohyphantes excavatus. The sequence goes on along the minus strand of OZ010673.1, from coordinate 56,142,042 downwards.
CATACACACCCATTCAAAAAAATATCAGAAGTTAGTTTAACGGTCTGCCCATAAATGGCAGCATTATCAACGGCTTATTTAAAAATAACTTTAAAATTAATTATTTAAACACATTTTTCTAAAAAATAATATATTTATGAGATAAAAGAACAATTCATCACTGGTCCACGACATTCTCTTTCTTTTGATACCTCATGTGTTAAGGTCAATTGAATACATGGGCCGTAAGAGGGATCTTTACTACAGAAATAATATATTTGATTATTACATTTTACTAATTATTAAAATATAATAATAACAAATTATAATAATTTTATATTACAAATTAGATATCAGTAAGTTTTTAATCCGAGTTATCAGCACAATGTTCTAACCACACGTGTTACTGAAATGCCTATTTTTAGAGGACGGGCTTGTAAAGTTATCTGTATATTCTATATTTATCTCTATATTCTATATATTTATCTCTTGCATGAATATATACATAAAAAAATTAAAAAAATTGAAAAATCTGTATGGCATAAATATTTAGCTCCTTTTTTTGTGATTAAATATATAATTATTTTGATATTTTTAATAAAAATATAACTATTTTAAAAACATATGAGAGAATACTTTTCTAAAATAAAATAGTATAACATTCAAATAATTTTATTTGTGTTTTTATGTTCTAAAGTGTTGTATAGAAACAAAAAGCAAAAATATGCAAAGAGAGATTAGTTGTACTGATGACATTACATAGTTGGAGAATATTAAATTATACTAAAATGTCTTGGTGTGTTGTGCTTTTATAATAGTTCTTGGTAAATAACAGTAATAGTTAATATTAGTTCTGGCGAAAACATTCAAAACGACTGCTCTGGCGCTCCTAGCGTTAAAATAAAGCTTTAGTTTTATATTATTTATTTAAAGTTTATATAAGACTTATATAATGCATTTTCTTCGTGTTGGGTTTCAAAAATATTTCTGGATAAATAAAGTTAAAATATAGTTTTAGTAATTTCGAATTCTTAATAAAAAAGTTTATATTTAACATACGCTATTCCTAATAAATAATATACATATCAAAATAATGTACGAATTTCATTATTGAGAAAACTTGAAAATAATTTGAATATTTTATGCGCTATAATAAATATCGACTAGCAAACATAAGTTATTTTCATCTTTAAAAAAAGCTATATATTTTTTAAGTTACCAATATTATCAATTGTACTAACAATTTGTAAACTATTAATATTCAAAAATAAGTAAAATGTATATATTTTTTATTGCAATCGGTGCTTATTATAGCTCCCAATACATAAGTTTCATTTTTGAAAAAGACATGTGCTTAAAATGAGTAAAAATGAATAAAAAGGAAGTAGCTTGCCTACATAGGCTGCGCTCATAAATCACTTTCAATTAATATCAACAAATACAACTTAGACTTACCAGGAATCGAACCCAGGTCTGCAGCACCGCTGTGCACGGTCTTATCCGTTTAGCTATCAAGGCGAGGCGAATAAGGTATAAACAGAGGTAATGTTAAAAAGGTGTGCCAAAAAATAGGTAGTAAGATAATTGTATTGTAATATCTCAGTTTCCAATTAAGCAATCGACATCAAATAATATAAAAAACCATCATCTGAATAAATACTTTATGTTTGCCAGGTCGCTTTGTTAAGATGGCTTGACCATAATCTGAGATTAGCAATATTAAACCACACTGCTCGTTTTTCCGAAAGTACGATTACTTAAATATGAGTACGTCATCCCTCATTTACGATGTAACTGTACTTAAAAAACTAGTATGTCCATGCACTAATTTTTAAGCAAATTTTTTTACAGAGTATATAAAAAAAATTCAGGAAAAGATTTGCCATCCCATTTTTTAAGTCACACAGTTTTTTTAAAAAAATACAATATACAGTATATATAATAATATAAAAAAATATATAATATACAGAAATATATATAAAACAGGAAATATATAAAACGGAAAAATATATAAAACAGAAAAAAATAGAACGGATTTATTTTTTTAAACGAGAAATTATTAATATCTGGTTTAAGAAAATAATGGTACATTTTCGAAAGTCCGTTGAGTCATTGTAATACACCAATACTAAGTTCATTATTTATAACTTTCTAATGCTAATACTTTCAAAACATGTTTTAATAATTTAAATGTTAAACATTTTGCTATTTAAAAATTGTATAGAATCGTGTTCCTGTTAATATTTTTACTGTAAAAGAAAGCAAGCTGTTTGTCTTTACCCCACTTAAAATAGGGATCCCTCTAAAACAATTACTGCCAACGCTACAAAAAACCCAAAATATGAAATAAATATTTACTAACGTAGTTATTGTTATTGTTAGTGCCAACCTTTTATAATTATCCAACATACTTGGAATCGCAGAGAAAAGTAAAAAAATAACTGAACTATTCTTGGCGCTTAAGTCTTACACTTGGCTGAGTTTCTATTAAATAAATTTTTCCACATCAATTGAAAATAATAATAACACTACAAGATGTTTTTTTTTATAAAACTAAATAATGAAAAGTGAAAAGAACATACAATAAAATATATAAAAAAATAATCTATTCCACATTTCAATTTCAGTTTTTTTTGTTTGAGGAAAAAAATTCACAGCTATTTATAGCAACAACTTCAGATCTTAATTGAAGCTATTAGCTATTTTTTTACGAAGAAATATGAAAGCAAATATTTACATTGGCTGCCTATTTACTTTAATTGCCTTTATTAAACGAAATTAAATCCATACACAAATTTAATTCATAATGCCTTAGTTGCACATTTATATTGAAAGACGTATATAAATGAATAAATGCCGATAAATAAATGAAAGGACAATATAAGAACAGAAAGCGAAAATAAAAATTGTCGCCTTCAACGACTTTATTTTTTGTCTTTCAGCTATGCATCTTTATTTGCCGTTCAGCCGCCATCTTGATGACGTCACATCACGTGATAGATGACGTGTGAAAAGAAGGGATGTCACAAAAGATCTCTTGTTACCTCGGGGTCAGTTTGCCCCCATTTTATTTTTACTTGCTATAACTAAAAGATGATAAGGTGTTTTATCGCGCAATTCTTATCAAGTTAGCCTTTTTTCAGTGTGTGGTGATCATAAAAGTTGACGTTTCTTTATTTTCCTGGAAAATATAAATAATAACCATTTCTTTAGTCTCAATGTAAAAATAATTTAAAGACTTCAAAAATATTTTTTCCCGTTGAATATTTATGGGAAGGTGTCCCTCACGTTATTAATTTTATACATTTTGTGTATCACTGAGTTAGAGTCTTCCAGCATGGATCCTTTATAGTAGAGAAAACATAATGTTATAATCTCGCTAACATCAAAGTGAGGCTAACATGTATAGCCTCAGACACGTGGTTAATTACGTCATTACATTCATAATTTTTTATTATTACACATTTCTCAATTCATCAGCCAATCGTGAGTATTTTTTAATTCATAATTTTGAAAAGAAGTCACGTGCCTGTGGCCATTCGGTCTGAGATGTTGGTTTCACGAGTATGAAGTCATATTCGCTCTACTGCAGTCAATTCATGCTTGAAGGTTAGAGCTGTTAGAAAAAGGGCAAAATTGTAAAGGTGTTTTCTCTTGAAACTATTTTACTGTATATTTCCAATGAATCTAAATTTAATTTGTTAATTTTTATTATTTTAATATATACAGCCTTCAATAAAATTCCCTATGCTTTGGATTTGAAAATTGTTTCAACATTGGAAACGTTTATGAATTTAAAATGTATATGTATTGCTAGAAAAACTAGAAAACTATGGACGACTTAAGTCTTTGTAAAACGGATTCAGCACAATTATAAGTATCCACAATAAGTAAAAAACACGTGTGTTTCTACTTATTGTCGATACTTATAACTTACAACTACGGTCATGACTATTACAAGTAAGTAACTTACAAGTACGGTCATTACTATTAAAATAAAATATTTACTTTTCAAGTATATCTATACTGATATATAAATCATTAATAATCTAAATATAGTCGGGGGGGGCGAGGTGGAAGTACTAGAATTACATAACTACAAATCAACTGTCTATATAAATCCTCATACAAACAAATGCTTTGCCGATTTTGTAGTTATTATACTTGTAACTTACAAGTACGGTCATTACTATTTAATTGCATAAAATATTTACTTTTCAAATATATCTATACTGATATATAAATCATTATATATAAATTACATATAGTACTGGGGGGGGGCAGTACTAAACTTACATAACTTCAAATCAGCTGTCTATATAAATCCTCATACAAACCCATGCTTTGCCGATTTTGTAGTTATTATACTTGTAACTTACAAGTACGGTCATTACTATTTAATTGCATACAATATTTACTTTTCAAGTATATATATACTGATATATACATCATTATGTAGCAATTATAAATAGTTAGGGAGGGGGATCAGTATTACAATTACATAACTACAAATCAGCTGTCTATACAAATATCATCACTTTATACAAAGCCATACTATGCCAATTTTGTAGTTATTCAGTTGTAATGCATACACGACGATATAAAAGAGAAAAAATTTCATATAAAATATATTAAACACATATTTGGAGGATACATATAATATATATATATATATATATATATATATATATATATATATATATATATAATTTTAATAAACTGTTTTCATTTTGTCCGATAGCATCATTAAATCTATTTCTACACAATTTACAATATTCAATACTATATGAGTTTTTAAAAAGAAAATTATATATATAACTAAAACACTTGTATTAATTGGCACTTAAAGTTATACGTATTTTTAAATACTTTTTTCGAAAGAACTTAGCCAATTATTGTACACTAAAATGCATTTATAACGTATAAATTTAGAAAAATAATTAATAAAATATAATGAATGCGAATCAAGTCCCCATTAACTTAGACACTGTCAAGCCTTTCCACTTTAAATACGCCTAATGAATTCTATTTAAATAAATTAAGTGACTTTAGTAAAACCTTTTAAGTAATAAATATTTATAATAAAATATACGTAAACTCATTTCACGCTTTCCATATATTTCTTTTGATTTTAATTAACAAACTCATCCATTTTTAAAAGTATAATTTGCCAGTCATTTATTTTTGAGCATCAGTTATAAGGTACAGCCAATTATGAAACAACGCATTACTTTAAATTTTTCAACGTGTACTTATGCCAATAAAGAGCACTTTGAAAATGTAATGTTCTGCTTTTCCAGATAAACTAATCGATTACTTTCATATAAAACTACATAGTAAGTAATTAAGTTATATTTCAACTCTCCTTAAATTTGCAGACACAATTTATTTCTCTGGTTTATGAATTGCTCATCATTTCCAAATTGAGAATTATTTCATTAATGTTCATAATTGCATTCGAGTTGATGTTATAATCTCTTTTAAAACACTTACTTTTAAACATTTTATAAAATTTAAATGATTCAATTATAATTTTTTTTAATTTTTAAATAAGATTTCTATTATCTGTTTTCGATCATTAATATGTTTCCCGTCATTTACATTTCCGTTATTTTTTTTCATTCCTTTTCATTTCTAAAAGAAAACAAATACTAAAAAAAATTTTAGTTTTTATGTTAAATATTTAAATTATATTCCATGTACAATTATTTAATTAAAACCAATACAACATCCATGCGTACATTTTAATAAGTGATATTACAAAATTAATTATGTTCGCTTCATTTAAAACTTAAGTATACGTCCATACTTTATGTATATATCCATACTTTATAAATCCATACTTAATGCATAAATCCATACTTTATGTATAAATCCATACTTTATGTATAAATCCATTCTTTATGTATACGTCCATACCTTATGTCTACGTCCATACTTTATCTATAAGTCAATACTTTACGTATACGTCCATACTTTATGTATACTTCATGTATACGTCCATACTTTATGTACATGGCCATACTTTACTTCTAAGTCAATACGTTACGTATACATCTATATTTTATATATTCTTTATGTATACGTCCATATCTTTTGTATATTTCCGTACTTTATATATAAGTCAATTCGTTCCGTATACGTCCATATATTTTATATATGTCCATACTTTATGTATAAGTCAATTCTTTCCGTATACGTCAATACTTTATGTATAAGTCCAAACCTTATGTATACTTCCATACTTTATATATACTTCATGTATACGTCTATACTTTATGTATATGTCCATACTTTAATTGCATATTCATATAGTATTATATATACGTACATACTTGAAGTATGCTTCCTCAAACTGAATATGTGAAAAGAAGAACACACTATTTCCATAATAGTTAATAGACAAATAGAACAACGTACCAGTGAATATAGTTAACTGTATAAAAGTTAAGGTTTAAGAAGAATTAGGATATTCATTGTGGGATAGTTAGGAGATACTAACTGGACCAACCTTGTTGAGAGATCAAATGAACAACTAATTCCTGATCATGACAAAACCATCACGATGAATAAGCACGGAAAAGTCGCTAACTGGCTGCGTAAATGGATGGAAGTTTAATATCGTTTAGAAAGGATTTTTAGTATTGTGATATTCAGCACTAAAAATTAAAATTATTTGCATAAAAATGCAACTTTATTAAATGTAGTAAAATGTTAAATAATAAACTACTATTATTCATTGACTAAAAATATGTTATTGTTTTTAAAAAAAATTCTTTTTACTATAGTGACGAGGGAAAATGGAATAAATCATATATTGCGAATTTTGCATATGCATTTATATATATCAATACTTATATATAAGAATGGAGTGTCTGTCTGTGGAATCTAACAAAACCCCTCATTTTGGGTTTTCTTCACGAATTAGGATACACTGATTCAGAAAATCACATTAATATTTTTTTTGTCTGTCCGTCCGTCTGTCTGTCTGTTTGTCCGGATTTAACTTAAAAACTACTGCACGGATTTTTATGAAACTTACACCATTTAAACAATATTTTCTTCTTAGTTTAAAATCTACAGTTTGTTTCATGTGGATATCTGCAACCATTCAAAAGTTATAAAACTTTTTCCATTTTCTCTAACATTACTCCTATGGGAAATTTACATCTCAATCTTCCCTTCATAACATTATTATTAAAAATCTCCTAGGCGACCAAAAATACTTTTCGACAATACTGGGATAAACGATTCATTTTGATTGGCTGATGAGTAAATGTCACCAAATTAATTAAAAATGTCGCCAAATGTTGCCGAATGAATTAAAAATGTCGCCAAATATTTAAAAGTATATATATATATATATATATATATATATATATATATATATATATAGGGTTGTAGAAAATGAAAAAAAGGCTGAAGTTTTGAATAGAGTCGAACGTTGTTCGCGAAACTTTCAAAAAGTTGAATGATGGGATGTACACATATTAACGCTTTTTTATGTAGCCTAGGGAATCGGCAACGAGCGAAGACTTGAATGACGAGGGACTAGAGATTTATATCGGGAAACTTAAAGATTATATCGTGCAAGGTGGTAAAGATAAGAAGCTTGTTCTTTTAATACGTCTGATGTTTGCTTAATCCTGTGATGGTCTACTGAAGTAAGGTTTTCTAATATAGAGCACAGTCATATGGAGGATCTTCACAGCAATTTTTATGAATGTATTTGTTTGGATCGACAAAGGCTAGATGTTTTTAGATAAAAAGATTATCCAATTAGCTGGTTGGCTAAAATTACGTCACACTAGAACTACGATGCGGGGCTGCGCTTTGAGGTCTAATCAAATAGATTAAGAACCAATGACATAAAAAGTCATACTATTTGCATAACATTATAATACTTGAAAACACATTAAACTTGAGTGCTTATACAAGAAAATTCCTGTCTGCCTACCAGTTTCCTTGTTGAACAGCAATTGATGTAAATGTTCAAAAATAAAAAGGCAAGTCATTTGCATAATGTTTGTACTTCGTACCCTACTAGATAACAGTCGTCTAATAACAAAAAAATAAAGGCAGGCAATTTGGAATTTATGAATGATGTGACAGAGAACATCAAAGTCAAGTCCTTTGTATAATCACGATACAGGTGGTTTACTATATTCCTTTGAAATCCCCTATATTTTGAAAGAGATTTTGCAAATGTGTGGATATATTAGGGTTCGCAACTAAAACGCCTCACACTGTAATAACACCTGTACTTAAAAACGAGTACCTGAACTTATTTATTTTTCTTTAAGTACAATTGCATCGTAAATGAGCGACGACGTACTCAAATTTAAGAAACCATACTTTCTCATAAATGAGCAGTGTGATGTAATATTGCTAATATCAGCTTCTGTTTAAGCCATCTTAACAAAGCGACCTGACAAACTTAAAATAGGTGTTCAGAAGATGGTTTTCCACGTTGTTTGATGTCGATTACTTAAATGGAAACAGTTATTACAACTCATTATTTTACTCCTCATTTGTTTTTGGCACACCTTTTTAACTTTTCTTAATAACTTCTTCACGTCGCCCTTGTAATACAACGGATAAGACATTGGGATGCGATCCCTGAGTACCTGGGTTCGATTCTCATAAAATCTTGTTTGTAATTGTCAATATTTATGAAGGTTACCTATGCAGGGTACTTATTTTTGAGTACATGTACTTTTCAAAATTGAAGATAATGTATTTGGAGCTATGATAAGTATCTAATATACTCAAAAATGATTAAATTTTACTTATTTTGAGTACATATTTTTAACAGTACATATATATATATATATATATATATATATATAAGGACATGTCCAAAATGAAATGATATTATATAGCATAGGTCAATACATTTGAAAATTGAAACGCAAACATGGACATAGATAAGAATAAATCAGAATTAATAGCCAAGGGCTAAATATAGTGAAGCCAATATATTAAATATAATAAATTAGTTTACTAGTTTATTTGGGAAAAATATATAAGCACAGATTTATACAATGAAGGTAGTAATTGATTATTTAGTACGAAATATCTCATTCTTTCATTCCGGCAACAATGTATCAATATTGTCCCATATGTTTCGCCGTTTCTAGAAACCCAGGATAATTAATCTTTGACTAAAGGTATGGTGATTGCGTAGCCTATTAATTAACTTATAAAGACAGATAGGGAAGGGATGGGAAGTGTACACACATAGTGTGGTATTGGTTACATCTCAGGAGGTATAAAATAAATCAACTTCAAAATTTTACGCAATGTTCTTTATATATACATGAATAACCATACCAAATTTGGTCAAATAACAGAAAAACACATAAGAATAAAAAAAAAGTTTTAATGAGACAAATCATTTGCGTACTATTGGCCTACTGCTAGTTCAAGAGTACGCACTAGCAGTGATCACAAACAAATGATTGCTGCTTTCATAACACATATAAAAGTGGAGTACACATTCTCATTGAAATTTCACAATGAATCCAGTTCTTAAAAAACGATTGTTCTCAAGTTCCAGGAGAAGGAAATTGAAAATGGATATATCTTCTTTTTCTTGGAAAAAATCAAGCTGATGGCACATCAATTCCTGTTGTACTCATGTATCATACCGCTGTGATAGCTCCCCTCGGTTTGCGCTGAAAATCTTAAAAACAGTTTTTTTTTATCTTTGGCGTTCCACATGGAAATAGCTGTTGCGTACCGTTGTCCAAATGGAAATGTTTTATGTAACTGCAGCACCGTACATACGCTGAAATCTGACTCACCTCATATTGTTGCTAATGAAGTAAAGCAACAAAATATAAACTAATATTGTGCAATCTACAACTCTTACGTTTTAAGTTCTAAATATTACATATCAAAGAAATAAATTTATATATTACCTTAATCTTAAGTGCAGCAGACCAATGAATATATGATGTGTTCTTCTGTTATTGTAGACACACGTAAAAGTTACAACAAAAAATCCCTGCAGTGTTTCGAACGAATAAAAAATCCCTACGTACTCTTCCCATACCTATTCATAGGAAACGAAATGGCCAGACTAATCTGGCTTATATTATCATATAATTTGTATAAATTTTATATGTGTTACGCCCACTCCTGATTTTAAAGTAAAACGGCGCTGTAAAGGTAGTTTCTTATCAAATAACCTTATCACTGTAATTTCTTATCATAAACCGATACACTACTTTACTTAATATAGCTCTAAAGTTAAGGGTTAGAAAAGATTTGAGTGCACACTCTGAAAAGGGAATAACAATACAAAAGATAATGACTATTTAAATACATAATCCAACATAAATGTAATCTCTTTCAAAGGATTGATGGTCTTAATGAATGGAGTATTGTGAATGGTACGAAAAGTGAAATCGATAAAGCAATAAAAACTGGTTGGTCCTACCAACCAGACTACCTGGAACGAGGCAACAAGGCCATCCTTCGAGCGTGATGGACTGTAGTAGAGCTAATATGACGTCATACTCGTAAAACCAAAATATCAGACCAAATGGCCTCAGACACGTGACTTCTTTTCAAAATTATGAATTTAAAAAGTACTCGCGATTGGCTGATGAATTAGGAAATGTGCAACAGTGAACATTTATTAATGGAATAACGTAATTATCCACGTGTCTGAGGACATACAGGTTGTCCTCACTTTGATGTTAGCGAGATTATATCCTGATGTTTTCTCTACTATGAGGGATCCATGCTCAAAGAGGCCACCTAAGTCCATCTTCAAAGAAAACTATGCCAAACCAACCAAGGAACGTGCACCAACAAGCAGATGAACACCAACAAACACTCAACCAGAACTAGAGTGAACTGTGACTTGAAAAAATTAAGAAAACTCCTATCAACCACGGCACTGTGTGAGACTACAAAACGTTGCCTAGCAGCTTGCCTTGCATGACAAAAACCTCTTATAATTTTTTGTAATTGTTTCTATTTACTTTCATACAATAAGTAATTATTTTGTTCATTTAAATCTATGCAAGATAAAGACATAATTTCATATTTCCTTTTTGTATTTCAAATTTCCAAATATAAACGCACCACAACTATTCTATGTTAAATAGAATTTTAAATAAATTTTAATATAATTTTTAATATAATTTTTAATATAATTTTTAATATAATTTTTAATATAATTTTTAATTTTATTTTTTAATATAATTTTTAATATAATTTTTAATATAATTTTTAATATAATTTTTAATATAATTTTTAATATAATTTTTAATATAATTTTTAATATAATTTTTAATATAATTTTTAATTTTATTTTTTAATATAATTTTTAATATAATTTTTAATATAATTTTTAATATAATTTTTAATATAATTTTTAATATAATTTTTAATATAATTTTTAATATAATTTTTAATATAATTTTTAATATAATTTTTAATATAATTAAATTTTAAATATTTATAATATTAATGATTTTTCGTTTCCGGACATTAAACCCAAACGGTCATCGTATTCGAAAAAAAACATCCTTCGTTTTAAAAAATTAAAATACGTTTTAAGGTATAGTTGCTCAGCAAAAGAAAAAAAAATCGAAATCGTGCATCTGCTTCGTATTTCACTGTCAAACTCGTATATTTGTTTTCTACAAAAAACAAAACATTCCATCTCATCCGTAGACATTTAGACATAGACTGAATGGAGAAAAAAAAACTAACGTTTTTGGGTAAAAAACATTTTAGGAAATCGCTCTATTCTCGATAAAGACGGAGAGGCACGTACGCTCTTCAGTTATATCAATGCTTGCAAGGGGAAAGTACTGAAAGACAAAACTTTCCGAAAATGCATTGTGATCTTTCGTAGTGGAGACAAATACTCAACGGACAAAGAGATAAAGCCTTTTGCTAAAGTATTTTTTATTGTCCCTGGCGACATTTTTTTCTTTCACTAATGTATGTGATTTTTTTGTCATTGTAAAGTAAAGACGTTCTTTTGTATTCTTTCAATGTGCATTGTTTTCGTCTAGAAGATAAACACAAGATTTTAGTTTGTAAACTTAAATCGGGTGCTTGGAGTATAAATTGTTTAGATTAAACTCAAGTGTTGATTCTAGTTAACGTTTGGAATTTCAAAAATACCGTTTAATTCAAACGAAACGCGTTTCTTTTCTCAAAAGTTGGAAGTATTTATAAAGTATAAAATGCCATGCATAATGCTGTTCGCCATTCCGTCAAATACAGAAACTAATAGTAAAACATTAGTACCATTTTTCACAAAATTAAAATAAGGTTTATGATTAAGGTGAAATGATAAGGTTGAAAGATAATGTTAAAAGATAAGGTTGAATGATAAGGTTGAATGATAAAGTTGAATGATACGGTTAAATGCTAAGTTTAAATGATAAGGTTGACTGCTAATGTTAAAGAATAAAGTTGAATGTTAAGGTTAAATGATAATGTTAAATGATAAAGTTAAATGATACGGTTAAACGATAATGTTAAATGATAAGGTTAAATTATAAGGCTAAATTATAAAGTAAAATCATAAGATTAAATCTTTAAATACAATATTTCATTATTGAAAAATATTATAATAGAAAATATATCTAGCTTCTAGGCTTGTGCGATGAAAATATGTTTCCATCGCGATTAATTGCTAGCCAATAATCGGTATTTTCCAACCATTCGATATTTCCGATTAATCGATATTTTTAATATATCAATATTTTCATTACATAAATATTATTGATAAATCGATATTCCGATATATCGATATTTTATTATTACGAAATGTTCTGTAGCATTAAGTAAACACAAAGACATTAAGAATACACAAGGTACCTTGAACTTGGGTTACGTAAAAGGATTGCTTTCAAATAAAGGAATAGTACAATTTTCTCCATTGTTATTAAAAATATACATATTTTACCACGTTTTTAAAGCAGTACTACCCTTATATTTGTTGACAAACAAATGCAATTCTTCTGCAGTTGACTTTTGGCGTCCCGAGTGTTCTTCCGGACATGCGTTCTTCCGTACTTGCGAGTGTATTTTGTACTAATGGTCAATTCGATTAATCGTCAAATCGATTAATCGCCAAAGCGAAAATTACAAAATCGAAATCGCGATGATTTTTTTATTCTGGAATTTTGAGACATAAGAATCCAAGCCTACTAACTTCAAATAAAGTAAAACGTTTAACAATGTTAACTGAAACATTAAATTTTAAGACAACATTTAATTAACAAAAAGTGGCAGCAATACAATTACATTTTTGTGCACTATCTGTATTAAGAACCGTCTGTATTAAAAATTGCAAAATTTTGCCAGTTTTGGTGAGTAATTTAAGGATTCTGTACACCATTTTCAATACAGTCACAAATATATTTTTTATCACAAATATCCTTTAATTCTTCAAAATGTCCCCATTGAGCTCAAAGTTCACTGGAGTGGTAACTAAGCGTGGGCGACCGCGTTACACCCGTTTGAGTCCATACAGCAAAAAATAGTCATTTCGCATGACATCACAAATGAGCTAAATAAGAACTAGAGAGTATACTAAGTGTGCGACTACGTGATGGTGCTAACGATGAATTGTTTTTTCTGTGCAAGGTTTAAAATTGTATTCTTCCACGAGCCACGGTAAAGTCCATTTCTTCTAATTAGGAGTCTATACTCTCCAGTGATTATTTGAACTCAGTTAGTGTACATTATAATTTCAAAATATACAAGCAGACGATAATGAATTCCATTCACTCACAATTATTTACGCTACATTCATTTAAATAATAAAATTAAAATATTTTTTGTTATCGAAAAAATATAAAGAAATTTAATTAAAAAAAGTTATCAATCTTAAATAATTCACTGTTCTGGATTATTCCGGTGGAATAATCGTTTGTTAAATATGTTTTAAATTTTAAATAGTGAATTAGTCACATAAAAAATAATGTTTTTCCATAATAACAATCGAAATAATATAAGAATTAGTCCATTATTTGTCTTTTTCATGGCGTTTTTTAGAAGAATAATTAAATTAATAATATGTTGGTTAAATTGTTAACTATTTTTTAAAATATAATATTATGTAATGTAAATTGCGGTTTGACTCATTGTATTAATACTTATATTCATCATAATGGCAATTAAATTTGTTGTTTTAATTTGTTAAGCTACGTTTTAGGTTTGTTTACTTATACATTAGTTATAACGTTTTATACATATTTTTAATTTACGTTCTAATATTTGTAAATATTTGTTTTACATAAAATAAATTTTAATAAAGAATTAAAATAAAAAAATATTTAATGTTTAGTAGGGTAAGATATAAGTAAACACATTTATATAACATGTTTATATTTAACTTAATAAGATATAAAATATACTAAATGTAATATATAATTGCCATTATTTCAATATAGAGAATTAATTAGAAATTTTATAAAAAAATAATTTATTTATTTTACCATTTAAAATAGAAATTTCATGCTTATCAATCTATGTTAGAAATAATATACCTTTCCATTTTATTTGAATAATAAATTAATCTTAAATTTATAAATTGTCAAATAATAATTGCCCGGCTTACGTTCTCACAGAACTGATTATTTAAAAATATTTTCCAATATGAAATTGTAGACAATGATACATGAGTTAATGGGGTTACTATACGAAATACAAGTAATATTGTTAAGGAACTTTTATTCATACAAATGGGTTTAAAAAATTTGCATTATCATATTCATTATAGAAATAATTGCACTAATAAACCTAAACAATGCTTAAGCAAAAGTACAATTTGGGTTATTCCTTTTCTTTCATAAAAATAATAATTCCACTGGGATCATGAAAATTTGCATTCAAAAATATAATCCAAGAAAAACTGGAAACTTCATTTAGTTTTACCTAATTACACAAGTTTAACTTAATCGGCAAAGAACATAAATTAAGGCTCATGTATTTATCTTTGAAAAGAATAAAATAATTATACTTGTAGATACCGCAGAGAGTACTTATTTCGAAACAAAATTTTTATTTGGAATTTATTCGGCAGGAAATAAATCTCAATTTTTGATATTTTCTCGATTGTTTTAAAGCTTTTGTTAACATGGGACATTGTTCACGATTTTCAAACATAAAAAATAGTTTTCATATTATGAATGCAGGTGTCAAATCTGAATGTTAAACTAAAATCTAAAATCCATTGGGGATTCATTTACATTTCTTACTTTATAAATAATAGGTAATGTAAATACATGTATAATTAATATAT
>OZ010673.1:55911780-56124280 GCA_963932185.1 Troglohyphantes excavatus | reverse complement strand
ATTATATTATATTATATTATATTATATTATATTATATTATATTATATTATATTATATTATATTATATTATATTATATTATATTATATTATATTATATTATATTATATTATATTATATTATATTACATTACATTACATTGCATTGCATCGCATCGCATCGCATCATATCATATTATATTATATTACTTCATTATTTGTTATTATTCATTATTACAAAAAAATACTTTTGCAAAAGAAGTAGTTTAAAATACTATTTCTTGTTTAATATTTATCATATTTCTTCCTTACTTCCGTAATATAGAAATTGATATTGAAAATGTCAATATAATTCGCTAAAGAGTTATAAAAAAAAACTAAAAGGACTTTTCTTTTCAATTTAAACTATTTAACCAATGTTCAAGAAATATTTAATAAATATTGCTTTTTTTCTGCTTAAGAAAACTTTAGTTTTACAAATTCAAATTCCTTTAAATAATGTCAAAAAATATTATTTCTGACATTTTATTATTCTGACCGCTATTATTTTAAATTACCAACTATTTTTGCATTCTAATATTTTAAAATTTAGTCTAAAGTGTGCGATACTAATACCATTACTCACATAAGCACGCATTTGTATTGATAAGAAAAAAATACATATAAAAACTTATAGCAATTATTTAGGTATTTTTTAAACCCTTATATTTTTTTAATATATATTTAATTTTTTATTACGTGATATTTTTCTTAAAAACGCATAAAAACATTCTCGGAAAACAAATAATTATAATTAAAACATACAATTTTTTATGTTAAATAAAATCCTTATTCAATTACTTTGTTTCAAAGTAATTTTACACTCCGTTATCAGCTAAATAAGAAATTAATTTTGGACGAAAACCTTTTAACGAGCTAATTAAATTCTTAGTAACAAAATATACACTTTTATTATTATGTATTTATTTGTATAAATTGTTAACATGTGTTTAGGCCGAAAAGCTAATATATTTAATATTACAAATTTTTAATAATTAAATTTTTTTAAATGATTAAAATCTAAATCTAGGAGGTTTTTTTGTTGAAAACACATCATTTATAATTTGGTTTTAAAGTTTTACTAGATTCATTTCATGAATTTGTTATATGCTAGAAATTTTAATAAGTTTTAAATACAACCTTTGAAAGTGTTATGTATATTATTTTTATGGTAAATATCCCTTTAAATCCCTTATACGCAATGGATCTTAACATATGAGGTTTCAAAAGAAAGAGAATGTCATAGACCAGTGATTAATAGTATTTTCATATCAGAAATATCAACGGTTTTTTTATATAATATTTTTAAAATAATATTTTATAAAATAATTCATTTTTTTTAAACGAGCCGCTAATAATGCTGACATTTAGAAATATCAATATTTTTTTTGTTATGAAATTCATTTCAAGCATTAATAAGTTCGCATTTCTTAATGTTCTTTTCTTTTCTAAAATTTTAAAATATGTTTTTTACTAATAATTAAAGAATAATAAAAGTAAAAAACAGCCCCAAACTAATGCTGAATGCTATGGCTTCTTTGAATCTATTTTAGTAAAGAAATAGCCAATGTTTCTTTAAAATAAGCAATTTTGTAATACTTTTACAAAACAAGAACTATAGTTAATATTTTCTGAAAGAACTGAAACATTATTAAGAAAGCAATTGCATGTTACATAATATCGATAATTTTCCACAAATGCACAAAAATAAATAACATCCATCTATCAATATAAAAAACAGCAATATTGAGTTTTTACTTACATACTCTAATTACATTTAAATTCGCTCAAAAAAGCTCATGTGTGATTATTGATGATAAAAAATCCAACCCATCCAATCTCGAATAAACTTACATACATTAATTCAAAATTTGTTTAGAGATCGTGCATTATGACTACAAAAAGGAGCATGAATAAGAAAGATTACTTCTTTTCCATTTTTTAAAAAAAAAAATCGCGAATTGATATCTGCAGATCTCATTACAAACTAGCCTATTATGTTCTTCCGAATCCGTCACATTCATTTGGAACAAAAAAGGGATCCCACTTGGGAGCCAATGGAATCCTTTCAAACGATAAAATGGAAATAAGCTTTCTTAGGAAAAAAAATATAATGGATGACTACTTAGTTTTTGTTTGAATCTTAGGATTTTTTTTTCTTGCCCATATCGTGCAATTTGAGCTTTGTTGGAACTTCAAACAGCGTCAACGTTAAACTTCAAAGGGGAGAATACTAAGAACATTATCATCCCGAAAAGCCAGAAGGAAAAAAGAGCATAAACTTCTCTTCTGTCATATCCAGGATAAATTATTACAACGCTCATAAATCAACTGGGATTTTAATTACGAGCCCAGGATTATACTTTTTTATATATTCGAGAATGTTTTTGTTCTTTTGCATGTAGAATTCTGCATGAGAAGATAAGATAAAAGTTAAATAACAAAACATTTAAAAAAACGAGTATTTCTTTAGAATAGTTCTGCTTATTGAATATGAGTATAATCATACAGGTTATTAAAAGTCATATATCGTAAATTTACTGGCAAGGGCAGTTTATTTAATTAATACTAGTTAAGCAAATATTAATATACAGGAGGGTCACAAATTGTTGGGCGATAGGTATTGTTCGGCTGTCTAACTACTCATAATACATTTCTATTTTTATTATTTTTTAACTACTTTGTTAATATTACTGAGCTAGAATATAATATAACCACAAGCACTGGAACGATGGCTCCCATTGAGTGACAATTTATTTCACCGTGCCACGCGGATGAATACAATTCGGAAAAAAAGTTCAGAAAACATTCGTCCTTCACTATGACGTCACACGTGACGTCACATTAAATGTTTAAAGTGGGTTTTTTTCGGTGCGTTTTATCTTTTTTTATTGTAAGTAAGTATGCAAAAACTTTACATATGTAACATTTAATGTATTTTTGAAAGCCAGACGTGTGTTTTTAAATCTACGAAAACCTATGCGAAAGCACTATTTTTTCTACCTTTGCGCTCAAAAGATGTCAGTTTTCTACCTTAAGCCAAAAAGAAGTTCCGTAATCAGTCCCGTTTAGTCTTCCCTTCAGTGCTTATAGTTCTAACTCAGTGGTTGATACTAAGCTAAGCGATTTGTTTAAAATATAAGTATTGTGACTATTTCGTATCGATTTTATAAACTCAAAATTGTTTTTGTTCCATTTCTATCACTCTGTGTTCTGTGTATATATATATATATATATATATTATAATATCGTCCTGTGATTTTAATATTACTGTGTTAATTTAAAAAAATATGTACAATATTATTTTTATTTGAATTTTCAAATACATATAAATAATTATTGTATTCATCGAGCTAATATAACCAATTCCTTTAAACTAAATTTATACGAAAATTCTTTTAATTCAAATAAAAATATGTAGAATATAATTACAATTCTTGACATATGTGAGAACATACCTCTATAACAAAATCCTTTTTCCATCTCCCCGAGTTAAAATCAACTATTTTTATTATATTACAAACAAAAAACTTCATTAATTTTTAATACAATCGCAAATGTCGAATGAAGGCACTAAAGCAAATTAAAATTTTCCTTCTGAAGTAAAATAAAAAGTAATCCTATTTGCATTTTAAAAACAAATCCAATCATGATGGCAGTCAACAAAGTTTATTATTTTGCTAAAGAAATAATAAAAAATAGTTTCAAAGAAGAAATTATAAAACAAAAATACGACAAACCAATAAATTCCGATTAACGATGGTAAAGTTTAGTTTTTATTATTAGAAAACAAATTAAATGAATAAGGTGTATCTTTATCAACCGAGTTCAGGATGGTCCTTATCGTTCGGCCTTATCTTTTCAATCAGCAGTTCAATTGTTGCTTTCTAAAACCACATTTAGCGAAAACATGTAATATTTCTTATACTAATATTTACAACCGTACTACCCTATCGCCTTACATGGGTATCGCTGTGTAGACGACGGAATATATTCTTCGATCAAGCTTATGCGCAGATGGTGCCACTGTCGCGCCACGATAGACGCAATCGGATTTAAATTTACAATTAACAGAGACGTAGCTCGGAAGTACGTTCATAGGCATCGTGAACAATATAGACAAATTTTATTCTAACACATTGATGACAAGAAAATTATAAAAATTGTACATTAAGATTCACGGGAAAAAATTCATTTTTATTTAAATATATGAAGTTTACACATTTTGTTTTTAATTAATTTAATACATACAGGTTTTTAAAAAATACTCCAATGTTTTAGCTTTAAAAAATAGTTCAAAATCGAATACATAAGTTTCATTTTGGGAAAAGACATGTACTCTGAAATGAGTAAAAATAGCCTACATGGGCTGCCTCCATAAATCACTTTCAATAAATATCAAAAATTACGCTGGGAATCGAACACACTGCTTTCCACAGTTTTAGCCGTTAAGCTATGAAGTCGACGCGAAAAAACTATAAACAGAAGTATTTTTTAAAAAGGTGTGTCAAAATAATTGGTATTGAGATAATTGAATTGTAATAATTCAGTTCCCATTTAAATAATAGACATTTAAAAATGTAGAAAACCATCTTCTGAACAACTAATTTTAAGTTTATCAGATCGCATTGTTTAGATGGCTTGAGCAGAAGCTGAGATTAGCAATATTAAATCATACTGCTCATTTTTGAGAAAGTACCATCAATTAAATTTGAGTACGTCATCGCTCATTTACGATGCAATTGTGCTTAAAATAACAAGTACGTTCAGGTACTCATTTTTAAGCACTTTTTGTTTACAGTCCCAGCAAAAAAAGTCAACATAAAACCTTCATCAAAATTTTGAAATGCAGGAAAACTGCAGTTTTTTTGAAGATCTATAAAATTAAAGGTTTTTGTTTCAATGTCCATCATAAAAACTGCAAAAAACCTTCATAAAAACCTGCAAAAAACCTTCATGTTTTAATCATGAAGAGAAAATGCAGATATTTTAAATGCAGAAAAATTAAAAACTTCAAAAAAACTGCATTTTTTTTGTTTCAATATCCTTTATAAAACCTTCAAAAACCTTCAATGTGACAATTTTGATGAAGGTTTCATGCTGACTTTTTTTGCTGGGCATATACATATATTTACAACCATGCTATCCCCTCGCCTTACCTGGGTATTGCCAACACCGACTCAAATACAAGGCCATGCCTCTGATTTGTGACGTCACCATGAGTAGGCTGGATTTCTCCTTCCCCGCTCTGTTTCTTCGATTGAAGCGCTTGGTGTTTCGAGTAGATGAATAGTATTTCTTCTTTAGAAAATGAACTGTTACATTGTCTAAACGTTATTTAGCTTACCTTTGCATTTCATTAAAGATTTTTAAATATATATGCCCCAAAAAATACTCACATTAGCATGAAAATAAAAGTATCAAAGACCAAATTAACAAAAATTCTTTATTGAACTGAGCGTTTATATACAGTTATGCAATTTAATATGTTTGCACCTTTTCCACAACTTTGATCCCTTTTTTCAATGTCTCAATTTGTTTTAGACTTTTTTTCAATTTGAATTTTTTTATATAATTTTTTTGCCTGCAATAGTTTTTTAATAATGATTTTGTAGCTGAAGTTAATATTAGTTTTAAAACACTCTCAGAACTATGGTCCGCTTCACATTGATCATCAACAACAAAACATTCATTACAATTTATTAATTCCAAAGTTTTTTCAACCACAAATGAGCGGTGATCAGTTATTTGTAAAAATTTGGTCTCATTTTCTTTTAAAAGCAATTTTTACATAACAATATAATTGTAACTTACAGCATTTACAATATCTGCAGATGGGTAGATTAAACCACCTCTATCCAGGGATTCAATTAATCTATATTTATAGTTTCATTTTAAGGTGTTGTTAATAATCATTTGTTTTTAACTATATTTACAATTTATTTTTTTCATCGCCGAATGAGCACAATAGCCGGAAAGGTATACAATAATAGGCATTGAATTTTCAATACCTTTAAATTCTTACTCACCAACATTTATGTAAAAATCCGAAATACAAGGACTGTCAGTCTGTATTAGTAATAAAATAATCTTTATAGAAAAAAAGAAAACCGACTTTAAGGAAAATGCGTTAAAAAGTAAAAAATAATTTTTAATTCTACGATGAGTTGAAAAATTGAATTATTGAATATTAATTTTATACTTAGTACAACTTTTTGAAATCGGCGCCAAAATTTGGGTATAATTTTTGTAAATTGGCACCAACTTCAAAAAGTTGTACTAAGTATAAAATTGATATTCAATAATTCAATTTTTCAACTCGCGCTTAAAAAAAACCACATCAGCGAAGCGAAATCTTCCGTTTCTACCCGCTACCATGGCCTACTCGTGATGACGTCAGCTCCGGAAAGGTCACGTGAGGCACGGCCTTGTCTTTGAGTCGGTGTTGGTATTGCTGTGTAGACAACGGAAGATATTCTTTGATCACGCTTATGCGCAGATGGTGCCGCTGTCGCGCCACGAAAGACGCAATCGGATTTAAATTTACAGTTAACAGAGACGTAGCTAGGAAGTACGCTCATAGACATAATATACAATGTAGACAAATATTATTTTAACTCCTTGATGACAAGAACATTATTGAAATTGTACACAAAAATTCACGGCAAACAATTCAGGTTTATTTAATATATATGAAGTTTACACATTTTGTTTTTCATGAATTTAATACATATAGGTTTTTAAAAAATACTCCAATGTTTTAGTTTTAAAAATAGTTCAAAATCGAATACATAAGTTTCATTTTGGGAAAAGACATGTACTCAAAAATGAGTAAAAATAGCCTACATGGGCTGCCTTCATAAATCACTTTCATTAAATATCGACAATTACGCCGGTAATCGAACACACTGCTATCCACAGTCTTAGCCGTTAATCTATCAAGGCGACGTGAAAAAGCTATAAACAGAAGTATTTTTAAAAAGGTGTGTCAAAATAATGGGTATTGATATAATTGAATTGTAATAATTCAGTTCCCATTTAAGTAATAGACATTTAAAAATGTAGAAAACCATCTTCTGAACAACTATTTTAAGTCTGCCAGGTCGCTTTGTTTAGATGGCTTGAGCAGAAGCTGAGATTAGCAATATTAAGTCATACTGCTCATTTTTGAGAAAGTACGATCAATTAAATTTGAATACGGCATCGCTCATTTACAACGCAATTGTACTAAAAAAAGACGAGTACATTCAAGTACTCATGTTTAAGTACCTTATCTTTGCCGTACATTATTGAGATGTAATAAATCAGTTTCCATTTATGCAATCGACATTAAATAATGTGGAAAACCATTTTCTGAACAAATATTTTAAGTTTGTCAGGTCGCTTTGTTGAGATGGCTT
Source organism: Troglohyphantes excavatus (assembly GCA_963932185.1). Classification (NCBI taxonomy): domain Eukaryota; kingdom Metazoa; phylum Arthropoda; class Arachnida; order Araneae; family Linyphiidae; genus Troglohyphantes; species Troglohyphantes excavatus. The sequence continues at coordinate 56,116,866 of OZ010673.1, read as the reverse complement.
GAACGGAATCTGAGAATAGCAACATTAAATCACACTGCTCATTTTTGAGAAAGTACGGTTGCTTAAATTTGAGTACGTCATCGCTCATTTACGATGCAATTGTGCTTAAAATAGCAAGTACGTTCAGGTACTCATTTATAAGCACTTTTTGTTTACAGTGTAAGATCTACAGCGTTAAATTAAATTCCAATTCAATAAGTATAACTCAATTTTAAAGAAAAACTATTAATCATCAAACTTACGCCAGATCTTAATCTACCCTTCCCCAATCGTGTGTGCAATGCACGGATAACAGCTACCCAATGCATCCACTGTATTCTTCCCCTTTGATAACATGGGACCTTTATTAATTAAACGGCATAACAATCGTGGATGAAGAACTTCGCCACTCTTATTTACATATTTCCCATACCTTCAAACACGAAAATTGCTACCCTTTACTTGTAATTACGGGATTCAATCTCTGTAATTTGCATTAAAGACTGTAATTACCATTAGGCGTACTTTAATTACGGAATAATTATATTGCGCATTAATCATGGAACGTGTTCGTATGAAGGGTCTGAAGACAGAGATGAATTATCAACAAGATCGCAACTTTTCCGCAACATTGCGAAGTTTTGTTAAGAGAAGTGCTTTGGAATAGGCTTTGTTATTAAATGATTCCCTGTTTTCATATCATTTTTTTACTATATTGGTATTCAAAACATATTTAAAGAGACCGTGTAGTGTGCTATGAACACAAATTGGTCATTTTTCATGCTTATAAAAAACATCAGTGCAGTTACAATACTATTATTTCAAAGGGAGAAAAAATTGTATACGTGTGGGTTAAACATTATTTAATACATTATTAAAAACATTACACAAACATTATTTAATACACTATTAAAAACTTTACACAAACTTTATTTAATACATTATTTAATGCATTATTAAAAACATTACACACACATTATTTAATACATTATTAAAAATATTACACACACATTATTTAATACATTATTAAAAACATTACACGAACAATATTTAATAAAATTTTTAAAACATTACACAAACGTTATTTAATGCATTATTAAAAACATTACACACACATTATTTAATACATTATTAAAAATATTACACACACATTATTTAATACATTATTAAAAACATTACACGAACAATATTTAATAAAATTTTTAAAACATTACACAAACGTTATTTAATACATTATTAAAAACATTACACAAACGTTATTTAATACATTATTAAAAACATTACACAAACATTATTTAATACATTATTAAAAACATTACACAAACATTATTTAATAAATTTTTCAATACATTATTAAAAACATTACACAAACTTTATTACATTATTAAAAACATTACACAAACATTATTTAATACATTATTAAAAATATTACACAAACATTATTTAATACATTATTAAAAACATTACACAAACGTTATTTAATACATTATTAAAAACATTACACAAACATTATTTAATACATTATTAAAAACATTACACAAACATTATTTAATAAATTTTTCAATACATTATTAAAAACATTACACAAACTTTATTACATTATTAAAAACATTACACAAACATTATTTAATACATTATTAAAAATATTACACAAACATTATTTAATACATTATTAAAAACATTACACAAACATTATTTAATACATTATTAAAAACATTACACAAACATTATTTAATACATTATTAAAATTATTACACAAACATTATGTAATACATTATTAAAAACGTTACACAAACATTATTTAATACAATATTAAAAACATTACACAAACGTTATTTAATACATTATTAAAAATATTACACAAACATTATTTAATACATTATTAAAAACATTACACTAACATTATTTAATACATTATTAAAAACATTACACAAACATTATTTAATAAATCTTTTAATACATTATTAAAAAACTTACACAAACATTATTTAATAAATTATTAAAAACATTACACAAACATTATTTAAAACACTACTAACGCAAGATTCAATCATAAAATTTGCTGCATTTAGTATACTTTTTATTAAAAAAGTAATGTAATAAATGTAGGATTTTAGGTTAGTAAGTCCGTAGGGTAAATTTTTCTACAACAGTTTTCAATATACAATCACCACATTTTTTTTATGTAGAATACATTGCAATTAAACTGCTGAAGCTCATTTTAATTTTGGTTTTAGACTAGAAAAAAATTTCCTTACTTTCTTTAGAAAATTGTGAATGTTTACACGTATATTTTGTATTCTAGTAAAACAACTGCAATTTAGGTTTAATATGTAGATTTTATACTAAACTAATGGTTATATAAATTTCGTTTTGACTGAAAATATACTTTTTGAGAAAAGTATACCAAAAGATGGAAAAGACCATTTCTTGAAAAAGTGTACAACGTAAAATCACTGATAATTCAAAATTGAATTTTTCGTCTTCCTATGCAAATATTTCTCAACTATTTAGGATCAGTAAGTGCACAAATTATTGGCTTTGATTTAAGGGAGACCCGAGCCCCAAATCCTAATTTGTTTATTAATTAATTCAGACATACCATTTTTTTTATATTATTAGAACATCTTTTTCTCAACAATAATCAAAAACAAAAATATATTAAAAAAATTATTTTTGTTATTTTTTGTATTTTTTAAGCTTAAAAAGAAAGTTTTTAAAAACACTACTCCTCTTTTAATTTTTAATGTTTTTAAATTTTTTTAATTGATTAAATAACTTCAAGGTACATACTATAAACGTATGTATAGACTTTTGCAGATTTGTGTTTTAATTGTCTTCAAAAATTTATTTTAAGTTCAAAACACAAAAAATATTCAATTTTTTAAGTTTAATAATTTGTAAAAAACTTATTTATAACTTAATTTAAAAAAGCTATACATACGTTTATAAAACAAATATTAGAGCTTCAAAAACTATTAACAGTTTAGTTTTAAGTTAATTATTAACAAAGCCTTAGCATTTTAAACGTGACCAAAATTTTAAAAAAATATTTTGAGAAAATGACGATTGTTGCAGACGAAAAGTACTTAGAAAGATGATAAATGGTATATAAACATCTAAACAAACATATGTTATATTTCTTTTACCGTTTTGAAATTTTGTACACACCTTCTTAAGTACGTTTAGCATCGTTTTACGAAGAAAAAAAAATTTAGCAATTTTTCCGGATTTTGGGGCTCGGGTCCCCCTTAAGCAATTAAATTTTCAAATTTTTAAATATTGACTGTTTCAAAGAGGGGTGTGTCCACAGTGTGGGTAATTTTTGTTCTGCTTGGTTATTAGAATGAACGACAAAAACGAATAAAATCGTATTTGAGTCATTTTGTCAAAGATACCATGAAATGTAACATTTGTTTGTGACTAAAAATAGGATAGGTTAAACAGTGCGAAAAGTAATTGATGTACAATTGACACGTACTAAGTTGTTGATTAATCTAAAATTAAAAATGTTGTAATGGAAATGGTTTATTATTAACAAATGTCAGATGTGACATTGCACATGGCATATACAACATCTATTAAAATACAAATACAACGTTAAAATACGCAATAAAAATCTGTATAATCCGGACATGTTTTGGGAGAAACGTCTCCCTTCATCAGCGGAAAATGTAAAGTCCGTGTGTAATAAAATATAAATATACCCAGAAACTTAAAGACCCTATTGACGATCTCAATAACTGGGGCATATAAAAGAAACATATCCTGATTATACGTATTTTTATTGCGTATTTTAACGTTGTATTTGTATTTTAATATTCTTAACGCAATGTTCTATAAGACGAGTTTTTATCATATACAACATCTACTAAACGATCTAGAAACAAACTGTTTAAATCAATGCCAAAAATATTTTTTGTGAACTTAGTGTAATGTAAAGTAGTAAGAAAGTAGTAAAATGTAGTACTAGTAAATGAAGCATTTAAAATTGGACATCTGTGTAAATAAAAAACATAATTTAATAATAAAATAGTACATAATTTAATGTTTAAATAATTTCTGTGAATAAACTATGAACACTCACTGATGACATTAAGAATATATCAATTATATAATTTTATTATTTGTTTATTTAAATTTAATTCCAAATTAAATCAAATTAATGTTTGATTAAAAATAATATATTTTTTTTTATTAAAGGTAGATATATATTCCAAATTTACACAATTATTTCACCATCAAAATCTGGTCATTGTAAATTATTCCCAATTCATATTTCTCCAAGACATTTAAGACATATTCTTTTTATCTTCCACTTGCAGAAATTCTCATCAAATTTACATTTCAAAACTACACACACTCGTTCTCATTTACTTTACTTTTTTTAAAAAAATGTCATCTCACTAAATTCCTCACTAAAAAACCCTAATCTACAAGTGCAGCTCGCATGACTAAATTCACGGTCATTCACAGAATAATGAGAAACCAACCCCCAAAAAAAAATCGGGCTCGTTCCAGAACTTTCGCCATTTTAACGCGGTTTCGCCATTTAAAACTAGCGAAACGTGAAATACATTTCTCTCAAGAAAATGATCGCTGCGACTTTTTTTCGACGAAAAGAAACGCGACGGGTCGAAAACAATTCCGACTATCTCGAACGAGTTTGAAAATTTGCATAATTTTAGGGTCGAGTGATGAAATTCCACTCATATAAAAAATAAACAGTTTGCGATTGAAGCTAAATCGGGGGCCGCGAACTTTTATCATTGCCCGTAATTGGATACGGGGAAATAAAATTGAAGGATGTTTAAAATGGGAGATGGAATAAGCAAAATTTCGAATAAAAGAGAAGTGCTGATAATATTTTTTGATGCACCATGGATGGGTATAAATTAACCATAAGATTTGGGGTATCGTTTGTAATAATATTTGTATGGTTTCGATTTAAATGATAGGCATTTCTAATACCGCCATTTTTGATCTTTTATAGTTCATTTGTTGCTGTTCTTAATTCTTGTATTAAATATTTTTTTCTTTTTCAATGACCGTCAGTTGTTAAGCAGATTAATGTTTACACCGTAGTCTTTTTGCTTCATGTAATTATTAATAAACTGTAAAACAAATGTGCTTAAAAGGATTACATGAACGTACTCGTTTTTCTTTTAGTACAATTGTGTCGTAAATATGCACTGTCGTAATTAAATTTAAGCAATGGTACTTTTTAAAAAATGAGCAGTGTGATTTAATATTGCTAATATTAGCTTCTGTTCAAGTAATCTTAAAAAAGCAACCTGGCAAACTTAAAATGGTTGTTCAAATGATGGTTTTCTACATTATTTGATATCGGTTGCTTAAATCTAAACTTTGTTATTGCAATTAAATTATATTACTTCCCATTTTTCCGCCATGCCTTTTTAACATTTTCTCTCTTTATAACTTCTTCAGGTAGATCTCGTAGTACAACCGAAATGGCCCTAAACTTCGGTGAGGACATCAGGTAGACGGATTTGGTTCGATTCCCAGTAAGTCCTGGTTGTAATTGTTGAAATTTATTGAAAGTACTTCATAAAGGCAGCCTATGTAAGTAAGAAACTGCTATTTTTATTCATTTTTATTTACTTTTGAGTACATGTCTTTTTCAAAAATAAAACTTATGTATTTGGAGCTATGATAAAAATCAAATGTCGCTTACTATATTACTATTTCAGACTTTCCCCCATGTAAAACATAAGCAATCTTTCTGTTTTTGATATCCATGTGCAAACCTTGACTATTAAAAGACGTACCCCATTTAACTGGCCATTCCAATATGTTTGTTAAATCACCTTGTAATTGCTCTATTTGTTTCTCAGTATTCACAGTCCCCATATTTTTTAAATGATCTGTAGAGATGCTGACTTTGCTCCCAATCTCCCAACTAATATCAGCAATAAAGTTTTTTTCCCTCCCAAATTATCAATAAAGATAAAAATCATCAATAAATATAAAAATATCATCAATAAAGATAAAAATTTAGAGAGTTTATATCGAGTTTAGTTACTTTATAAGCAAAACAAAACACAGTTGTTTACTACTATTAATTAATTACCAATAACATTTCCCATGCGACAATTTATATTACCCATACACACATACATTTTTATAACAAACAAATACAAATCAGAAGACAGAAATACGCATCATTCATATATAAATTAAGTATCTTCCGAATCTCTTGATAGTTCACAAACAAAAACAAAACATCCCAATTATCTTCCCTCAAAAGAAGATTACGCACCACTCGAAGAGAGCCGGAGAAATAAATCAAAAGACCCAAACCGGACATCCCGGAGAGAGATAATAAATCTGGAAATTTGCCCAGCTAATCTCGGGTCCTGCCGTGATACAGAAACGATCAACTTTTACGTCTTGATGGACGAGGAAGTGATGGATGAAGAAGCGGGAGATAAAGAAAAAAAGTTAACGTTTTCTTTTGTCCCTCTTTTCTTTGACACGGTGAAAAATACCGACTTGACTCGGATTTCTCTGTCAGCTGACAACGTAATGACAGAGTGAGGGTGAGTACAGTTTATAATTGAAGTCTAGTGTAAGCCTGTTAGGGAGTAAGCTTGATGAAGTTGTTGTCTAGTGGTTAGTCTGGTTGGCACTGCGACTGTTAATTAAATGGACTGGTGTAGAGATAGAACTATTGGAAACTATTCTGGATCTATACATTGAAAAAGACATATAAACATTGTCTGGTAATTTTGAACAACCATCAGATGGTGAGAGTAATATGTGAGCTGGAAAAATCCACTCTCGAAACTTCTACACTAATCCCCGGGTCAATTAGAAAAAATATAGACATTTATACAGATTTTAAATATTTATAGACATTGCAATATAACTGAAAACAATTGCATTAAGAAACAATTGTAACATAATTTAACAATGATTTTTTTAAATAGTATTTATTTTTAAAAGAACTTGAAATGAGCCATTTTCGAAACCTGGTAGATCTACATCTTTTAAAAAAATCTTTTTTTTTCTAATAATTTTCGCAAGTTTTCAATGCATTATATCACCTAAGTAACCTTTCTAGCAAGTTGGTATTCATTCAAAGTGTGGGAATAGAGTCTAAAAATGCATTCAGAGTTAGGGTTTTTGATCCAAAAGTACGTGATTGTTAATCGGTTTTGGCATCTTCCGTAAAACATATGAAATGAATACACGAGGTGTGTAAATTAATTAATGAGATTGATTTTTTTCTTATTTTTTATTGAAATAAAATTACAAATTCACGTTGTCTCCTTCGAGGTAACTAACTACCTTGGGAAGCCACACATCGCTGGAGACGGCTCTTCCATTCCTCATAGCAGTCCTTGAACTCGGATACTGGAATAGCCTTCAGTTGGCCGGTAACGGCTTTGTGCATATTCTACAATGTCCCAAAATGAAGTCCCTTGAGGTGATTTTTCAATTTCGGGAACAGAAAAAAGTCCCATGTACTCAAGTCGGGTGAATAAGGAGGTTGAGGAGCCACAGGAAGGTTTTTACTGGCCAAAACTCATCGATAGAAATCCAGATGTGACACGGAGTATTGTCGTGATGCAACACCCACAGGTTTTTGATGATTGGTCTCACACGCATGACCCTTTTTCGAAGTCTCTCGAGAACTTCTCGGTAAAAATGTTGATTAACCATTTGGCCTTGAGGCACAAACTCTTTGTGAATGATTCATTGGCTATCAAAAAAGCAAATCAGCATGCATTTGATTTTTGACTTGTTCATTCTTCCTTCTTAAAATGCCTGAAGCCACCTAAAAACCTGGGCTCTCGACAAAACACTGTCCCCATAGGCCTGACGCAGTTTTTCAAACGTTTCCGTTGCACTGTGTCCAAGTCTGAAGCAGAAACATCGCAGCACAACGTTGTTCGAAATTGATCTCGCTCATTTTTAGAACGCACTAAAAAAAAACTTTATCACAAAAAAAATCACTACGGACAGCGCAACAACTCTAGCGTGCTCAAACTTGTACTGGACGCGTATCAGATGTTTACCTGCCTACCCCCTACGCGCCGCGTCCCTAGTGTTGCCAGATCGAACACTAGAAAATCAGTCTCATTATTTAATTTACACACCTCGTACCTGGCTTTGAAACTAGACGACTCAAATCATTGTTCAGTGATTGGCAGATCAAAAATCTCATTATAATTACACAATGAGATGCTGTAAATGTTTCGAAGTGTGTAAACAAGGAGTTCTTGAAATATTTTGACTCGTAATTGCAAACCATGGTCAACGATGTGGACACCACTCACCACTTGAGATCGCATCCCAATTTCCAAACTTCCATTCCCAGTATAAAAAACAATTTATACTGAGATATATTATACTGACAATTTATACAATCAAGACTGATTTTTGAGTACCTATTTTTAACAGTGTTGTTAGTTTTAATATTGCCATTCTTTTTAACATTATCTGAAAGCATGATGAGATCAACATAAAAATATCATTCTGATCAAACTATAATAAAAAGCATTTGATTTAATGTTAGTTTGCCCATCCTTTAACAATATAATCGATTCATACACACAATAACATATCCCCTTTCTGAACAGAATCCTATTAAATCAGTATTCATCTCTGGTTTGTTGATTTCTCATTCACCATACAATCCCCTCATTCAGAACCTCATTACATCTCAACCGCCCCCACAAAACATGTCATCAAATCCCCAAACGATCCCTTTTATTCCGAACAAAATCCGGCGACATTTACAACAATGCAAATCCCCCATCATTAACTCATAAAGAACCCGGGCAATTACACCCCCCTCCCTCTACAAAACTGCCACTTCAACGACGGCAAACACCAAGACACCCTTCAGCGCTGAAAAGGACCATATTTACCAAGACATAATATCTGCAGAAAACATCTTCCGAAGGCTTTTGTCGCCAAAGGGGCTCTTCGAGTTTTAGACCGGCCTTTGTGGGTAGACAAATAGGGGGAGAGTTTTATGGGACTAATCTTTCAACCGTAGACAAATGGCTGCGACAATGGGACAAGAGGGAGTTTGGGTTTGATGACTATTTCATTGGTGGGAGGGTGTATTAAGTGTTGGCGCTAAACCATAGGCGAAAGTACTTGGATGGGGGTTATTGGCGTGAAACGTCTAGAAGATCAGATATATGGATACATTCTATGCTTATCGTAACTCCGAACACATAAGTTTTATTTTTGAAAAAGACATGTAATCAAAAATGAGTACAAGGGGAAAAATTGAATTAAAAAAAAGTATTTGCTTGCTTACATAGGCTGCCCTTATAAATCACTTCTCGTAATCAAAAATAATTAAAATGTGCTCATTTTTAGTACATTTGATTTTTTTCATGGCTCCGAACACATGTTTCATTTTTAAAAGTGGCATTTACTCAAAAATGAGTACAATGAGTAAAAATAATTAAAATGCAGTTGCTTGCCTACATAGGCTGCCTTCATAAATCACTTCTCGTAATCAAAAATATGTAAAATGTGCTCATTTTTTAGTACATTTGATTCTTATCATGTATACAAATACATAAGTTTCATTTTGAAAAAGACATGTACTTAAAAATGAATAAAAATAGTAGTTGCTTGCCTACATAGGCTGCCTTCATAAATCACTCTCAATAAATATTAATAATTACAACGAAGACTTACCGGGAATCGAACCCATATCCTAAGGCACAACAGTTCAGTGACTTATCCATTGTACTACCTGAATATTTATGAATATAAAATCTTGAATTGAAACAAAGCAGTAATATACGTAGATTTGGGCTTGCATCTTTTAAAGGTGCAAGTTTTTTATTTGTTTTCTGTGTGCAATGTTTGTGTTGATGAACATTCTCTGTAACTGTAATTTACTAAAACATTACAAAATTTATCGTCAAACACTTATCATATCAAATATTTCCACACATATCTTTTATCACAAAAACAAGTTTTGATAAACACAATTTATGTATATTATTACAAATTTTATTTATAACTACAGTGGCTCTCAAAAGTATTCGTACTCTTACTAATTTTAATTAAACACCGCTATATCCATTAATGAAAATCAATATTTCAGAATGGATTTTTTAATAATAAATATAAATTTTTCTTAGGAATATTACACAAAATATTTTAAAAACATAGTAAAACTTTTTTTGAAAAATCAATAATCGAAAAGTTACAAAACATTTATCTTACAAAAGTCTTCGTACACTTAAAAAAATCTAGATATTAAGAATAAATATTGTAATATTTTGTTAAATAATTACTTGGTAGGATATCCTGTAGTATCCACAATAACTTTTAAACGTCTGGGCATAAATTTAATTAGTTTAGTGTGCAATGTCTGTTTCAATGCTTTCCATTCTTCGAACGTTAATGTTTTTAGTTCGTTTTTCGTTTTAATCTCGTGTCTTCGAATTCTAGCCTCCAACTCAAATGTGTTCTTTTGGTTTTAAATTGGTTTTAAATGTGGTTTTACCAGAACTTGTGCACAATTATAGAGACAATAGTGGCGAATGTTAAGAGCAGTGCGCTGAGGATCGTTATCTTGATAAGAACCACAGTTGATTCCAATACCCAAATTTTGAGCTTACAATTTTAAACCATATGTCAAAATATTTAAATAAACATACTGATCAACTATTCTATAATTAAATACCAAATTACCTAGTCCTGAAGCTACTATTCACCCTCACACAAAGACACCTTCAAGTTTTTTCATCTTTCAACTAAGTTTTTTTAGGATTTACAAAGTCAAGCCTTACGCTTTCTATTTTTCGCACTGACAACAACAAAATTCTGCGGACAAAACACCCATGTAATCCAGCTGATTTGAGTACTCATTGAAAAGTTTCAGACATAATCGCAGTAGAACATTTTTCATTAGATTCTAAAGATATTTTTACGGCATCCGAACATGGATTTTTCACAAATTTTCCCGACTATAAATCTCCAATCGCGTTGAGTTAACTTTGCCGGATGACATTTTCTTACGTTGTTTTCGGATCCGATTTTCTTTTTTAAAGCGTTCTATCTCATATATTTTACATATAGAATATGATAAATTTACTAATGTAGTAATACTGAAAACTGATTTACTACTATTATGCTGAAAAATAATCAATATTCGAATGTATTCTTTATGTTCTTACAAGTACGATCCATTTTTAAATAATAAATAAAATATTACGAAGTAAGCAAGCGAAAGTTAAGTCCAAAAGAATTAAATTTAAATGTCCCCACAATACAAAAATGAAAAAAAACGTCAGACGATAAACTTTTTTAAAGATTTTTTCCAAAAATGTGTCGGTGTACAAACAGTTTTGAATCGTTTTTCTTTTTCGCTGCTTCCTGACATTTGCATTTATAAAATAAAATTATTCAATATTTAAAAATATACATTAGGTTTTATTCAGAATTACATAGAGATTATATGAAATAAAATGGAACTTTTTATTCGAATTCAATTCCATACTACAGCACTTTTTCTACAAATTTTGAAAGTGAACGAACATTTTTTGGAGAGTATCTATATATACCACTGTATGTGAATTTTTAACTATTTACTGGTTTTAAGTGTACCTTTTTATATGAATTTCTTTTAAACAATTTATATTGCAGTGTATTTCTTTCAAGATGCAAATTGCAGTTTACAGTTCACCCCCTTACTGCTATATGCTTATTGATATTTCTTTTCGAACATTTTGTTCAAGATTCTCTGTTTGCATTTGCTCTTTGCAGTTTTCAAGAACACTAGAATATAAGAGCTCAAAGTTAAACACTGATTCTTGAAATGTAAAAATAAAATAATTGCTCAAAATCCTTATAGTTTGGTGTTATATATTTTTTACTTATGGTTTGATATAAATCTCCAGGTATATATTATATAAGTATTATGCTGCATGCATAAGACCGTACTTACCTTTAGAAATTATGAATAAATTATATATATATATATATATATATATATATATATATATATATATATATATATTAATTGCTTAAAACAAGAATTACGTCGGATTTGTGTTTGTTTTTAATGTAAGTTATTTAAAAAGGTCAAATTGACACATTACAAAAATACATTTTGGATAAATAATAAAAAATATCAACCTAAGAGCGGATTTATAGAATATTTTTTTAATAATATTATATTACAATATTTAATGTCGGAAAAAGGAATATGCTGCATTTAGTATGAAATGTATTATATGTTAGATAAATTAATTAACATATATACCTATGGCATAATTAAGGGAAAAACGCTTCTCGATGATTCGAGAATCCATACCACATGGTATGAATTCTCCAATCACCGAGAAGCTCCCTCATCCTTTTTTCGTTCTTGTAGAATGGACCTTAGGAGGGGTTTTCAGAATGTAATTTCCCAAAAATAATATTATATTAGGATATTTGCATCGTAAATGAGCGATGACATAATCAAATTTAAGTAACCGTACTTTCTCAAAAATGAGCAGCGTGATTTAATATTTTTAAGCTCAGCTTCTGTTCAAGCCATTTTAACAAAGCGACTTGGCAAACTTTAAATAGTTTTTCAGAAGGTGGTTTTCACATTATTTTATATCGATTGCTTAAATGGAAACTGAGTTATTGCAACTAAATTTTTTTACTTCCTATTCTTTTCTTCAAGTCGCTCTGGTAGCTTAACGTATGAGGCACAGGACTGCGATGTCTGAGGATCTGGGTTCGATGCCCAGTAAGTCTCTGAAAATGATTTGTGATCTATTGAATGAGATTTGTGAAGGCAGCCTATATCGGGAGGAGGAGAGAGAGGTGGAGATAGAGAGGAGAGGGAGAAAGGAAGATAAGGGGAAAGAGAGAGAGGGATAAAGAGGAGGAGAGAGAGGTGGAGATAGAGAGGAGAGGGAGAAAGGAAGAGAAGGGGAAAGAGAGAGAGGGATAAAGAGGAGGAGAGAGAGGTGGAGATAGAGAGGAGAGGGAGAAAGGAACATCTGCATTTTTATTCAATTTAACTATTATACTCATGAGTACATGTCGTTTTCAAAATTGTAACTTATGTATTCGGATCCATGATAAACATAGAATGCACTGAAAAATGAATACATTTTACTTATTTTTGAATACCTATTTTTAACTGTGTAATTTTAAATAGAGTATTAGTGTTGGAATGTTTACTTCATATTAGTAACTGCATTATTTTTTTACCAAAGGCTTGTTGTGGTTCATTTATATGCCAAATATAAATAAAAAAAATATAAGAAATCAAATCAAACTTAGCAAGAGATTTCTACAAGCGATTCAGGGGAAAAGCATCGTTGTAACTTTTAATTTGTTAACAGTCACAATTATTTTTTTATTACTATGTCTATGACATTTAATTCAGGGAGTTTAAATATTAGAATTTAAAGCAATACCAACGTGGCACTTACTTTTAATTTTCTGTTAAATTATGAAGAATCTAAGACTTCTAAAATTCGCACACAAAATTTTGAAGCAGCATTTTACCGAAACGTGTGACTTTAATTGTAAGTTTACTTTCAAAGTTTATAAATTGTATATTAAAAAGTTTATAAATTTTAAATTAAAAGCAAGTGACCGGGAACTGAAATGTGAAATACAAACTATCCAAAAATGTAAAAATTAAAGTTTGAGTTATTATACAAAATACTTTTAGGAAAGTGAGAAAAGGGATTTCGACGAGAAAAAATAACTGTGTGGAGTACTTGTATAGAAATGTCATGTTACATTTTTAAGGTGGTCCATTCCAACACTATAACTCAGTCTCAAATAGCACGATTGAAATAAATTTGGTCTCGTTTGATAAGAAATTAGAGGCCTATGCGTGTAGAATAAAGTACAACTTTTAGGGGCATTGATAGAGGCTCACGACATCAGACGAAACATATTGTATATTTTCCTCCTGTTGGTGAGATGTTTGGTTGACGACCAGTCGCTTTTTCCATAATCTGCTGAAATGACGTTCTGAATTAAATTTTTCTGTTTATGCTTCGACGCAGTCTCACCAAATTTTCTTTTCAAATTTTTAAAGCTTGATCACTATACTACTTTCACTATTTACTAAATCACTATACTACTTTCACTATTCATTATATCGCTATTCACAATATCACTATTCACAATATCACTATACTACTTTCACTATTCACAATATCACTTTACTACTTTCACTATTCACAATATCACTATACTACTTTCACTATTCATTATATCACTATTCACAATATCACTATTCACAATATCACTATTCACAATATCACTATACTACTTTCACTATTCACTTTATCACTATACTACTTTAACTATTCACTTTATAACTATACTACTTTCACTATATCATTATCACTATATCACTGTTCACTATATCACTATTCACTATATCACTATTCACTATATCACTATTCACTATATCACTATTCACCAGATCACTATACTACTTTCACTATTCACTTTATCACTATACTACTTTCACTATTCACTTTATCACTATATTTCGATTTGCCATTGACCCCCCATTTTTCGTTAATTTGCATGTTTAGTCGGTTAGTATTAAGAAACCTATTTTTTATCTGTTTTCTGGGTAAAATACCAATATTTTACTTTTCTTAACAGATGTTTTCGCGCTTATTAAAAATGCCATTATTTACTTTTCAAAATGTATAATACCATTATAATACTATGTGAGCATACACAAAAAATTACACAAAATAAAATATACATTATGTATTGCAGTCCATCTAAAATATTTCAAGAACGTGCAAAAAGTGGTTCTGAAAAAGTTAGTTTTGACTTGTACAAAAATAAACAGTTTATAAGTTTTTTCATAATAATTCTAGTATTGTTACACGAACATATAATTAACATAAAAATAATACTGCAGAATGGCCCCTTACATTGTTTAGAGCCATATGACAAGCCCAAAATTCAAAATTTTTAATTTAAAAAAATTTAATATTTAAATACCCTTTTGTAAATTAAAATGGAAAAAAAATTGTTTTAAATAAATGAGAAAGAGAAATATAACGATATGAAAAATAATTAATTATTGATTATGAGAAACAAAATCTAACTAATTTGATCTTCTGGTACTAAACATTCTGGGCTATTTTAATAAAATTTATAATGTAAAGTTATTTATATCTCATGTACAAATAAAAGTAAATTTCTTATTTTTAAATCAAAAAATTATTAGAAGGAATTTTTTTTAAATTATCATATATGTAAATGTAAGAAAATATATTTATTATATATGTATTCAATGTATTCAAAATTACTTTGAAGTTGCGTTTTACAATTTATTTCTCTAATTATATTTACTCCGTTTAATAATCTGAGTATATTTCCTAATAACAAAACTATTCATTTCAAAATAATTTACATTAGAATAATTCCCCTCTCCCATAGTTAGCAACTAAAACCACCTTTAAAACGAAAATATATACGATAAAAAAAACATTCCAAAACCAAAGAAATTTAACAAGGTTATTCATATTAAAACATACATTTCCATTTACGCAAACAAAACTATTCATTTCAAAATAATTTACATTAGAATAATTCCCATCTCCCATAGTTAGCAACTAAAACCACCTTTAAATCGAAAATATGTACGATAAAAAAAACATTCCAAAACCATAGAAAATTAACAAGGTTATTCATATTAAAACATACATTTCCATTTACGCAAACAAACTATTCATTTCAAAATAATTTACATTAGAATAATTCCCATCTCCCATAGTTAGCAACTAAAACCACCTTTAAATCGAAAATATGTACGATAAAAAAAACATTCCAAAACCATAGAAAATTAACAAGGTTATTCATATTAAAACATACATTTCCATTAACGCCTCAAATCACCAATCTCCTTATTAAATAAAAAGTTTTCATGAAAAATAATACATTAAGCACACAAAAAACATGCCAAAAAAAACTCGAAGTCAAGATTAAGTGATACATACAAAAATCTCATTACTCCAATGTAATGAAAAAGTAAGACTAGAACACGTAATTGGATTGCACCGGAATGATCATGCATCACCCAATGCAATTAAACCTGCATTGCGAAATTCATTTTTGTGCATATTTTTAACTTGGGTGGAGATAACACGAGAACACGGAGCCCAAAAAAACAAGCAAATAATTCTCATACTCAGATGATTTTCCGAAAGAGATGAATGAGACTTTCTGAAAAAAAAACGTTTCATCACAATTATGCGAGTATTTATTATTTATGAGAATTCGGGATGGATAAAAAAAATTATTTCGGTGCTTTCATTTCAGCAATATTCTGGATGGCGTAATTATGATTGATATTTTTTAGTGATGAAAGGAGCGAATTCCCCGTGGAAATTGTATGGGGTGTTCTTTGACTTTTGTATATTTGCTTGTCAACAGTTGAAAAATCAAATTAGTATTTGTCATTAATAAATGGAATATAGGCGTAATTTTGCGACTGTGAGAGAGATTAATGTTTATATATTAATTCGGATGCGATCTGTATACTTGTGTTTCTTTTGAAAAATGTGGGAAGAAGTGATTAAATATAAGAAAAAGTCTAAAAAGAAAATGTAGGCATAAACATTTTAACAGTAAATAAGGTAGCTAGATATAAAAAATGTATCTTAAGAATAAATAAAAAGGTATTTTTTCCATAAACCAGTATATGTTTCTGTAAAATAACATGAGTCACAAAACGTATTATAATAAATGAAATATAAGCGTAATGCGCGACTGTGAGAAAGATTAATATTTATATGTTAATTCGGATGCGATTTGTATACTTGTATTTGTTTTGAAAAATGCAGAAAAAAGTTATAAGACATTAAAAAAAGTCCAAACAGAAATGAATACATAAACATCAAAAGAATAAATAAGCTAGTTAAATATACAAATTTTATCTTAGGAATAAATGAAAATGATTTTTTTCCATAAACTATTTAGTATAGGTTTCTGTAAAATAACATGAATCAGAAAACGTATTGTAATAAATGAAATATAGGCGTAATGCGCGACTATGAGAAAGATTAATATTTATATGTTAATTCGGATGCGATTTGTATACTTGTATTTGTTTTGAAAAATGCAGAAAAAAGTGATTAGACATTAAAAAAAGTCCAAAAAGAAAATGAATACATAAACATCAAAAGAATAAATAAGCTAGTTAAATATAAAAAATGTATCTTAGGAATAAATAAAAAGGTACTTTTTTTCTATAAACCAGTATATGTTTCTGTAAAATAACATGAGTCACAAAACGTATTATAATAAATGAAATAATGGCTTAATTTGCGACTGTGATAATGATTAATAATTATTTATTAATTCGGATGCGGTCTATATATTTGTATTTGTTTTGAAAAATGCAGAAAGAAAGTGATTAGATATAAAAAAGTCCAAAATGAAAATGTATACCTAAACATCAAAAGAGTAAATAAGTTAGTTAGATATAAAAAAATTATCTTAGGAATAAATAAATGGTTATTTTTTCAATAAACCAGTTTATGAGTTAGTAAAATAACATGAAACGAAAAACGTGTTAATAATAAATAAAATATATGCATAATTTGCGACTGTGGGAAAAATTAATATTTATATATTTATTCGGATGCCATTTATATACTTGTGTTTGTTTTGAAAAATGCAAAAAGGAGTGATTAGATATAAAAAATGTACAAAAGAAAATGTATACATAACATCAAAAGAGTAAATAAGCTAGTTAGATATAAAAAAATGTATCTTTAGAATTAATAAATCGGTATTTTTCTTTGTGAACGTGTAATTCCACACATAAACATTGATATTACCTACACTATTCAGAAAGAAAACACAACAAGCATTTACTTATTTTATTTACAGATTCACTACCTAGGTAGACTTTTGTTTACTTAATACCAAGCGTTTTTAACTTGCAGAGAGTGCCCCCCCCCCCCCCATTTGATGGCCCTTGATTTTAAATTAGATTGATTTTAAAATGGGTCAGAAACTTTTGACCAATCATGTAATTTAAAATAGGAGGCTATTATTTTATTATTTTAAAGTTTGCATAAGTGTATATCGTATTTTAATTCTTGCAGATTTCTCCTCACCTACTTGACTTAAATTGGAAAATTTGAATTAAATGTGCAAAATTATTTTTACAAGATTTTTAATATTGTATATTTCATTATATTTATGATGCAACTCTCTGGTGTTGTCTTAGTCATACAACCGTCGTTGTTTGCAGTGTTCACGGGTCTTTCCTTTTGGATAGATCCTCCAATATGCCATTGAGTAGCTCTATCATGTAAAAAGTGCTTAAAAGTGAGTAGATGGACCTACTTGTTTATCTTTAAATATAATTGCATCGTAAATGAGCGAGTTAAAATTAAGTAATCGTACTTTCGAAAATAAGCAGTCTGGTTTAATATTTCTAATCTCATGTTCTGTTCAATAAGCCATCTTAACAAAGCGACCTGATAAAATTAAAATAGTTGTACAGAAGATGGTTTTCCACATTATTTGATGTCGATTGCTTAAATGGAAACTGAATAATTACGACTCAATTATCTTACTACCCATTCTTTTGCCACGCCTTTTTAACATTACTTATTTTCATAACTTCTCTCTTTCTCTGGTGATACAACGGATAAGGCCCTGGACTTCGGTGCGGACGACATCAGGTAGACGGATTGGGTTCGATTCCTTGTAAGTTGTAAGTTGTTGAAATTTATTGAAAGTGATTTATTAAAGCAACCTATGTAGGCAAGAAACTCCGTTTTTTATTCATTTTTACTCATTTTTGAGTACATGTCTTTTCAAAAATGAAACTTAGGTATTCGGAGCTATGATAAGCATCAAATGCAATCAAAAATGAGTACATTTCACTTATTTTTAAGTACCAATTTTTAACAGGGTATTGTGACGTTAATGCGACGTTGTGGGCAAGCAACTCCTCTTTTTATGCATTTTTATTCATTTTTGAGTACATGTCTTTTTCAAAAATGAAACTGATGTATTCGGAGCTATCATAAGCATCAAATGCAATCAAAACTGAATACATTTTACTTATTTTTAAGTGAAAATTCTTAACAGGGTATCGTGATGTTAATGCGACGTTTATTGTCACCTACCAACCAACACAAATACCTTTATTTAAAAAAGAATAATAAACACATCCAACCCAGAAGAACAACACCACACGCATTTCCCTTTGCCTTCCCCACATCTCTTACCTATCGAATCAATTCGGCTCCCCTGTCGATATCGCAGGACATAAAAGCACAGATGGGCATTTCATTAGTCTCGCCCGAGATTACATTAGCAATACCAAAGTTACAGTTTCTCAGTAACGAAGAAAGACCGAAACTTGTGAAGTGCTGAGTCGGTAGTTTCGGTCGGAACTGCTGAAAGAGAGAGTGACGAAGAAAAAGAAGAAGAAAATCGACAGTTGAAGCTGTTAAATGAGTTGAGAGTCGGAATTCGCTTGAGAGGTCGGGGAGGTGCTTTGGTGAAATGTCACGGATCCAAAGCTATTCTGTACTGCAGCTTTTATTTTAAAGGAAGATATAGATGAGTACACTAGAACCTATACTTTTAAAAACATGCATTCAAAAATAAATTAAAATTACTCATTTTTGATTACATTCGCTTCTTATCATAGCTCCGAATACATTAGTTTCATTTTTGAAAAAAGACATGTATTCAAAAATGAGTAAAAGTGAATGAAAACAGCAGTAGCTTGCCTACATACTCTGTTAAACATAGGTATTCAAACATAAGTCAAATGTATTCATTTTTGATTATATTCGATGCTTATCATAGCTCCGAATACATTAGTTTCATTTTTGAAAAAAGACATGTATTCAAAAATGAGTAAAAGTGAATGAAAACAGCAGTAGCTTGCCTACATACTCTGTTAAACATAGGTATTCAAAAATAAGTCAAATGTATTCATTTTTGATTATATTCGATGCTTATCATAGCTCCGAATACATTAGTTTCATTTTTGAAAAAAGACATGTATTCAAAAATGAGTAAAAGTGAATGAAAACAGCAGTAGCTTGCCTACATACTCTGTTAAACATAGGTATTCAAAAATAAGTCAAATGTATTCATTTTTGATTATATTCGATGCTTATCATAGCTCCGAATACATTAGTTTCATTTTTTAAAAAAGACATGTATTCAAAAATGAGTAAAAGTGAATGAAAACAGCAGTAGCTTGCCTACATACTCTGTTAAACATAGGTATTCAAAAATAAGTCAAATGTATTCATTTTTGATTATATTCGATGCTTATCATAGTTCCGAATACATTAGTTTCGTTTTAGAAAAAGACATGCCCTCAAAAATGAGTAAAAATGAATAAAAAGAGCAGAAGCTTGCCTACATACACTGTTAAACATAAGTATTATGAATATGTAATGTTACACCTTCTTCAACGCAAACTCGTTTCTTTCCAGAGCAAAACACTTAATATTTCGACTTTCTATCCAACGCAATTTTTACTCATTGTTTTGAATATGTTTTATTATACTTGCAACTATAACAGAAAATAGGTAACTTATAACAGAAAATAGATAACTTATAACCGAAAATAGATTACTTATAACAGATAATTCATTTCGGCCCTTTTCTGGGCCATTAGCTCATGTTTGGTTATTATTGTTATATTATATATATTTATTGTTATATTATATATATTTATTGTTATATTATATATATTTATAGTTATATTATATATATTTATTGTTATATTATATATATTTATTGTTATATTATATATATTTATTGTTATATTATATATATTTATTGTTATATTATATATATTTATTGTTATATTATATATATTTATTGTTATATTATATATATTTATTGTTATATTATATATATTTATTGTTATATTATATATATTTATTGTTATATTATATATATTTATTGTTATATTATATATATTTATTGTTATATTATATATATTTATTGTTATATTATATATATTTATTGTTGTATTATATATATTTATTGTTGTATTATATATATTTATTGTTGTATTATATATATTTATTGTTATATTATATATATTTATTGTTATATTATATATATTTATTGTTATATTATATATATTTATTGTAATATTATATATATTTATTGTTATATTATATATATTTATTGTTATATTATATATATTTATTGTTATATTATATATATTTATTGTTATATTATATATATTTATTGTTATATTATATATATTTATTGTTATATTATATATATTTATTGTTATCTTATATATATTTATTGTTATCTTATATATATTTATTGTTATATTATATATATTTATTGTTATATTATATATATTTATTGTTATATTATATATATTTATTGTTATATTATATATATTTATTGTTATATTATATATATTTATTGTTATATTATATATATATTTATTGTTATATTATATATATTTATTGTTATATTATATATATTTATTGTTATATTATATATATTTATTGTTATATTATATATATTTATTGTTATATTATATATATTTATTGTTATATTATATATATTGTTATATTATATATATTTATTGTTATATTATATATATTGTTATATTATATATATTTATTGTTATATTATATATATTTATTGTTATATTATATATATTGTTATATTATATATATTTATTGTTATATTATATATATTGTTATATTATATTTTATGTTGATTGGATAGAGCGTTGAAATCTAGAACGAGATGCCCGCTGTTCAAGTCAGCTCGTCAATTTTAAACAATTATATTATTTAAAAGTTTCCTCATTTTTGACGAAATAAATTTCGTAATTCAATAATATTTGAAATAATTGTTTCGTCAAATATGAGAATGAAGTTTTAAAGGTGATGAAAATCGAAATAAAACTTTTACTGATAATGTGCAACAAATATTTGGTTTTAAAATAGTTTGTTTTTAATGGATTTTACATAAAATTGTATATTATTCTTATTTTTACCTTTGTAAAATAACACCAAAGCCCATTGTAAATAGCCATTAACAATAGTATTTTTTTACACTCACATATACTACTTTTGAATTAAATAAAGAATTTTCAATAAAACCTTCAAACGACAAAAAAAATACGAAAACCTGACATTTGTGTAAAATACTCGAGTTTTTATATCAGTGTGGAATTTTAAAAAAAACTTACTATCAATTATTTTTTTTATATTTAAAATACGTATTTTATGTTGAAACTGCGACTTTTTCTAACACTAATTACAACAATGTTTTTTAGTTATATATTAAATAATTTTTTAATTAATATAATTAAACACAAATAAACTATCGAAACTCTCCCGATTGCAGATTGAAGACATCTGCCACTTGTTTCCACTCCACTCTTGCATTAACTTGGTCCACTGGAACCTTGGTTAAAGCTGTGGTCTCGCTGGGCAGATTCAACCTAAAAAAGAAAGATGGCGGCTCAACATCTTGGGAAAACATTTGAACAAGCTCGGACACACTTCACCGGTTATCGGGACTTAACTCTTCAAGGCTCCGTTTGATCGCTAGGGAAATGTAGATGTAACTCGCCAATTTGTTTCCCTTTTTCCCTGTAAATTTATAAGATAAGCTGTGATATCTGCTATTTGGTCAGTGTACACGTTGAAAACAGGTACTTAAAAATAAGTCAAATTTACTCATTTTTGATTACATTAGATGATTATTATAGCTCCGAATACATAAATGTTTCATTTTTGAAAAACACATGTGCTCAAAAATGAGTACAAATGAATAAAAACAGCAGTTACTTGCCTACATTGGCTGTCTTCATAAATCTCTTTCAATAAATTTCAACAATTACAAAAAGAAAATATCGGGAATCGAACCCAATCCGTCTACTTGATGTCGTCTGTAACGAAATAATGTTAAAATAATGTCCGCAAACAGAAATAATGCTAAAAAGGCGTGGCAAAAGAATGGGAAGTAAGACAACTGAGTCGTAATATCTCAGTTTCCATTTAAGAAATCGACATCAAATAATGTGAAAAACCATCTTCTGAACACCTATTTTAAGTTTGCCAGATCGCTTTGTTAAAATGGCTGGAACAGAAGCTGATATTAGCAATATTAAACCATACTGCTCATTTTTGAGAAAGTACGATTATTTAAATGTAAGTACGTCATTGCTCATTTATGATACAATTGTACTCAAACAAAAACGAGTACGTCCATGTACTCATTTTAAGCCCATTTTTTACAGTGTAGATCAAAGGCATTATCATCTAGTACTAGATACACTGTGAAATATATTATTTTATTAATCACTAGCTGTCACAAGCGTTAAGGAAATGTTACCCCATTTGTCCGTTATTCCCGTTTATACCTTTTCTTTTATTTTCTCGAACCCAAAAATAACATATAAATTGTCCACACGTCTCGGGGTACATTTCCGAATGTTAGCTTTGAAGTTAACTTTCGCATTGAAATGTGATTGACAGAAATATTTATTTTACCAAAGCAATTTTTGATCGCCAACTTTCAATTGTGTAAAACAATGAATATATATTAATTTGTTTTAAGGTATATCATTGTTGTCCAGATCTTACGATTTTACTGCAATGCGATTTTTTAACTATATAGATAACATTTTTTTTTAATGGTCATTTAAACAAACTAGCTTCTAAAACCGTTTTAAACGGAAAACTCAATGAAATTTTAAAATTGCAAGCCTCAAGTGAACAATTAGATGATGAACAGTATCTATATAAATTTGCAGACATGTCCTAGCAGTGGACGATAGTGTTTTGATTGCTACAGACACACAGACATACTCTTCATTTTATTAATATAGATACATATGGCATTGTGAGATAGCTTTTGAAACGTTGTTAAATTAGTTTGAATGCTTTTTTTAGTCACATGTAATTGTATAACTCGCCGTTACCTTTCACTTTTTGCATATACTAATTACGATTAATCGATTACAACTGAAGTTACAGCGGTTAAGGTACATACACACTATAAAAAACGAAAATCGGCCAAAATTTCCAAAATATTTTTTTGGTTCTATAGTATTCCCCGATTCAGTATCTTTCAGATGATACCAAGATTGAATAAATATTCCAAAAACTTTTTTATTTACAAAGAGTTATTCTATGGCCGCGCTTGCAATGGCAATATGTTTTGTAAACTTTACACTTGATTTCTGAAGAATTGTATTTTTAACATATGTCCCTTCATTCGAAACGTGATAACTCAAGTTTGCTTAAACATTTTGAGAAAATTATGTTTTCTTTTAAATTTATATTAGTTGTAAGATGTTATGACCCTCCATCAAAACGATTCGTTCAAAAAATATTTTTTAATAGAATTTTAAAGTTGAAAATTTGAATAAAAAAGTGTTTTTTTAGGGACTGTCGAGGTAAAAAATTATTTAAAAAAACACTTTAAATGCTGTAATCTTTTTGGAGGGTCATAACATTAAGAAAGATACTGCGAGTAATTTCCAACAAAAATTATGCTTCTAGATTAATTACAACTTGCGTAATCACGTTTGAAAAAACATGCTAATTAACATATAAAATGCTAATTAGGTAATTTGTATTTTATATTTTTCAGAATTTTTTTAAATGATTCATCACTATTTTTAAGGTGTTTTCCTACACGAAAAAACTAGATTTTTAAATTCATAAATAAAAAAAAAATGTTCAAGTGTATACGTACACCTTAAATAGACCAGCATATGCCACTATAACTAACATTTCCGCCAACGCTGTACCAAAGACGAGGAGTGGATTATTGGTCAACCTAGTCGACAGGGCTCATCTTCTTTCACATCATGGATGATTATTTACCCGCCATTGGCTGACTAATTCCTCCTGAAGATTTGATGCTTTTAAATTTCAACAATTTAATGTAGCGCAAGTTTCTGTCGATTATTGATGTTCTCCAGTTAGATTTTAAAGACGTATTCACAACAAAATTACAATTAAATCACACAAAACTGCAGCAAATAACCCTGAAATTCCACGAACGGCTGATCAATACCGTTCACCAACGGCTGTTCAATACCGTTCAGTCAACCCACTGCTAACCGCGTGTGCAAAGTCAGCCTTAAATGAACCGTTAACCGCAGTAATTCTGTTGACAACCTAGACTTCCGTTCGTGACGCAGCATTCGCAACTAACTTCGACAAAACGTTACTCTCCCACGGATACTCGGTTCCCCCCTGAGAACCGAAAAGGAGAACAGGAAAACGGGATAAAAGAAGGACGGGAAAAGGGGAAAGGATCCCGGAATATGGAGAATATTTTCCTGGAGATTTTCTCAGTGTAGGGAGCGGTGGCGTGATTGAATGTCATGCATTCATTCAGACATCCGTGCTCGGAGTTTGAAAAGGGGGATTTTTTTACCTTTTCTTTGGGGAATGTCGTTTTGTGTGGAGGGATAAAAGATGAACACGTGGGGATTTCTGGTGTGTTTTGGGGGAAGAGGATTGGTAGGTGTTAGGCTTCCGGAATTGGCAGAAATTGTTCAGTTTGGCGAATTTTAATTATTTAGTTTGAGCTTCCGAAGAAGTACAAAAATTGTAACGTATTTTTCCCTTTTAAAATTTGTAATTCAATTTCAATACTGCGTTTAAAAAGAATATTTTATTCATATAAAGTTATGTAAGTGATTTTGTTAATAAAATAACTTAGTAAATGTTGTTAAAATAATTTTTTTAATGTGTTAAATGTGCATTTAATTGGAATTAGAGATACTTTGTTTCAAATTCGTTTTTATACATGCAGAAAAAACAAAACCTTCAGTTTTAACTGTATATATTTCTTAATAAGAATTAAATGTTTTTTTTCCAGTTCTCAGTAAATTTAAATACATTCACAGTTCATGTTTACCTTCTTCCCTAATTAATATTATTATTATTTTCTTATTATTATGTATTATCCCTTAATTTCTTTATTTATAATTATATCACATTGACTATTAAAACAATTACAAATTCAGCAACTTCTATACTACGCAAGAACAAATAGACTGAAATAATAAACAAATAATAGCAAATAGAGTGCAATAATAAACAAATAATAACAAATAGACTGTAATAATAAACAAATAATAACAAATAGAGTGCAATAATAAACAAATAATAACAAATATACTGTAATAATAAACAAATAATAACAAATAGACTGCAATAATAAACCAAATATAATAAATATTCTGCAATAATACACAAATAATAACAAATAGACTGCAATAATAAACAAATAATAACAAATAGATTGCAATAATAAACAAATAATAACAAATCGACTGCAATAATAAACAAAAAGTAACAAATAGACTGCAATAATAAACAAATAATAACAAATAGACTGCAATAATAAACAAATAATAACAAATAGACTGCAATAATAAACCAATAATAACAAAAGACTGCAATAATAAACAAATAATAACAAATAGACTGCAATAATAAACAAATAATAACAAATAGACTGCAATAATAAACACATAATAAGAAATATATTACAATAATAAACAAATAATAACAAGTAGACTGATAGACTGTCATAATAAATTCTACAAATAGTTCTACTTTACCGTGTTATTATTTTAAGTATCAAATTTTAATGTCAAATCATGACATGGGTGACCTTTTTAAAATACCGAATACATTTTTGAACTTTTATTTTATGACTATTAAATTAGTTTTTAAATACATTCAGATTTTTAATAAAAATTATTTTTGGTTTTGAATGGGTGTGTCACTTATCAAATAAAATATTAAATATCATTAAGTTTAGTATTTTTTATTCGTTTAAAAAATTTTGATTCTTTGGTGTTTGGCGATTTTGATATTTTAAGGTTTGCAGTATGTGTGTTAGAGAAAAATATTTTTCTTACCTACGTTTCTTTCTTGTAATGGCTCGGCTTAGATTTATGAATATTGCTTGCATGTGCAGGATTTCAAAAGAAATGTTTTGTTTATTTCTATTTCGATGGCTGAGAAGTATTCATACAAGAGGAAACAGGAATTTATGATACTATTTTTAAAACTCTAAAGAGCGTAGATCAAATATATTGTATAATAGCAAAAGTAGGTGTCTAATATTTCTTAAGTTTTGATGTTTTTAATACGCTTCACAACTTTTACACAATGTAAATCAATGTTACGTTCAAAACTTTGCTAGATTTAAAAGTGGATTTAAAAACAAGACCAGCTTTAAAAGAAGTAAGTAAAAAAGTTTATTTTTAAATAATTTATATTTAAGTATTCATTTCATAGATATAAATCAGAAATGCACAGAATATACACTTTCAAATACAGACATATACACTTTGAACTAATTATTATTTAAGGATTAGTATTAAGGATATTAAGGAATTAACGAAAAAATTCAGTATTTATTAGTGCATAACTATACAACGTACAAAAGAAGGAAATGAATATTTCATTTCTGCTGATGAAGGGTTTTATGCGACGAGTTTTTAGCTTGCGACGTATACCCATTGATTTCATCATCATAACACATGCATTCAAATTCCTAATCAGGAATAGACTAATAGTTCAACTGCCTTCAGAAAGAGATTCTAATACAGATAAAGTGACAATGAAAGTAGCTAAATTATTAGATATTAAAATACTTTCTTATAACTTTCCGGTTCAGCTTAAAGAATTTGAAATTATATTTATAAAAGGTGTCCAAATATTAACGCAAGATTTGAATTTGCCACCATTCGTGCAGTAAAGTGTTGGCAACCCTATTAAAAAACCATTTGACAAATGATAGTTTAGGGTTAGTAAAAATGGTTTCAACAAGACGATGCCACATCCCATTCAGCCTGTGAAACAATTCAATTACTGCTTGAGACATTTCCTGGTTCTCTCGTTTCGGTGATAAGAATTGGCCCCCTAGATCGTGTGATTTAACACCATTGGATTTCTTTTAATGGGGTTATTTGAAGTCAGAGGTCTATGCCAACAAGCTCATAAGCACGCGTGCATTGAAGGAGGAAAATCAAAGCTGCATCAACGAAATTCATCCACATCTATACAAAATGGTCATGGAAAATTTCAACAAAAGAGTGCGTGTGTGCCAGCAAAGCCGTGGAGGCCATTTTCCCCCGATGTGTTATACCATACATAACCCTATCCTGTGTACTTTACAATTCAATAAAAAATAACAATTTAAAGAAAATAACTGGCTTTTTTATTTAATTCAAATCTTGGGTTAATTACGGGACACCCTTTACATGGCCAGCCATTGAAAATGAGACTGAGGGTGATTGAGCAATACATTGATTTAGAACCAATATTTAGAACCACTTAAATGTTGATATATGTACCAAAAAATTTACCCAGGAATTTTTTTGTAACTTTTAATGCTTAAATATACATAATTTTATATTAATCAGGCATTACATATTTGTATTCATCTATATATGTTAACCCTCTGACGGACAAGCAAAATTTCAAATCCGTAGGTTTGTTTTCAATTGTAAGAAAGTTTAATTTATATTTCTAACACATTCCTTTTTTTACAAAAATATTATTTTTAATTATATGAGTAGAAACGGTTTACAAAAGTTTTAATAATGCTTTAAATTCGAAAATTATTTCAAAATTCTTCCTAATGCTTTAAATTCGAAAATTATTTCAAAAGTTTTCCTAATGCTTTAAATTCGAAAATCATTTCAAAAGTCTTCCTAATGCTTTAAATTCGAAAATCATTTCTAAAGTCTTCCTAATGCTTTAAATTCGAAAATTATTTCAAAAGTCTTCCAAATGCTTTAAATTCGAAAATTATTTCAAAAGTTTTCCTAATGTTTTAAATTCGAAAATTATTTCAAAAGTCTTCCTAATGCTTTAAATTCGAAAATTATTTCAAAAACGATGTTTTTTATATTATGTGTACTACTGGAAAAAATGTTTATACACGTTTGTATTCGTTAGGTAGTATGGGATCAGTCCAGATATTTAAAAACAATTTAAAGGACGGAAAAAATATATTATTTGGAAATGTTGACTTTAAACAAGACAGTTTATATGTAAAACATTCATTTTGATATTTTTAAAAGTATATGTATAGTATATATATATTTTTAATTTTCTCAAAACAAGCTTAGCCGGAGTGAGCACCTATTAGCAATAACCTATTCGTATATTCTTATATATTTAATTCGCATATCCAATGTATAATGTTTACGAATTAATAATTCACAAATCGAGTTCGAAATAACTGTTCTTATAATTTTATACTAGACATTTTGGTCATATTTATTTAAATGGTATACAATTTTAAATCCCAAAAACTGGCATAAAATTGTTCTGTCATAATTTCATTCCATTACCATATCATACCATTTATTTATTAGATCATACCATTTATTTATTAGATCATACCATTTATTTATTAGATCATACCATTTATTTATTAGATCATACCATTTATTTATTAGATCATACCACTTATTTATTAGATCATACCATTTATTTATTATATCATACCATTTATTTATTAGATCATACCATTTATTTATTAGATCATACCATTTATTTATTAGATCATACCATTTATTTATTAGATCATACCATTTATTTATTAGATCATACCATTTATTTATTAGATCATACCATTTATTTATTTAAATGATATAAAATTATAAATCCCAAAAACTTTTATAAAATTGGTCTGGCATAAAATTATAAATCCCAAAAACAGTTACACGTTTAAGAAAACACTTAAAAAAACACTTTAAAAAACACAAAACTGTACATTTAGAACACGTTTAAGAAAACACTTAAAAAAACACTTTAAAAAACACAAAACTGTACATTTAGAACACGTTTAAGAAAACACTTAAAGAAACACTTTAAAAAACACAAAACTGTACATTTAGAACACGTTTAAGAAAACACTTAAAAAAACACTTTAAAAAACACAAAACTGTACATTTAGAACACGTTTAAGAAAACACTTAAAAAAACACTTTAAAAAACACAAAACTGTACATTTAGAACACGTTTAAGAAAACACTTAAAAAACACTTTAAAAAACACAAAACTGTACATTTAGAACACGTTTAAGATACACAAAAATCGCTCTGATATACTGATCAAACATGCCACAAACGCCGATCTTCAAAGATTAAAGCGTCCCAGATACCTCAACGATCAGCACAAAAGGGCGCTCAACTTCAAGAGATTGATGAGCCTCTGTCAAACAAAGTTTCGCTCTAGAGTTCTCAAAGTTACGGCGTATGAAGGGAAACTCTAGATCTTTAGAGCTGGAGAGACTCGAGTTTTACTCGGCTTTACAGTTGCGCTACTCGACAGAAGTTAAAGTTTACCCTCTTTAAAGGGCTTGTGACTCTCAACATTGAGTGAACTGATCTTGAGTGCACCAGTTAAATATCTTTTTTTGAATGGGTGGACGGCTGTTGAAGTAAACAGGAGTGATACTTTAAATTGATCGTAAATAGGGGGGCGCTTTTGAGAGTTCTGAATTGGGAATCGTTTGATTTGTCAGGTTATTCGGATTGAGAATTTAAATAATTCTGTGCAATTATAAACTATTTATGTGGAGTTCTACCGTACATATCTCACTAAAAAAACGTACTTAAAAATGAGAATCTGAACATACTCGTTTTTATTTTAGTACAATCGCATCGAAAAGGAGTGATGACGTACTTAAATTTAAGTAATAGTACTTTCTCGAAAATGAGCAATGTGGTTTAATATTGCGAATCTCAGCTTCTGTTTAAACCATCTTAACAAAGTGACATAACACACACTTATAATAGTTGCTTAGAAAATGGTTTTAAACATTATTTAATGTCGATTGCTTAAAAGAAAACTGAGTTATGACATCTCAATAATGTACGGTAAATATAAGGTACTTAAAAATGAGTAGTGAATATTGCTAATCTTAGCTTCTGTTCATGCCATCTTAGCAAAGCGACCTGGCGAACATAACATATTTGTTCAGATTATGGTTTTTCACATTATTTGATGTCAATTGCTTAAATGGAATTATTACAACTCAATTGTCTTACTTCCCATTCTTCTGACATTTACCATTTCTTCGGTTTATAACTTCTTCACGTCTTCCTGGTAGTACAACTGGATTTCAGTGCCTTAGGATCTGGGCTCATTCCCGGTAAGTATTGGTTGTAATTGTCGATATTTATTGAAAGTGATTTATGAAGGCAGCCTATGTAGGCAAGCAACTGCTCTTTTTATTAATTTTTACTCATTTTTAAATACACGTATTTTTCAAAAATCATCGATCTTCCTTCATCGACAGTCTATGAAAAAATATAAAATGTCTATGAAAGCATATGACAAGTATATGAAAAGTATATGACAAGTACATGAAAGTATATGAAAAGTAAATCTCTGGAAGTATATGAAAAGTAAATCTATGGAAGTTATAAAAAGTCTATAAAATTATATGAAAAATATATAAAAGTGTATGAAAAGTCCATGAAAAAATATGAAACGTCTATGTATTCACATGTATTCATCTCTGGAAGTATATGAAAAGTAAATCTATGGAAGTTATAAAAAGTCTATAAAATTATATGAAAAATATATGAAAGTGTATGAAAAGTCCATGAAAAAATATGAAACGTCTATGTATTCACATGTATTCATCTCTGGAAGTATATGAAAAGTAAATCTATGGAAGTTATAAAAAGTCTATAAAATTATATGAAAAATATATGAAAGTGTATGAAAAGTCCATGAAAAAATATGAAACGTCTATGTATTCACATGTATTCATCTCTGGAAGTATATGAAAAGTAAATCTATGGAAGTTATAAAAAGTCTATAAAATTATATGAAAAATATATGAAAGTGTATGAAAAGTCCATGAAAAAATATGAAACGTCTATGTATTCACATGTATTCATCTCTGGAAGTATATGAAAAGTAAATCTATGGAAGTTATAAAAAGTCTATAAATTTATATGAAAAATATATGAAAGTGTATGAAAAGTCCATGAAAAAATATGAAACGTCTATGTATTCACATGTATTCATCTCTGGAAGTATATGAAAAGTAAATCTATGGAAGTTATAAAAAGTCTATAAAATTATATGAAAAATATATGAAAGTGTATGAAAAGTCCATGAAAAAATATGAAACGTCTATGTATTCACATGTATTCATCTCTGGAAGTATATGAAAAGTAAATCTATGGAAGTTATAAAAAGTCTATAAATTTATATGAAAAATATATGAAAGTGTATGAAAAGTCCATGAAAAAATATGAAACGTCTATGTATTCACATGTATTCATCTCTGGAAGTATATGAAAAGTAAATCTATGGAAGTTATAAAAAGTCTATAAATTTATATGAAAAATATATGAAAGTGTATGAAAAGTCCATGAAAAAATATGAAACGTCTATGTATTCACATGTATTCATCTCTGGAAGTATATGAAAAGTAAATCTATGGAAGTTATAAAAAGTCTAAAAATTTATATGAAAAATATATGAAAGTGTATGAAAAGTCCATGAAAAAATATGAAACGTCTATGTATTCACATGTATTCATCTCTGGAAGTATATGAAAAGTAAATCTATGGAAGTTATAAAAAGTCTATAAATTTATATGAAAAATATATGAAAGTGTATGAAAAGTCCATGAAAAAATATGAAACGTTTTTTTTTGTATTCACATGTATTCATCTCTGGAAGTATATGAAAAGTAAATCTATGGAAGTTATAAAAAGTCTATAAATTTATATGAAAAATATATGAAAGTGTATGAAAAGTCCATGAAAAAATATGAAACGTCTATGTATTCACATGTATTCATCTCTGGAAGTAAATGAAAAGTAAATCTATGGAAGTTATAAAAAGTCTATAAAATTATATGAAAAATATATGAAAGTGTATGAAAAGTCCATGAAAAATATGAAACGTCTGTTTCTTCACATGTATTCAGAGTTATGATAAGCATCGCATGTAATTAAAAATAAGTACATTTGACTTATTTTTGAGTACCTATTTTCAACATTATGCGCAGTCTTAGAGTGATGCCACGTGCGTCATCGAAGATTAAACTTCAACAAACTAAAATCCATTGACAATGTTCTAATTCAGCATCCCCATACCCGAAACGACCAATCCCTATCCGCACATCAAACATCCCCATACCCGATCCAATGTCCCCACATCGATCGAGAAAGGACCCCCGTCATTAAATCGCGTTTTTATATATAATTTATCTTCCTGCAACACGCATCCAAAGACACACACACAACTCCAGGACAAGATACACCAGAGCGAACCTCTGTAATTACAACAGTGTTCCCAAATGCAAATTGCCGTCTCAAGACAAGGCAGCGAGATTAACTCTGCAAAAAGAGAAGACAATCGCCGGTGTTCTTCGGGCATTAATTAGGATAGGAAAGGGGGCATTTGTAGGCGTCTTTAAAAGTCTTTTTAATGGGAAGAATAATTGTGGAGATTCTCCTAGAAGTGGAAGGGGGCTTCTAATGATTCTTTTAGCTGCTGTGATAAGTTTTTGAGTCGTAAATAAACATAGATTTAGTTGGTTTCGCGCTTGTAAAAAAGAAGGCCGTGTTGCGTCGAGATTGAAGTGGAATAAATGGGAATATAAGGGGTATTTTTCTGTGGAGTTAATCCTGGGTAAATCCTTTGTGTATTTCTTTGTCTGGTTGAGTTGGGATAGTTTTAATAAAAAAAATGTGATTAATTAGTGCATCTTTGAATTGATTTGTAAAAAATGCTTTTAAATGCTATTTTAAGCTTTTAGTAGATTAAGCGTACTAATAAACATTGATTAATTGAGCTGAGGTAATAGTATAAAAAATATTCTGTTAGTTAATTTTAGATAAATAAATAGTACAATTTTATTTTTTGTTTTCGCCAATTTAATGAAATAAACTATAATGTATGTTTAAACAATTCAGCATGTTAGGGATTTTAACTAAGATTAAAAACGGTAAAAACATTAACAAAATTATAATGGTGCAATTTAGATTTAAACAAGATACAACGGAATTAAATTTTTTTATATTATATAATAAATAATTAATGTGGTCATTTTAATTAATTTTAATAATTTTTACTCATAATTTTTATCAAATTATAACTAAAGGTTGAGCATATAAAATATTGACATCACACAAAACTTTAGCCCATGTACTTTTACATGGGCTAAATTAAAGAAAAGTTGCCATGCCTGTGTGCGAATTATTAAACGGGGACAGAAAATGTAGCTTTGGGAGGCTTAACAAAGAGTTATCAAAGCATTGTGGAAGGACGACTTGTCTTAGAATAGGAGGCGTGTAAATGTCTGCCGGACGGTTCGTTAACAATTCTTCCTCAAAGCAGTGAGATTCGCAGTGTGGGTAGGGTCACTTGAGGGATTGAAATACTGTATTTCAAATCTTACACGTTTTAACCATGGAACACCTGTTGTCCCAGTCTAAACGTAGAAATTCATGTATCTGCATGAATGTGTACAAAATTTCAAAGCAGTTGAAGGAAAAGAACGTTTTTTAACATGTTTATATACCATATATCGTCTGCTTACATACTTTTCGTCTGCAATATTCGTCATTTACACAATATATATATTATATATATTCATATTAATATATTAAAATAGTATATTTTTGCGCACTGTTAAAAGTAGGTACTCAAAAATAAGTAAGACATACTCATTTTTGAGTATATTCGATGCTACATCATGACTCCGAACACATAAGTTTCAATTTCGAAAAAAAACATATACTCAAAAATGTGTGCAATGAGTGAAAAGAACAGAAGTTAGTCTACATAGGCTGCTTTCATAAATCCTATTCAATAAATATTATGACTTATGACTGCAGTCCTAGGCCCCCTATCTATACCGAAGGTTAACAGGTATTGGCCCAAGACTGCTGCGTAGTATCATTTGGGACAATTAACAATTACAACCAAGACTTTTCGGGAATCGAACACAGATACTCAGGTGACGCAGTCTAGATCCTTATTCGGTAAACTATCACGGCGACTGGAAAAAGTTGTAAACATAGGTCATGTTAAAAAGGTAGGCCAAATGAAAGTAACATAATTGACTTGTAATAACTCAATTTCCATTACGCAACCAGCATCAAATAACGTGTAAAATCGTCTTCTGAATAAATATATTAAGTTTGTAAGGTCGCTTTGTCAAGATGGCTTGAACAGAAGCTGAGATTTGCAATATTAAATCACGCTGCTTATATTTGCGAAAATACTATTACTGAAATTTGAGTACTTCGTCGCTCATTACGATGCAACTGTACTCAAAGAAAAACGAGTAGGTTCAGGTACTCATTGAAGTACCTTTTTTGTCTACAGCGTGACGAACACCACTTGATGCCCAAATTTAATCAATAAAGTATTCACCAAATAATTATTTAAATCTATGCCAAAATTCAAATGTTTCATTTTGGACTTTAACCTTCCAAAATTGGTATTTAAAAACTGAATCAATCCAAGCGTAAGTTATTCTTACATTTGCATAATTTGTGTATGTTCCAGCCTTGAAAAAAAGCAAACACAAAGCAAATTCATCATAAATATGTGTCAACGCAAATAAGGAATATGCGTCTTACCTGAGGCATTAAACATCAAACGTATAATCATTACGTCTTATTACGTGGGCATATTCGATATTCCATTCTTAAAAATACTCATGATATTTACCTTAAAGATAAAAGTAATGAATTTCGAAAAAGAATGTAAATGTTAAATAAATAATAAAAATCAAGTAGTTTAAATTCTGACATTTTTTTTTAACTTTTCCTAGCTTCAGGCAATTATTTGAAAGGATCTGCAACTCAATATCTGTATTCGTGATTTGAAGATTTTCTATAAAAAAGTCGCATTGCTAAAAATTCACAAAATGGCTTACAAAAATTTCCGTTTTAGGGGTTCTTTGTTATTTGTACACTTTTATTTTAAAACTATACTTATTAACAAAGTTTCACATTGGTACTTTTTTTTAATGTTGATAAAGAGTAAAGTTTAGGTTTCATGATTACACTGATCAATTTTCTTTAAAAAAATATTTCTAAAAATATGAAACATGAAATTAATAATTTAGAAACAAAAAAAAATATTATAAATCACGTTTCTGAATGAAAACAGTTTTAACAATATGAAAAAAATATCCATTATGAAACCTATAATAATAACAATGATACTGATATAAAACTGATACCAGCATAATACTAATATAAATAGGTTACTTTAATGTAAAATAATAATAAATTAGGCAAAAGGCGTATTAATACACGCTAGGAAATGCGGAAACCGACAAAAGTTACAAAATATTTTTTTACCTAAAATGTTTCCCTATTTATTATTTCATTATCTTTCCGAATATACCAAGATTTTATAAATGTTCCCAAAAGTTTATTATTTACAAAGCATTATTCAATGGACCTGCTTGCAATGCATGGGAATATATTTTGTAAACTTTCAGCTCAATTTCTGTAGAATTTTATTTTAGGATGTGTAGCATCTTTTTTCAGATGTTATTTTCTTAAAGGGATTGGAGTGGTATAATCTAATTAGCTTTTGACTTAATTCAGACGGGTTTTTTATGAATCATCATCAATATTAAAATGTTTTCATTCATGAAAAAGCTAGGGTGCGTACGTACACCTTAGACACTGTTAAGAATTATTACGACCTTACACCAAAATTAGGTTACCCAATTAGCTGCAACCATTATTTTTTTCTGCTTAGTTTCCCCATTTTATGGTTACCACTGATACCATTTAGTGGTGAAACGTTGCACCAAAATAGCTACCCCCATTAAAATTAAATCAAATCTTCTCATATTTTACCCTCCGATCACAAGATGAATACTTTATTTCTTATCTTTGTCACCGAAAGAGCTCGAACTAGTAATCCTCCGATTACCAGCTGAACGCCTTTACCCAATGATCAACCGGGCCACAGTACCCCAGTATGTGGGTTTGTTGATGTAGATTCAGCGAAGATTTCGGTTGCAGTTTAGGAGATTGCACAATTTTTTGGTAAAAGCAGCGTTATTCTTGATCAAGGACTTTTGTTTCAATCTAGATTGCACCATAATAATGTTAAAGTTGGGGCAGAGCACTAAGATATGGTGCAACGTCGAACGGAAATTTTTAACTGTGTAATAAGGTAATTGTTGTGAGTCAATATTGAAGCATATTTGCCACCCCACTTTCCCACTCAAACAAGGCGCCAGACTGGGCCCTACCATTAAACGTTTGAAAGGACACAATAACAAAAAGAGTCGACTTGGGGATTTAGGGCCCATACATGGGAAATATATGTGGTCCTTTCATCTCGCCGGGCCCAATAGCGTGAATTAATCGTATTACCAGATCACGGGCAAGCCGACAAGAGGTATTTTTCCAGGAAGACCAATGGAATGAGGGGGAACAATTCAGATGGCGGTCCCTTCGCCCCCTCGACAGATCTCTACTCCCAACATTGAGAGACACGATATACTTCTTTTACACACTCTCTTGACTGGACTTTTCACTGACACTTCTCTTAGTCTCTCGATATTGTATGTAACCCTCGTTAAATTATACTCTCATATTGGGGAGTTGGTTCTAAATGATCGAATGTCACCCCTTGTTCCAGAAGAAGTCACTGGTGAGTCATGTGACCAATTATTCTCGCACTATTAATAAATTTGTACATAATGAAGGTGTAATCGTTTTCCTTGCGTCATTCTAGTTAAAGTTTCTGCATTTTTATGCCTTTTCTCCCCAACATGAAAATCCACGGTCTGGGTAGTTTAATTGTCAAAACGCAATGTTAATCTTATTATATAGGATCAAGCAAAAAGTAGATATTTGTAATAGGTCTAATCTTAATGTTAATTCTAACGTAAATGATAACAGCACGTTCCACGTTCAGGAACTCTCTCTTTCTTTTACATTTATAAAGTAATAAAAAAATAATAATAATCATAAAAATACTTTTCTATTAATATCATCGAGTAAATTTAAAATCATGAATATACAAATATATTGAAGGAAGAAGGGTTATAAAAACCAAATTCTCTTTTACTCGACATTCAATCAGGGAGGAGAGAGGGGGAAAGGAGAGGCCGTTCTCTGGCCACAAAACGAAGTATTGCCGACCTGGTTTTCAAAGTTCTGCGCATAACAAACGCGCTAGGCATTCTGGGATGGAGAGAGATAAAAGCAATAACACCACAGAGAACGACGTCCAATGAGAGTGAGCCATCTGAACGCGTCAAGAGCCACGGAGTAAAGAGGAAGGTGGAGGTGCGAACAAGTCTAAAACCGGTTTGCAATGTGAAGTAAGCAATCGCTTAAAAAGTAGGAACTGGCGGGGTATTTGGCGCTATTCCAAAGCACTACTTTGTACCAGTACTTGGCGATAATTTATTTTATAATTTAATTTACCTATGAATTGGAAATAATAGCATCCTTTATCGATTTGGAACTTGTACTGCATCCCACAACTGCACAAATAGTCATTTTTTAAGTTTTAGCATGTGTTTTCTTAATTTGAAAATAATGCATCCCTCGTAGGAAAACTACTGAAAACTAGGTTTGTTTGTGCCTAGTTTGGGGTTGCTAACTTACTTCTCTTGATTTTTCGCCAATTCATCTCCACCTTTTTCTTTACTCCGTGGTCAAGAGCAGACGTTTTTTCGCCATCCTACCTTCTCCGTGTATCGGATTCATTTGCTAGCTGTTTGCAAACCGGTTATCACTGAAAACGAAACTTTTATCTGCTTCCCAACATGCATTGCGCCGAATACCTTATTTGTGCGCTACTACGCATGTACATTTCCCTATCTTCTCTCATTCCTTATCTTTGCATTCAATCGAATACTTTAAAAACAGTTTTGATTAATGATATAGATTTCAAATAATCACCTTAACTACCAAAACTCGAATATTTCGCAGTGGTTTTCCAAACGCTCATTTAATGACAAAACTTGACCATCCCCAGAAATCCCATTAATAACATATTTGTCAAAAGGATCATTACCTTTCAGGGCGCCCATCACAACACCCAGGCAACAATCATTATCTCCGATAAACAGTCTCCATTGAACATCAAAGCTCGAAACTTTTCTCTGGAAAAGGTCTCCGCAATAATCACAAACACCATTCAATTTCAAAATCCCCTAGATGACATATAAATATCGGGGGGCCCCCTCTTTCAGACCCCCAATAGAAAATCTGCAGCGCTGAGAATCAATACCGTCGGCATCCACACTCGAATAGATTTGCTAAAATTGAATTATTGAATAGCTACAAGCGACTGCTATCAGCGATGCGTCACGCCGGGGCCTGGAATGGTCATTTTGAAGCATGATAAACTCGATTCTGGAGGGGTTTGGAAAGTTCGGCGACAAAGGCATGAGATTTCGAACAAGCTTATTGGCTGACGGAGAGTCTCAGAAGTCTTGGGGTGTGTGTGATTTATATGTGTTTGCTGAGATGTAATCTTAGGTTGGCTTCCTACAAAGAGCGGAAAATTAGTTTTGAATGTATTTTGTTAGTTTACCTGTAGTTAGTGTATGTGTTACCGTTAAAGTGTGCTATTCAGTTATTTCACAAAGAACCTAGTTATTTCATGAAATAACTGATTATGTCGGTTGAAAGTGAGTAATAAATTGATAATTCAACGCTTTAACTGGTTGTTCTACACTTTAACTAGCTATTTTCGGAAAAAAAATTATTCTATAGAATAACTATGTATTCTATAAAATAACCAGTTATTCTATAGAATATATAACTATGTATTCTATAAAATAACCAGTTATTCTATAGAATATATAACTATGTATTTTATAGAATAAATGTGTATTCTGTGAAATAACCATTTATTCTATAGAATAACTGTGTATTCTATGAAATATCCAGTTATTTTAAAGAATAACTATGTATTTTATAAAATAAAGTTATTCAACGAAATCAATAGTTATTCTAAATAACTAGTTATTCTAAATAACTAGTTATTCTAAATAACTAGTTATTCTAAATAACTAGTTATTCTAAATAACTAGTTATTCTAAATAACTAGTTATTCTAAATAACTAGTTATTCTAAATAACTAGTTATTCTAAATAACTAGTTATTCTAAATAACTAGTTATTCTAAATAACTAGTTATTCTAAATAACTAGTTCTGCACTTTAACTGGTTATTCTATGAAATAACATGTTATTTATGAAATAACATGTTATTTATGAAATAACATGTTATTTATGAAATAACTAGTTATATATGAAATAACTAGTTATATATAAAATAACTTGCTATATATGAAATAAATAGTTATATATAAAATAACTAGTTATATATGAAATAACTAGTTATTCTACGAAATAACTAGTTATTCTACGAAATAACTAGTTATTCTACGAAATAACTAGTTATTCTACGAAATAACTAGTTATGACAAAGGTATGAGATTTCGAACAAGCTTATTGGCTGACGGAGAGTCTCAGACGTCTCGGAGTGTATTTGATTTATATGTGTTTGCTGAGATGTAATCTTAGGTTGGCTTCCTTACAAAGAGTGGGAAATTAGTTTTGAATATATTATGTTAGTTTACCTGTAGTTAATGTATACGATACCGTTAAAGTGTGTAATTCAGTTGTTTCATAGAAAATCTAGTTATTGCATGAAATAACTGATCAATTCGGTTTGAAAGTGCATAATAAATTGATAATTGTACAATTTAACTAATTATTCTACATTTGAACTAGTTATTCTATGAAATAACTAGTTATTATATAAAATAACTAATTAATCTCTAAAATACCTATTCATTCTATGAAATAACTAATTATTCTACATTTGAACTAGTTATTCTATGAAATAACTAGTTATTATATAAAATAACTAGCTATTCTATGAAATAACTAGTTTTTTTATAAAATAACTAGTTATTCTATAAAATAACTAGTTATTTTATAAAATAACTAGTTATTCTATAAAATAACTAGTAATGAAACAACTAGTTATGAATTACCTAGTTATTAAATAAAATAACTAATTACTATATAAAATAAATAATTATTCTTTAAAATAACTAGTTAATCTATAAAATAACTACTTATTCTATGAAATAACTAGTTAATCTATAAAATAACTAGTTATTCTATGAAATAACTAGTTAATCTATAAAATAACTAGTTATTCTATGAAATAACTAGTTATATAAAATAGTATATAAAATAACTAGTTATTGTATGAAATAACTAGTTATTGTATAAAATAAGTAGTTAATCTATAAAATAACTAGTTATTGTATAAAATAAGTAGTTAATCTATAAAATAACTAGTTACTCTAAGAAATAACTAGTTATTGTATAAAATAAGTAGTTAATCTATAAAATAAGTAGTTAATCTATAAAATAACTAGTTACTCTAAGAAATAACTTATTATTCTACTAACTAATTATTCTATAAAATAACTAGTTATTCTACAAAATTACTAGTTATTGTATGAAATAACTTGTTATGAAATAACTAGTTATTATAGTAAATATCTAGTTATTATATTAAATAACTAGTTATTATATTAAATTACTAGTTATTATATTAAATAACTAGTTATATTAATTAACTAGTTATTATATTAAATAACTAGTTAATCTATAAAATAACTACCTGTTTTATGAAATAACTAGTTAATATATTATATAACTAGCTATTTTATGAATTAACTAGTTATTCTATGAAATATCTAATTATTCTATGAAATAACTAGTTGTTGTATTAAATAACTAGTTATTAAATTAAATAACTAGCTCCCATCCAATATTTTTCTGTAAAACAACTTCACAAAAAAATCTGCAGAAACCTGTAATTATTTGGGACTGCGAATATTTTTCTGTCGATTAACTTCTACAGAAAGTTTGCAGATTTTTTTCTTAAATCGACAGATTTATGTCTGCAATCCCAAATAACTGTGCATATTTCGGATATAATTTTTTTTCAAATAATTTGTAGGATTTCTACAGAAAAAACAGAAAAATAAAAGTAGAATAGGAAGTTCATGTATCACACTGTCACAAGGTTTTGGTTTTTGGTCTTTTTATTGTAAACTCAATAAAATAAACTGTTGTACTGGATTTAAATTACCCAAAAATTTAATTTTTGCTGAAATATACTCCATTGAACGAAATATTGTTTTAAAAAAAGAACTAGATCAAAACATAAGTTTAGCAATGTGTAATTAATATTTAATTTCTAATACAAATACAAATACAAATACAAATAATGTCGACCAACTACAGGCTCTGGGCCCAGCAAGGTTGGTCCTGTCAATCCATCATCCTCACGATTCCCCAATGCCGATCCAATTGTTTTTTAAAACCACTCACCCCTGAAGAATGAACAACATACTCAGGCAAACCATTCCATTTGTCAATAACCCTATTAAAAAAATAATGCTTTCTAACATCCCGATTAAGCTGTGACTTGTATAATTTAAATCCATGACCTCTAGTCACATTGGCACTATTAAATTCCAATCCCGCCACATCACCCAATTTGATAAATTTGAATAACTGAATAAGATTCCCTCTAATCCTTCTCTCCTCGAGTGTATACATATTTTGAGTTCTAAGCCTTTCTTCATAATTCATTCCTGAAGTACCCTGAATCATTTTTGTAGCTCTATGTTGAACCCGTTCTAATAAATCAATATCCTTTTTGAGATAAGGTGACCAGAATTGTACTGCATACTCTAGATGGGGCCTAGCCAAACTCCTATATAGTGGTAAAATTACGTCCTTAGATTTAGATGATACATTTCTTTTAATAAATCCCAGCATTTTATTCGCCTTCTTACTGGCTGTCCCACAATGGTGTCCCCATTTAAAATCCCTACTTACTGAAACGCCAAGATCACTAACAATGTCACTGGCACTGATCTAATATACCCATTTTACCCCAACCTACCTACTCTTGTTTTGATAGACACGGGCTATCTAATTTTAAAAACTGCAAAAAAATATATAATTAAAAATTAAGTAAAGTTAAAAATCATTTAATAATTTTTACACAACATTTATACAACTCATTATATTCTGAAAAAAACTGCAACAACACACGAAGACAAAGCATTTTTGAATCACTGCCAAAATTGGTTAAAATTCGTAATTCCTTAAGAAAACAACATTATTAAGACTAAATCTCTTCTCAGGATATTATCGAACTAATACTAGCTACAACAAAAAGCTTTCATTACACATTT
This sequence comes from Troglohyphantes excavatus, assembly GCA_963932185.1. Classification (NCBI taxonomy): domain Eukaryota; kingdom Metazoa; phylum Arthropoda; class Arachnida; order Araneae; family Linyphiidae; genus Troglohyphantes; species Troglohyphantes excavatus. The sequence goes on along the minus strand of OZ010673.1, from coordinate 56,073,599 downwards.
TATACGCATTAAAAAAAACTAAACTAATTTTAAAGAACACTAAAATTGTCCCTTTTGTTTATTCAGCGAGCTTTAAAGAATAAATTATTTTTCTGTGTACATAATCCATAAATGTCGCGTCTTAGAATATCCGCTAACTGAATTATTTTTTCCACAAAAAAAAGACCATAAAATAAAAAAGAGAACAGGTTTAAAACAAGATTTCCTGGAGCCTGTCAACAGCTTTTGACAGGCCGAGGGAAAGCTCAGGGTCTTTTCTTCTTGGTGAAAACTACGAAAGTTCTTTAGATGTTGGGTAAATCTGTCTCTGGCCTAACCAGGATCTGAAATATAGCAGGCGGTATCACTATTTAATCCCGTCTTCGTGATCTTGTAGCTGACAGTCTTTCTTGTTTTACCGTTCTATGCATTGGGATAACTAATATAAATATTGGGATTTTTATTTAGAAAAAAATTGAGAATCTGGCAAATTGAATTGATTGAAATTGCAAAGATATAAATATTGGAAAAGTCTGTGAAAGTATGTGAAAAGTATATGAAAGTATTTGAAAAGTAAATATGTGAAAAGTATATGAAAGTATTTGAAAAGTAAATATGTGAAATGTAAATCTCTGGAAATATGTGAAATGTAAATCTCTGGGAATATGTGAAATGTAAATCTCTGGAAATATGTGATATGTAAATCTCTGGAAATATGTGAAATGTAAATCTCTAGAAGTATATGATGAGTAAATCGATGAAAGTATATGAAAGGTAAAGCTTTCTATGCATTGGGTTCTACGCATTGGGATAACTACTATAAATATTGTGATTTTTATTTAGAAAAAGTTTGTGTATATTGCAAATTGACTTGATTGAAATTGCAAATATATAAATATTGGAAAAGTCTGTGAAAGGATATGGAAAGTATATGAAAGTATTTGAAAAGTAAATATGTGAAATGTAAATCTCTGGAAATATGTGAAATGTAAATCTCTGGGAAAATGTGAAATGTAAATCTCTGGAAATATGTTAAATGTAAATCTCTGGAAATATGTGAAAAATAAATCTCTGGGAAAATGTGAAATGTAAATCTCTGGAAATATGTGAAATGTAAATCTCTGGAAATATGTTAAATGTAAATCTCTCTAAGTATATGATGAGCAAATCTATGAAAGTATATGAAAGGTAAATCTTTCTATGCATTGGGTTCTACACATTTGGATAACTACTATAAATATTGTGATTTTTATTTAGAAAAAGTTTGTGAATATTCCAAATTGACTTGATTGAAATTGCAAATATGTAAATATTGGAAAAGTCTGTGAAAGGGTATGAAAAGTATCTGAACGCATATGAAAAGTAAATATGTGAAATGTAAATATCTGGAAATATGTGAAATGTAAATCTCTGGAAGTATATGATGAGTAAATCTATGAAAGTATATGAAAGGTAAATCTATGGAAGTTATGAAAAGTCTATGAAAGTATATGGAAAGTCTATGAAAGTATATGGAAAGTCTATGAAAGTATATGAAGTAGATGGAAGTATATGAAAAATAAATCTCTTGAAGTATATGAAAATTAAATCTAAGGAAGTTATGAAAAGTGTATGAAAGTGTATGAAAGTATATGGGAAGTCTATGAAAGTATATGAAAAGTCTACGAAAGTATATGAAAAGTCTATAAAAGTATACGAAAAGTCTATGAACATTTAATGTTTGTGCAGTACATTTAATGTTTTAATGTATGTTCAAGTCATCTTAACAAAGCGACCTGACAAACTTAAAATAGTTGTTCAGAAGATGTTTTTCCACATCATTTGATGTCGGTGGCTTAAATAGAAACCGAGTTATTACAACTCAATTATCTTACTTTTCATTCTTTTGGCACACCTTTTAAACAAGTCTTCTATTTATAATTGCTTCACAACACTCTTGTAGTACAACGGATAAGGCACAGGACTGCGGTGCCTGAGAATATGGGTTCGATTAACGGTAAGTATTTGTTGTAATTGTTGATATTTATTAAAAGGGATTTATGAAGGCAGCCCTATTTAGGCAAGCAATTGATAATTTTTACTCGCTGTACTCATTTGTGAGTATATGTATTTTTCAAAACTGAAACTTAAGTATATTCGGTGCTATGATAAGCATCTAATGTAATCAAAAATGAGTACATTTTACTTATTTTTGAATACCTATTTTTAACAATGCATATTGATACACGTAACATAATTTTAGCTGCACTAAATGGTACTGAAACAATGCACAAAAATTGGGAAATGCAAAATGAAGGAGTAAAATAACCGACATTGATGGGATATTTAAATTTATTATTTATCTATCGACATTCTTATCCTCTTGGTTCTTCATTTTTAATTATATTAACATTTTATATCTACATAAAATGGTGATTCAAAGTTTTAAATAATAAATATAAAATTGTGTATTATTTATGTAACTTATGTTTATTTTTGATTTATTTTTAATTAATGTCTAAATATCATAAATAAAATTTTGGAGACACGACTTTCAAATATTAACTAATTTATAAATCTAATGTTTTTACAATTGAAGGGTTTGCTTCAAAAAGGATGTAGTTCCAACCTAGGGGAATTTGGAGTTACATGTACTATCTTGTGGTAAAAAAAAACTTGTTCGTTTGCTGCCAGAAAGTTGTAACTCCAATCGTTAGTTCTCGCGTTACTCAATAGATGACAACGCAACAGATGAGCCGGACGTTACAGAGGGGGAGGGGGTGACTAAAAATGTAACTTTTTGTTTTTAAAGCCAAGTTATATGCTATATTTCAATTAAAGTTTTCTTTAAATAAAATAATATAGTAAATTGTATTTTTTGGTAAAATATTTTTCGTAGAGGTAGACAGAGCATCTATTTGGTTGCAAGAAAGAGGTAACTCCAACAATCCAACATGTACCACGTCATCTGTAAGATATATTTTTGAGTGAAAATACTGACATAATATGTAGGAACAATTAAGAAGATTGATCAAAAAGAATATCTTCACACAACTTCGAATTTTGAATTTTCAAACGTTTTTTTTTTACGGTTTTCTGCAAACTTAAATAATTTGAGCTACTTCCTTTTTACAGCAAACCCCTCAATTATTATAAAATTAACGATATTTTTTCATATAAAGTCAACGATTTATAAAAACAGATACATCATAATTTTGTATGAATATTTATAATTAAACCGTTAAATCTCCAAACGTAACTAATTTTTTTACAATAATAAACAGCAAAAGTAACGTAATTCTAACTAATACGTTTAGTCTTAAAACATCAAATACTGTTAAGGAATGTAAAGAGAGAATTCTTTTGGAAATGAGCAAAACTCTTAATGTACTTTTAATCTCTTCTTAACGCTTTCTCAAGAAATGTAAGCTTCTTATGGTAGAACTTAATAGAATTTTCTTTCAATCCATTTTAAGTTCAAAATAAATAAAAAAAAAAGTAGTAACTAGGCTTCTATGGGGGAATTTCATATTTATATTTTCAATTAGGTCCTTTAATGTTTGATATTATTCTATATAATCATATTAATCTTTTGATGGATGAGTAAAATATAAAATCTTTAAGGTATTCAGTACGGTACAGTTTATTTTTTATTTTCAAATGCACCGCATTCTTATATTTTATGAAATGTTTGTCATTTTTGAAGAAACAGCTAATTGCTCCGACCAAATATTTCGCAAAATGAGGAATTTTGTGTTTTTTCAACGAAATTTATTTCGTCGAAAAATGAGAATGATTTTAAATAATATAATAATTCAACATCGACGAGCTGACTCGGCCTGCGGACATCTTGTTCTAGATTACAAACCTCTATATCCCCTTTTAATGTTTTTTTTAACCACTGTTCAAATGCTAAAAACTATATAATCTGTGATACTGATATATAATTTATGTATTAATTATATTAAAAATTGTAAATAATCAAGAAACATACATTGTAAAAAGTATGGTAAAGTTGAGGAAAATGGGTTTTTGAAATTAAATATTGAATTACACAATGTTAAACTTTTGTTTTGATCTCGTTCATTGTTTGTTAATTTACTTCTTTAATAAAATACGGTTTAGCAAAAAATTACATCCTGGGTAGTTTAAGTCCAAATATCGATTTGTTTGAGTATACGAAAAAAAAATGGGATAGTTTTATACATGAAAACTTCTGTATATAAATTAGAAAAATTGGAATATTTACGAATATTCCTAGGATTTGTATAGAAAATAATCCTTAGGGAGACCCGAGCCCCAAATCCTAATTTGTTTATAAAGGAATTCAGGAATACTATTTGTTTTTGCATTATTAGAATATCTTTTTCTGAACAATAATACTAAACAAAAATATATTTGAAAAATTATTTTTGTTATTTTTTGCGTTTTTTTAAGCTTAAAAAGACTTTTTTTTAAAACAATACTCCTGTTTCAATTTTTAACGTTTTTAAATTTTTTTAATTGATTAAATAAGGTCAAAATATATACTACAGACGTATGAATAGACTTTTGCAGATTTGTGTTTTAATTGTCTTCAGTTTGTCTAAAGTTTGTGTCTAAAGTTTAATAATTAGTTAAAAATAAATTTATAACTAAATTTTAAAAAATATATTTATACGTTTATAAAACAAATATTAGAGCTCTTCAAAAACTATTAACAGTTTACTTTTAAGTTAATTATTTACAAAGCATTAGCATTGTAAACGTGACCGAAATTTTTAAAAAATATTTTGAGTAAATGACGATTGTTGCAGACAAAAAGTATGTAGAAAAATGATAAATGGTATAAACATCTAAAAGAAACGTCTGTTCTGTTTCGTTTACTATTTCGAAATTTTGTACACACCTTCTTAAGTACGTTTAGCATCGTTTTATGAAGGAAAAAAATAGCAATTTTTCCGGAATTTGGGGCTCAGGTCCCCCTTTCCCATGACAAAAATCAGAAAAAATTCTAATTATTCTAATTAATGCTTTTGCAAAGTGAGAAAAATGGGATTTCGAATTATTAATGTTAATTAATAAGAAATTCCGTAAAAGTTAACTATCTTTTATTCTATAAAAATATGAATTTTGAAACTTATGAATGACAAGAACTAACGGCAATATATTTAACACTGTTTATACGTTAATATACTGAAATAGCATAAAAAAAATTCCAAATAAATGGTCAACAAAAGAATATAGTTCGATGTAAAAATGGCCACCATTTGCTTGTTTTATTAAAAGTTAAATATAATGTTTTAAATCAAATAAAAAAATCGGCTGAGTAACAAATTAAAAATAAAGTAAATGCAGCATATGTTCCTGCATCAAAACAAACCACGAATTATATTAGCAGGTGTTCTATTTCGAATGAAATAAATAATAATCTAGTTGATTTTTCAAAATGGCGAATGACGTATTACAGCTTGGCTGTTAGGAAGAAAAGTAGCCCATTAAAAATCAAATGTAATTTTAAGGTTGTTACTTATTTTATTTTATTCAAGTTATTAATTTGACTTAAAATGTTGTTGTAATAAAGCCTTTTTATACTAAATATTCTACAATTCTTACAGGGTACCCATTTTACCCCATCTATGAATCATAGTACCTTAGAAAATAAGTATTAAAAATATATGTAAACCTTAGAATCCAATGAAAACATACGACTATGTTTCTAATAAATAAGTTAACTGGTTTATTAAAGAATTGTAATTTTCAATGAGAAATTGGACTTAGAACGTCAAAAATCTAGTTTTAAGACCCATTTTCCCCACCTTCCCCTATTTTATGTTCTCATGTTTTGAATTATTCCTAATTAAAATGTTGAAAAACTCATAGGTGCTTCAATTATTAATATAAAATAAGGACAGCTAATACCGTGACCGCAAACTAAAAACTGATACATAAACTATCTTAATGATTCAATTACCGTTACTACATTCACATTATTTTGTTTTCTGTCTTAGCGTTTCTGAAAGTTTATAATTACATTTACCTCTTAAAAAAGCAGACCTAAATTATAAACCTCTTTAAAAAAACTTTTCGAAATATCAAAATAATCCTACAACGGACATATTAAATACAATTTAGTTTGCATCCAAAATCTTTTATGCCTTTTCTTATGATTTTTGTTACTTACTGCGATTTTAAATAAAGTTTTTTTTAGGAAGACAAAATGTCAAGGATTTCACAAATATAATTACAACAAAGCTTTTAGTGTTAACATATTCCTGTCACATCCTTGAGTCCTGTGCATTATTCTGAAAGTAATTGGCTGTTTAATATTCAGTTCTACTTGAAAATAACCATAAATATCATAAAGAGTTGTCAATATTTAATTATACACGACGGTATGAAGGGGACAACTATTTTAAAGAGTACATTTTTTAATATTTGGAAAGTCATTTTTAATCTTGAGTATTTTAATTATGCTTTAATAAGAGAAATGGAACTAATAGTAATAAGACAGTAAAAATGTCGGCAATCATTAATATAAATATTTAATTATTTTAATTTTGAAAAATAATTTATTTAGTTAAGGGTATGGCCATTATTAATTGTTTACTTAATCTTTAATGACTTTCCCTTGGGGGGGGGATCTTTATTTTAAGTGTTCGAATTTAAATTAAAAGTATGCTGCATTATACAGAACGAGAAAGGTAATTTCTCTAGGGAAAACGTTAATTGATATCAGAAGCTCTATTTTGTGTTGTGTTTTTAATTCTTGACATCATTTTTAAATATAATAACGCAACCTGAAAATGTATATTACATTAAACTTATCAGTAATTGCATGGTTTCATTTCCATATTTTAGTAAAGAATTTGATTTTAAATTAAGTTTTGGAATATCATGCTGTAATTAATTAAGTATTAATTTGCAGAACTTTTTCTACCTTACCTTTACAACAAAGACGTAGTAAAATTGACTTATCCGGATTCGTTGGGACCAGGCCCATCCGGATTGTTAAATATCCGGTAATTGGATAATTAAAAATATCCGGTAATTTCTTAGTAAATAAAGGAATTTTGTTTTAATTTGTAATGTAATTTAATGACTATTAAAAAAATATCAATCAACGTTTTAAAATGTGGATTTTTCTAAGTTCTTTTTTTAAAGCGATCCTAATCCGGATAATTGGCGATCCACTTTGTTTGATCCGGATAATTGGCGATCCACTTTGTTTGATCCGGATAATTGGCGATCCACTTTGTTTGATCTGGATAACTGGAGTTCTTCTGTGTATAAATATACTGTTAAAAATTATTACGACCTTTAAGTCAGTACAACATTTTTTTCGAGTACCCCCAGCCGGACCGCCACGTACTCACAAGACGAGTTAGAACCCCCTGTACAGCCAATGTTAAATTGCCATTTTTTTATATATATTTCTCAGAATTTACTATATAGGGTTGAAATTTGTTCTGTGTAAACTATAGACTCGTTTTTATTCAATGAAATGAGCTTTTAAAAAAATTACAGATTTTAAAAATCTATTTTTAAAGAAAGACACTTCAATTGCGTAAAAATCCTTAATTTTTAGTAGAACTTTTTTTTCTAAATCAATAAAACAATAATCTTTAAAATCTCAATTCAGTGTAATTTTTGGTATATGTAGAGCATGTATAAAAACATTGCACATATACAATGGAAAGGTTCTATAAAAAGTACAACGATCCCAAAAATATCACATTTTGAGAAAAATGAATTTGAAGAAGACAAAGCTACATGTTAACATGAGAAAACAAATATATTTTATAACATTTTAGTACTTTTTAATTAAAGTAAAAATAAACGTAATTTGTCATTTTAAAGGTAGTTAATTAAAGAATAAAAATATGTAAAAAAAATTAAAAACGATCATTTGAAGAACTTTTTGTTTCCACTCCCCTTAATGTAAATATTCAATCATTCAAAATTTATTTAAAATGAAACAACATATATGCATGTGTAATTTTAATTAAATTTAATTTTACGTTCGCGTATAAGATAAGAAAAGCTAAATATTTTAATTATTTAAAAAATATATAAAAAATTAAATTCTTACATGTTATTGATGAAAAATAATTTAATCTCAAATAATTTGTTGTGTTTGCATCGATGGTTTAATAAACATTTTTAATACTGCTGAACAAAAAAATACACTACAATAACAGTTTTTCAAAAATAAGCCAATACCTTAATTGCTACACACGACCCGAAAGCAAAATCCCTGCTCCAGAAATAAGCATCCATACTTCATTACAGCAAATCCTACCATGTATGATTAAATTGCTTTATCCTCTGTCTTCTATGAGCCGCACTTACATCTGTATCCTAGTTACTTCTTTCATACACCGACGCAAATGTTTGGTAATACCCTCCACGACGAGTACCCTACATGGCCGCAAGGTCTCCAGACGACCCCGGGCTGCAGGGAACCAGTGAACTCGGCAATCTGATCAGGAAGAAGGATAATATGTATTAATGACTTGGCTTGTGTTAGAGGATACATTATTCCCCTACTGAATTCCTTCGCTTAGGTTTATCATCATTTGCGGGGCTGGGTTTCTTTTGGTGGGATACAAAAGCCAGAAATTGATTGCCTGTTTTTCTGGATATCTTATGGCTATTTTTTTGGTGTGGGGCTGTAAATGTTTTTGGCTTGTTGAGAAGTACCTTGTTTGGGATTAGTTTACTGAATTTGGGTATTAAGTTTCGAAAGTCAGTACACTGCAAAAAAATATATTTAAAATTGAGTACCTGAACTTACTCGTTTTTCTTTGAGGACAATTGCATCGTAAATGAGAGATGACGTACTCAAATTTAAATAATAGTACTTTCTCAAAAATAAGCAGTGTGATTTAAATTTTCTAATATCAGGTTCTGTTCAAGTCATCTTAACAAAGTGGCACGATAAACTTAAAATACTTGTTCAAAAGATGGTTTTCCACATTATTTGAAGTCTATTGCTTAAATGGAAACTGAGTTATTGCAACTCGTTTATCTTACTTCCCTTTTTTTTGGCACACCTTTATGACATTTCTTCTGTTTATAACTTCACCCTGTCATCCTTGTAGTTTAACGGATCTGGCTCTGGACTGCAATGCCTGACAATATGGGTTCGATTCCCGGTAAGTCTTGGTGGTGTTTGTCGGTATTTATGGAAATTTATTTTTGAAGGCAGCCTATGTAGGCTACTGTCTACTCTCTTTATTCATTGTACTCATTTTTGAGTATATGTCTTTTAAAATTGAAACATATGTATTCGAGGCCATGATAAGTATCGAATATACTCAACACTTAGTAAATTTTACTTATCTTTGGTTATCTTTGGCGTACTTACACGTGGAATTGGTGGAAAAAAACATCAAGTTTGTATTTCCAATTTTTTGCTAAAACCTTCTGAACCGACTTAAGGCGTACATGGATTTCCAGTTTCTCTAGCAATAAATACCACTGAGCTCAAATAATATAAACACTGAAGTAAGGACAGTGTACTTTACCGTAAATTGACGCCGAACCGTATCATGCTCGGAATCGTCCAATCGCATAACGCACCTATATATTTTCTGTCACACGTTGATTTATGTTGATTGAAGGTTCTGGTTAATTCCTAGTTTACAGTACCCCCGATATTGGCGACAATGTTTGTACAGTATACGTAAACCGACTGATCGAAAGTTTGCTTGTAAACACCATAATCGACAACTTGAAGGTGGTATCAGTTGTTATCCTGAGTAGTCGGGGACCGGACACCACAATTGCTCGGTGCCGTAAATCGACTTTAAAAGTTTGGGACATCAGTGCACGGTACATTTGGCGAGATGCCACATGTGACGCAATACTTAGAGGACGAAAAGCATGACCTTGGTGTACTGTAAAATAGGAATCGAACATAAATATATGCAAGACAGAAAATCTTTTCCCCTACATGCGCGGTATGCAATATATAGACGACCCCTTGTTTTATCCGGTCCAGTTTATCTCGGCCTAGTTTACCTACATCAATTTTACAAGACATCTTAAACATGAATACCAATTTATATATGGGATCAATTAAAAATCTCATTACAACTTGATTCCCCCTCAAATATGGATATATAAAACGAAAACAACATAACGCTGATTATCTTCCAACTGTGAGACCCAGAAAATCTTTTCCATCCAACATATGCATAGATCAAACTGAAGACCCTCGTCAGGTTTTAAGCCACAGCCATTCGTCGGGAAGGTCTCGTCAGGCCGGCTTAAAGGCATGAGGGGAAAGAGGGGGGATTAGGCCAGGCCTAATAACCCTGGGCCCTTGCAATTTCAGATAAGAGAAGCTGCCATTCTTCAGGCAATCTAGGGAGTCCTGATAAGAGTTGGGATTTTCGCGTCGGCTGGTCTTAAACTGGTAAATAAGCATCAAACGATACCACTACGAGAGTTTTCTGGGGCTGAGTGATTGAGGTTCTTAATGGCTGTGGGATTTTTGTGTGTGTGTATGTGGGATTAATTAGTGAGATATAGGATTATATATAAATAGTGAGCTATAGATTGAATTAGTGACTTGTATATTGAATTAGTGATATATATTAGTTATTAATGATGTATAAATGAGTTCAAGAGATATAATGTGAACTAATGATGTAAGGAAAATTAGTGATATATAGTATAAAATAATGAGTTATAGGAAGAATTAATAAAGTGTAGGATGAATTAGTGATACATGATAAATTAATTATGTATAGATGAATATTTAGATAAGAATTCATTTTGTAAGAGATATGAGTAATTGGGAGATACAGGAATAATTAGAGATAAATAAGATTAATTAGTGAGATATAGGATTAAATAGTGATCTATAGATTGAATTAGTGACTTATATATTGAATTAGTGACTTATATATTGAATTAGTGATACGTATTATTGATGTATGAATGAGTTCAAGATACAAGAGATGAATTAGTGATGTAAGGATAATTAGAGATATATAGAATAAAATAATTAGCTATAGTAGGAGTTCATAAAGTGTAGGATGAATTAGTGATACATAATGAATTAGTCATGTATAGAGGAGTATTTGGTTAAGAATTCGTTTAGTAAGTAATATGTGTAATTGAGAAATGGGGGCATGTGTCAATAAAAATTTGTATAAAGTAATGTAATAAAATAATTTACTTAAAAAATAACAATTAAACAAATATATGTAAAATAAATACAATATAAAATAAAAATACTAAATAAATATAACAATATATATATAATAAAAAAAATTATAAAACATATTATATGAAAAAAAATTATAAAACATATATGAAAAAAAAATTAAAACATATTTTATAAAATAATAAAAAAGATATATAATATAAAAATATAAAATTTATTATAAATATAAAAATATAAAATTTATTATAAATATTTAAATTAAGAAAATTTATAATATAAAACAAATAATTAAAATAGGGAAATTAATAATATAAAACACGCAAGTGAAATAAGAAAATGTATAATATAAAATAAATAGTTAAAATAAAAAATATATTTTTAATTAAATTACAAATAATTAATTGAATTTAATATAAAATAAATATTAATTTAAATAAATATTTAAAAATAAATATTACACATTTCCTTCCATACAATATCCAACCTGTAGAATGACCGCTGTAGCCTAGCGAATAGCGCGCGTCTTTTAATCGAGAGTACCAAGGATAAATCACACAGCTCACTTGTGCACAAAGTTTGTTTAATTTTCATATATTCCTCCAGTAAACTTCCAAAAACTTCTTGAATACTTTTACAGTAAAATAAAAATATATACTTATTATAAAACGAAAATAATCAATTTTAAAATAAATAAATAACTTATTTAATAATAAATAAATAACCTATCCAAAAAACTTAAAATATATAAAATGCAATATAAAATATCAAATAATATATAAAAAGTAATATAAAATATGAATTAACAAATTAAATATAAACAAGTATATAAAAATAACATAAAAAAATTCTTAAAATAACTATATATAACAGATAATAATTTAAATAATATAAAAAATGAAAAACAAATTATTTAATCTAAAATAAAAATATATTAATAAACTTTATTTTTCATTATAATAAATAACAATTCATCTTATTAATTAAAACAAATTCTCGAAATAATCTTATTACAAAAACAAATTCTCGAAATAATCTTATTCCAAAAACAAATAACGTAACAAGCAGATGTTTCCAACAGGCACCATAGCCTAATGGATAGCGTAACCGATTTGGAAACGAATAGTACCGGGTTCGATCCTAGACTGCGGTAAGTTCTTCATAAAATATTCCCGTTCTAATTCCCTATGTAGTTAGAAAGAACATCACCAGATGGCGCCACGATGTGAAACTTTTATCATGAAGTTTCCTAAATTCCTCCTACTAAACTTCCGCAAGCCTTCCTGAATTCTTCCGGAAGAGGGGTGACCGGGAGCTCCCCAAGTCGTTCCTCACGATCCTTTAAGGCGGACATTTTCGGTTCCATGGGAACTCTTAGCGATGTCGTTTCGTTTCCTGTAAGATGCCTATCGGAAGATCGCGATTTTTCCCTAAGACATCTTGAGGAAGAAGTTGTGCTATATGGGCTGTAGACGGAATTAGTGATACATGATGAATTAGTGATGTATTAAGAAAAATTTAGGTAAGAATTCGTTAATTAAGTAATAAGTGTAATTAAGGAGATACATGACAAGTTAGAAATATATAGTATTAATTAGTGAGATGTAGGATTAAATAGTGAGCTATAGATTGAATTACTGTCTCATATATTGAATTAGTGATATATATTATTAATTAGTGATGTATGAATGAGTCCAAGAGACATAAGATGAATTAGTGATGTAAGGATAATTAGTTATATATAGAAAAAAATTAGTTATAGTATGAATTCATAAAGTGTAAGATGAATTAGTGATTCATGAATTAGTCATGTATAGAGGAGTATTTAGTTGGGAGATAAGGAAAAATTATAGATGTATAGGAAAAATTAGTGAGATATCTGAGTAAATAGTGAGATAGAGGAGTAAATAGTGAGCTATAGATTGAATTAGTGACTTATACATTAAAATAGTGATTATATTATTAATTAGTGTTATATGAATGAGTTCAGCAGATATAAGATTAATTAATAATATAAAGATAAATAGTGATATATAGGATAAAATAATGAGTTTTAAAAGGAATTAATAAACAGCAGGATGAATTAGTGATACTTGATGAGTTAGTCATGTATTAAGAAAAATTTAGGTAAGAATTCGTTAATTAAGTAATAAGTGTAATTAAGGAGATACATGACAAGTTAGAAATATATAGTATTAATTAGTGAGATGTAGGATTAAATAGTGAGCTATAGGTTGAATTACTGTCTCATATATCGAATTAGTTATATATATTATTAATTAGTGATGTATGAATGAGTCCAAAAGACATAAGATGGATTAGTGATGTAAGAATAATTAGTGATATGTAGAATAAATTAATTAGTTAAAGTAGTAATGCATAAAGTGTAGGATGAATTAGTGATACATAATGAATTAATTATGTTTAGATTAATATTTAGATCAGAATTCGTTTAATAAGTAATATAAGTAATTGGGAGATACAGGGAAAGTTAGAGATATATAGGATTAAATAGAGAGATATAGGAATAAATAGTGAGCTATAGATTGAATTAGTCACTTATACACTTAATTAGTTATACGTATTTATCATTAATTAGTGATATATGAAAGAGTTCAAGAGAAATTTATTTAGTAATGATGTAAGGATGAATTAGTGAGATATAGGATCAAATAACGAGTTATAGAAGGAATTAATAAAGTGTAGGATGAATTAGTGATACATGGTGAATTAGTCATGAATAGAGGAGTGTTTAGATAAGAATTTGTGTAGTAAGTAATAAGAGTAATTAGGGAGACACAAGAAAAGTTAGAAATATATACGATTAATTATTGAGATATGGGTTTAAATAGTGAGCTATAGATTGAATTAGTGTCTTATATATCGAATTAGTGATATATATTATTAATTAGTGATGTATGAATGAGTGCAAGAGACATAAGATGAATTAGTGATGTAAGTATAATTAGTGATATATAGAATAAAATAAAGAGTTATAGGAGGAATTAATAAAGTGTATTATGAATTAAATGATACATGTTGTATTAGTCATTTATAGAGGAGTATTTAGATAATATATCATTTTCGAAACACAAATATCCCTAAAAAGAGACAGTTATTGAATAAACTAACTATACTCGGGGGCAACCTAAGTTGAACCTGAAGCGGAAGCTACCATATATATAAATTGAATTGGTTTTGGCTCAACTTAGGTTGTCCCCGGATACAATTAGTGTATTTGTGGGGGTACGCAAATCCCAAAAGTCTAATCGCGTTATAGGATATAAAAATAATTCACTATAAAATACAAGTAATTTATTAAATGAGTACCACTATCTAAATTTCCGGAACACAAATGCTTCTAAAACGGGTATACTATTTTCTTCTGACTCCCAACGATATCGAGGAACATCAAAAGCGATAAGTAGCGTCATCTAAACTTTCGAATATTCCATTCTGGGGCTTTAATGGTCAAAGCGCAATTATCAGAGTGAATAATGGAAAAAAACAATGATTGATTGATGGCCCCCGTAAAAATTTAGTTTCGCTGCCCCTGTAACGATCTGATGTTTCGCTAAGTCGCTTTTAATCACAAAATCTTAAATAAATTGCCCGACCACCACCCGGGTGATTTATATGATCAGAAGTGAAGGGATGAAAAATAGAAGTTTGTTTCAAAATGGAGACTGGTTTGGTTATTATGGATATTTTTCGAAATGAGACTTTGTTCGAATTTGAGCAGGTACGATGGAATAGGGCGATCATAATTAAATTCCCATTAATATGTTTCTTGCAGATAATTTGTTTAACGTTGTTGTACATTGAGTTGGGAGCCGTCTAATGAAGTTGAGATGTTATTTAGATTAAAAATTAGATTAAAATTAGGCTTAGGTAGAATGATATTTCCAAGTTTAACTCTATGAACGGATAACATATTAACGAAATTGCAAAGTTTTTTTATAGAAAAATTATTTCATATAATTCAAAAATACATAACTTTAAAAACTTGTTAGGCATATAATTTTACATGATAAGTCAATGTAATAGAAACATATATTTTAAAAATATTTCGACCTATGGCTGATTAAAACATTAATGTATTTTGTAACAACTGTTCAAATTTATCAGACAAAGGGATGTAGAGGGTTTAAAATTTAATATGAGTGATAGAACGGGAGGTAATTGGTTTAAATTAAACAAATCCCATTTTTATCGGGAAGGGAGAAAACACTACTCTATAATAGGGTAATAGACAAATGGAACAACTTGCCAGTGACTATTATAAATAGTACAGAGTAATGGATTTTAAGAAGAAGTTAGATATTCATTGTGAGAGAGTTAGGAGATACTAGCTACACCAACCTTGTTGGGCGTGGCGCCTGTTGTGGGTCGTCAATATTTGTATTTGTATTTTTATGCTTATTACTATATATCGTAACCTAATTACTTATTATACCCTCGTTATATATTAACGTGAAAAAGTTATAAATATAAAAAAAGGTTAAAAAGGTGTGCCAAAAGAATGGCAAGTGAATTGTAATAACTCAGTTTCTATTTAAGCAATCGACATCAAATAATGTGGAAAACCATCTTCTAAACAACTATTTTAAGTTTGTCAGGTCGCTTTGTTAAAATGTCTTCAACAGAAGCTGCGATTAGCAATATTAAATCACAATACTCATTTTTGAGAAAGTACTATTACTTAAATTTGGGTACGTCATTTACGATAAAATTTTTACTAAAAAATACCAGTATGTTCAGGTACTCATTTTTAAGTACCTTTTTTTTACAGTCCAGTCTGATGAATTCATTACACATATCTCATTACATATAAATCTTATTTTTCATATATATTTTCCATATGAATATTTTTACATAACCTGATATCCTTAATATATATCCAAAGGCAATCGCATAAACCAATTACATAAAAAACATTAAACAATTCCGAAAGTAAATTATTTCTAACCACGAAGATTTCCATAATACATTCTCCCTGTTACCTTAATTTTTAGTCCATTCCTTACATTATTTTGAGTCAATATACATTGATTTTTTTTTAATCTTCTTCCCAACCAAATTCTTTCCTTTTTCATTTTCATCCTATTCTTCAAATGACTCAATAAAGAATTTTGTGAAACTCGGAATTGCTATTACATTCCTTTCATTTAATAATGAATTTCTTTCCTTTTCTCTGTTTCATTTTCTGTTACTTTTCCTGTAATATCCATTACACAGCTGAGTTGCCGATTCCTTAAATACGATCCTTTCTTCATAAATGGGAGTGTTTTGGAATGTATTCATTATCTGGATTAATCCAAACTTTTAAGATGCTTTTATTTGCTATGTCTAATGGAGTAAAAATGTGGTTCATTTCATGATTTTATATTACTTTTGCAAATTTGCCTATTTTATTAATTTAATTTCCAATTTTGCTTTTAACTTCTAAGTGATGTGGAAAATATGAAAGCAGTAAAGTGTTTTCACTGTACGATAGTGTTCTTGATATCATAAATCCATAGATATTATAAATTGTTTTAAAATTTAAAGTATTTTAAGATGCATAGCACTCAAACAATCCAGAATGCTTTGAATTAAAAAACAAATATTTCCAACTTAGTAGTATTTATTTAAGTTTATTATTTTAATGTATTGCTGGAAAAACTGGAAATCCATGGTTAACTATAACAATATAGATGTCCAATTATAATGTTATTATTATTATTATAATTATTATTTAGAAAAATAAAAAGTTCTTTTATGAAAGCATTTACAGATATTTACATGTGTATACAGTAATAATACATATGTATAGACTTAAAATAGGTACTCTAAAATACGTAAAATGTACTCAATTTTGGGTACATTTGATGCTTATAATGGTTCCGAACTTCGAGCATGGATCCTTTATAGTAGAGAAAACATAATGTTATAATCTCGCTAACATCAAAGTGAGGCCAACATGTATGGCCTGAGACACGTGGTTAATTACGTCATTCCATTCATAAATTTTCACTGTTACACATTCCCCAATTCATCAGCCAATCGCGAGTATCTTTTAATTCATAATTTTGAAAAAAGTCACGTGTATGTGGCCATTCGGTCTAAGATGTTGGTTTCACGATTATGACGTCATATTCGCTCTACTACAGTCCATTCATGCTTGAAGGTTACGAATACATAAGTTTCATTTTTAAAGAAGACGTACTCAAATATGAGTACACTGAGTAAAAATGAATAAAAAGAACATGTGTTAGCCTACGTAGGTTGCTTTCATAAACCAATTTCAATAAACATCAACAATTACATCCAAGGCTTACCGAGAATCGAGCCCAGATCATCAGGCTCCGCAGTCCAGTTCCCCTTGCATGTTAAACTACCAGGGCGACATGAAGAAGTTATAAACAAAAGAAATGTTAAAAAGGTTTTCGAAAGAATGAGTAGTCAAATAATTGTTTTTTTTCTCAGTTTCCTTTTAAGCAATCGACATCAAATGATTTGGAAAACCATCTTCTGAACAACTATTTTAAGTTTGACAGGTCACTTTGTTAAAATGGCTTCAACAGAAGCTGTGATTATTAATATTCTCTAATTTGCTCACACTGCTCATTTTTGAGTAAGTACGCTTACTTAAATTTGAGTAAGTCATCGTTCATTCACGATGCAATTTTACAAGTAGGTACAGATACTCATTTGTAAGTACCTTTTTTATGCAGTGTATGATAAAAATAATTGCAACAAGATATTTATTTCAGCACTTTAAGTAATATAAATTTAAATTATGCATATATAGCAAAAGAAAAACGTCAAAATTTGGTTATGCAAATATATTTTTAAATGTTTAAATAAGAATTAAAAATTAAAAGCTAATATCCTTACCAGTAGTGATCCAACATTAATTATAACGCATAACCAAAACCATGTAATAAATGGAAAAATCCTAAATTAGTACTCATTTATTTTCCTTTGTGAAAATATCGATTGCTGAACAAGACATTCATTGTTTTAAGAAGTACAAAGGAGATCAGAGTGGCATAATAAATATCCTCTTTTCAATATATTGTTCACATCGACCCAAAACTTCTCAGTAGCATTTGAGGTATTTCCATAAAATAATAGATCAAAACGATGACATCGAAGCTTTTACATAAACATTTTCAAATTCTTTATATTTTCACTTGAAAAGTCATTTTATTTATGCTGTGTGTTGTTAACATATCAAGTTTTAATCGATGGTTACGCTTAAATTTCTATCTCAATGCATTTTTTTATTTGAATTATTTACACGAATTAACGACTTTGAAATAACTAGAATTATTTAGTTTTAATCCCTTCATCTGGTCCCATTGAATAGTATATAGTAGTTTTCGATCTTCAGTATAAAACGCAAATTTAACAGAATGTGGAAGAAGAAAGAGAGTGGGGTACCAACTGAAGTGTTGTCCTTGTCATCTGAACGGGTTTTAGAGGCCCAGTTGCTCAGTGGATAAGGCGTTCAGCTACTAATCAGAGGATTGGTGGTTCGAATCCGTAAGATGGACTTGACAAAGAAAAGTAAAAAAGTAGTGATCTTGCGATCGGAGTGTTGCAAGATTCGCTACAATAATACTATAAAGTCGTCCAAAACATCCAACAAATTATACTGGCGCGTATACGGGACTGGTGCACGATAAATCTTCAAAGTCCCGACGTCTATTGAAGGCGTTAAGTGCCAGCTCAGGCGTTGTCCTAATAATATGGTTCAAAAATACTAGGCATCGTTTCCGGGTCTTTCCTTCGAGATAGGCCCCGAACCTTCGCCAATAGCCCACTGAGCAGCTCTAGTGCGACGTTTTTTAAACAAACCAAACCAAACTGAACGGGGTTTAAGTAAGTTAAAATAAGTATCACAAACCGTCACAAATGCTTAATAATGAGCCTTGATTTTTTTTTTCAACTTGTAGTTTTATTTATTTTCTTTGTTAAATACAAAAATCTCTGATATCAAGCATGCAAATATCAAAAAAATTGTAAAGGGAAAAGAGGAATTTTGTAGATAACTGAAATAAAAACAATTCAATAAGAGTTTTCTTTTTAAAAAAATGAGTTCAAAATAAAACAATGTATGTCGATGCCACCAACATCTGCACAATCACGTCTTCAAACTCCCTTAAGGTATCCGTACACGTTGAATAAAGTGATTTTGACTGAAATTACCAAATTTTTTTTATTAAAAAATATGATTTTCTGCACTTTTAAGTTTCCAAAACAGTTTTTACTTTAGTTGTGCGTCAATTAGAACAAAAGTTATAGTAATTTAAAGTTCAAGTGGACAAATATTAAATGAAAACGGAAGTAGCATTCCGAAACCGGAAATGAGGCAGAAACATCGTTTTTTCCTTAGTTTTCAAGTTTTTCTAATTTTTAATTGCAATATTTATTATTTTAATGTTGCTATAATCTAGCCACCAGATATTTTCATTTATATCAGAAGTTTTTGTATTAAAAATAGCAACAACTTTACTTTCTTGTTTATTTCTTTACAAGCAGCGTTTTTTTTTTCGTATAATCTGTTTAATAATTATTTTTAAAGACCTAACTTAATTAACTCTCCAAATTTGATTTCGTTTATGTTAAAACACTATGGTAAATTCGAGAAACCCAAGTTTTATTCGTAAAAAAAAATTCCGAGTAAATAAATATGTTACATGTTCCACTGAAACCGATTCATCTGCGTCGAACAACGTGCCTACGGCAAGTGAAAAGAAGCTCACTATGACTTCTTTTTTGGACAATTACTCTCGAACTGAAATCAGTGGAAATCAAATAATTAATATTCAAATTCTTTCCAATGTGATAAAGAGTTTGTGCTGCCCCTATTGCGTTAGCAGTAGACTGTGTCTTCTACAAGAGTCTGTATTTGGACTGCATCAAATATGACAGTGAAATATCAAAACTGCGAATACAAAAATACATTTTGCGCCTCTGAAAAATCAAACAAATTACATTCTGTAAATATTTTATTTGGACTAAGACTCATTGGGAAAGGTCATTCAGCTCAATTCTGGTGTTCACACATTAAAAGGTTTTTCAGAACTGGACATCGAACGAGTGAAGGATTCGAAGCGCCACTCTTTACCTAATGTTAAAGTTGCCAGAAAAAAAATAGATTAGCTAAAAAAGGGAAAATGGCTAAAGATGCGCAAGAGGAGGGTATAACATATAAATAGGGGGATTTTAATTGTGTTGAAACTTTCTTAATATTAATAATAGATAAATTTATACTTTAAACGCATTTTTCTCAGAATTGATTTTTATTCAAAAACAGCAAATTTCAAAAATCATAACTCAAAATATTATTGTTATATTGTCTTTAAATTTTGTGTCCATATTTAGTAGAGTGTATTCTAGTTCATGTACTAAAATTGTTGAAAAATCTTTAATATATTTTTATTTATGGACTAAATATTGAACTATTGTCACTTCCCAGTGACCCCAGGTTATATTAGATGAGTGATTATGCCGCAATAATAACATAACTAAGAATAGAACTGATCTAGACTTTAATCAACAATTTCCTTGAATACACTTAATTCAGTACACGTCAAAACCATTAAAACAAGTTAAATTGGGTGGCAAAAAGGGAGGAAGTCTTACCCGGATTTGTACATTCCTTCGCAACTCTCGTCATTCTCTCTCGGGCCTGGCGTTATAACAAACTCCTCTGCATTCCGTCTCCTGGCATCCGTTCACTATCGCTCTCAGGTCTTCTCTCTAAACCCCTCTCGAAAAACCCCCAGTCAACAACTTCATAAATACACCCCCTAGATCGCCATACGCTAAGATGTCCGAATGCTTTAGTGGGCACTCAGGCCTCCGATTTGTTTAACCCGAAGTCATTCACTCCATTGGTCAAAAGTCCCCCCTGGAGAATAGCCACGCCTAAGACTATGCAAATTTCTGCACGCTTCTTCCCCGCTCTTGGGGTCGTCTCCAAGTTTACAAGAGGCAGGGTACCTCCCCTCATTGCATTAGGGAAAAGCATAGGTCACGAATGTGACATCACATTCCCCCTTTAAATTTTCAAAGCTAGACTCCCCCTCCAATTTCACCACCACAACTAATAAAGCAAAATACAATTATATCTGAAAAAAAAACACGAGTCAACACTTAGCAATTAATACAATTGAACAGTAGATTGAGCTGACAGTTAACGTAGAAACACTTCCTTTTTCCACAAACACACATTTTTGGACCACTTTTACATTAATTATTCCTTCGTTGGTCGTAAACTCCCATCTCACCTAAATTCCTCAAATCGTTCGTGCCTCATATTCTCGTATTCCTCTAGATAAAAGTTCGAATACGTCCAGAAATGTCCGTTGTGGCCTGATTGGAAAAAGTCAGGTTCAATCGCGAAAATGTTCGTAATTGTTCGATTTGTGAATTTCTGAAAAGCGTTCAGTTTCTCTTTCCTCCGAGAATAATCACCTGCTTTTCAAGTTTTTTTTTTGCATGTCCCACATAAAAGTTTGTTATGTGTGCCCTACAGCGAATAATGGATTATTAGCACAGTTTTTGCTCACTAATTATCTGTGAATTGTAGATTTAGCACCGTTAATACTCACTAATTGTGTGTGAGTTATATTTTTAGCACAGTTTATACTCACTAATTGTCTATGAGATGTAGATTTAGCACAGTTTATACTCATTAATTGTGTGTGAGTTGTAGATTTAGCACAGTTTATACTCACTAATTGTGTGTGAGTTGTAGATTTAGCACAGTTTATACTCACTAATTGTGTGTGAGTTATAGATTTTCATCTGTGAAGTGGGCTTTTTCTTCTATGAAGTTGGCTTTCCATCTGTGAAGTTGGATCTTTTCCATCTTTGAAGTGGGATTTTCTCTGTGAAGTGGGCTTTTTTTTTCTGTGAAGTTGGCTTTTTCCTCTGTGAAGTTGGCTTTCCATCAGTGACTTTTGAAGTGGAATTTTCATTTGTGAAGTTGGCTCTTTTTTCTTTCTCTCTGCGAAGTTGGCTTTCCCTCAGTGACTTCTGAAGTGGAACTTTTCCTCTGTGAAGTTGGCTTTCCATCAGTAACTTCTGAAGTGGAACTCTCATCTGTGAAGTGGCATTTTCATCTGTGAAGTTGGGTTTCCATCAGTAACTTCTGAAGTGGAACTCTCATCTGTGAAGTGGCATTTTCATCTGTGAAGTTGGCTTTCCATCAGTGACTTCTGAAGTGGAACTTTTCATCTGTGAAGTCTGAAATGGGACCCTCTTTGTGATGTAGCTTGTGCGATGATTATACTGGTAACCCTTCTCCTCGAATCTTGAATGGCAACGACCCCTCGTTCGCTGAATTATCTGGATTTATTCTCTGCTCCGATGCCTGAAATACCTTGGGAAACCGGTGACTTGCACCCTTCTATCTTGCTTCTATAATCGGTTGAGTGTCGTCTAACCAGCCGAACCTTGCTTCTGTTGTAGAAACGTTGATGGGTCCTTGCCTGCAAGTTTCCATCTCTGCTCCTCCAACGGGACTTCCAGAATTTGCGCAGATTCCTTCCGTCTGTTTGAAGATGGCTCCAAACGGCTATATTGACTAACTTCAATCAACATTTATTAAGGATACAGACTTCACCAATTTACCACCAAGTAAAATTAAATCTATCTCACTAAGTTTAAAATTAAACTACAATAACTCTAACTTCAAATAATTAAATTAAAGCAACAAGCAAATAAATTAATTCCTCAAATAATTAAATTAATGCCTCAAACAATTAAATTAATTCCTCAAACACCTAACCTAATTTCCTATCCAAACTTTTACTATTCCCTAATCAGACTCCAGTAACCAGCAATTAATCTACACAAACAACTTAATAAGGTCTTAATTCCCCAGAACCCAAAGAAAATACACTCCCTTAATTTCCTATCAATAAGAGACAGCAAGTCCCCTTCCAGTCAGTTTTATCCATCGTTTAAATCCGAAAACCCTAATTCCTCCAAAATCACAGTCAATTAAATTTTGACATTAGCCACGCCATTTTACACCATTACATCATGCCCGAACAAGAACAAAACCAATTTTGCCCGTTAATTATTGTAAAGTCCAAAAAAAAATGCACCAAAACTCCCAGTTACATGATTCACCCCCGTTGCATTCTCCCGTCGAAATCCGCACTGAAAAAAAAACACCCTGCCTGCTAGCCCCCTTTAAATTTTCAACCCCCCTTTCGCCTTTCTCCTCAGCAGCCGGCGAAGAAGCCCGTCCAAAACCCCCATCTCGCTTGTACGCGAACTGGTTTGCTTTCTATTATTTTGACCGCTTTCTTCTTCTGGGGACGATGAAGGCTCTTCGCGTTGGACCCCCCCGGGTATGTGATGCGTTCCCACGATATCCCGGCTCTTGCTCCGGACACAGCGTCTCCAATCGTCCAAGTCCCCTCATTTTTCCAAGAAAAACCTCCTTTCTCTCTCTCCAATCCGCCCGTAATCCTAGCGGTTCGCCTTGTAACTTCTCAGTTTGAGCTCAGATCTGTTCCAGAAGGTGATAGTCACGCGTTCCCGGTCATTTGGATTACATCATCATACATATCCTTTTATGTCGCGCGATTTCGCAAATCGTACGACTTTGTTTCACCAGAAATATTGATGTTTCGGGTGTTGGTGCTTGAAAATTTTTCTAATCTCTGTGTAGATAATTTCAGTCTGCATATATGTGCTATTTTAATTCTCAAAGGATCGGAAATCTGTTGAATTTGCACTAGATTATCAGAAATAATTCTGATTATTTTAAAAGGTCCGTTAAATTTCTTATTGAATTTAGAATTATTTTGAAGAAAAACTATATCCCCTATTTTTAAAAGGTCTCTTTTCGCCGATTTGTTCAGGGCATACGCTGCCTGTCGGTCTTGTGCCTTATTTATATTCTCTGTAGAAATCTTTTTTATTTCCGTCATTTTATCAATCATCGCCGAAGTGTAAGCGGGATAACTCATCATTTCTTCCGTACTGACGGTGGCCCTCATTCTGTCAAAAACGGGAAAAATATCTCTCGAAAAAAATAATAAATTCGGCGAAAATCCCGTAGCCAAATGTTTTGAAGACTTATAAAATGACTTGTGGAGTGCTATAGCAAACTCTAAATTCTTGCCTTCCTCTGTTAATGCTAGGATCGTAGTCTTCAGTTCATAATTTATAGATTCCGCCTTGCCATTTAGAAAAGCAGTATGGGCTGGGATATGGAATATTTTTATCCCTAAATATTCGTTCAGAATGTGAAATGCCTGCGAAATGTAAGCCGATCCATTGTCGGTTAAAATGGACTCCGGAACACCGTAAGTGGTCACATATTTTAGTAAACAATCGGCTACCGGTTGGGCCCCTATGCTTGTTAATCTGAATAACTCTAAATGTCTAGAAAAGTTATCAATCACTGACAAGACAAATTCTCCACTTTTTAACGGTCCAATTATATCGGTGCTTAAAGAAGTTCCCACCATTTTTGGAATTTCAGCTTTACCGTGAGGTAATATCTTTTGAAAATTACGCTTTAATTTCAAGCAAGTTTCACAGGACGATACGTAATTAGCAATGTCCGAACGTAAATCCTTCCAATGATACCTTGATCTCAGAAATTCAAAAACTTTCTGTGTGCCCATATGTGTATAATGAGCTTGTTTTACAGCTTCAAGGTGTAATTTTTCTGGCAAAACAATTGTGTCAAATTCCTCCAATTCACCTTTTCTTTTAATCTGTCTTTTATACATTAATAAATTATTGCTACTGTTTATGTAAAATTTCTTATATTTCTTTTTCATATTAGATCCTTGTTCACTGTTCAATACATCTCTTATATTTTTATTATCAGTGTCACTTAATTGCATTTTAAGAATGTTAACGTTATTTAAAATATTTCCTGACACATTGTTATAAGGACTGTACGGGTCAGTCATCGAAATTTCCTTAATCAGATTTAGGCTACCTGGATTGCTGCTCCACTCTGTGGTTGTATCACGAATTTCATTTGATATGTTATTAATTTGAACTTGTTCTCCACTGGCTATTGTTTTTGAGAAAGTAATGTCCGTATCAAACTCTAATTGTGTTGTGTTTTGTTCAGGGATCCTGGAGATGTAATCCGGCAAAACATTGTTTCTACCCTCGACATATCTGACCTCAAATGAAAATTCAGATAGCTCCCGCTGCATCTTGTTGATCCTATTGGAGTTGTTTTTAAGCTTAGAAAAATATTGTAAAGGTTGATGGTCACTTAGAATAGTGAAATTGGTATTGTATAAATATTTATTGAAGTTTAACACCGACTGATAAATTGCCATTAATTCTATTTCAATCGCCGGTAATCTTGATTGACTTTTAGTCATCTTCTTTGAAAAGTAAGCGATGGGTTTTAATATTCCGTCTCTATTGTGAGCAAGTACTCTCGCCGTCGCGCATGAGCTGGCATCAGTGCACAAATAAAAGTGCTCCTTTAAATTTGCCTGTATAAGAAAGGGCTTTTCAAAAAACTGTCTTTGTAGACCTTGGAATGCTTTTTCTTGTTCGTCGGTCCAAATGAATTTTGCATTTTTTAACGTTAATAACTCCAAGATTGCCGTGTATTCTGCATAATTCTTTATGCTATCTCTGTAAAAATTGGTTAGGCCATTAAATTTTCTGAGTTCTCTTATGTTTCTTGGTCTGGGAAAAGATGTAATTTTTTCAATATTTTGTTGCGTCGGGCTTATCCCTTCTTCCGATAATTCATAACCTAAATAGGTAATTTTATTCAAGAAAAATCTACATTTTTCAGGCTTTAATGTTAAATTATGCTCTCTCAATCTTTCAAAAACCAAACCTATTTTCTTCACCATTTCCTGGAAATCATTCGCCCCAATTATGATGTCGTCTATAAACCACCTTATCCCTTCTGCATCTAAATCTCTCAGAACTAGATCCATTACCGATTGAAATATCGTACTACAATTCTTAAGACCATAGGGAAGTCTGAGATAATCAAAGTTTCCAAAATTGGTTGCAAAGCCCACCTTATCGCTATATTCTCTAAAATCAATTTGCCAAAATGCTTGCTGTAAGTCCAGAGTACTAAAATATTTAAATCCACTCAAAGCTGTAATTGTGTCCTTGATATTGGGCAAATTTTGCGGTAATTTTCTTAGAGCCGAATTCAACAACCTCAAATCCAAAATAAATCTGAACGAATTAACTTTATTGCCCTGGTCTTGTTTCAAGTCCACATCCTTTTTTTCACTAAAAGTATGGGAGCTACCCAATGCGATTGAGAGCGTTGAATGATGTTAGCCTCTAAGAGTTCGTCAATTTGACGTTTGGCTTCATTTCTGAGCGAAAATGGGATCTGAAATGGTTTGCACGATAGAGGAGATTCATGAATAAATTCCATAGCCGGTACGATTGCATCACAATGGCCTAGTGTTTTGAGTGACCCCGAAAATACCATAAAATATTTATCTAAAATCTCTTCAATTTCATCTTTCTCAGATTGTTTTAAATGATTTAAATCAAATTTACTTAAAGAAAATTCTAATTCCCTCAACTCTTCTGTCTGCATCTATAGATGCTCGAATTAAATTAATTTGTTCTTTCTTTTCTGTTTGAATATCCGACTGTCTTCCAAAATTCGTGTGTATGAGCCCCAAATTCATTTTCTTATTTAAGTGTACAATATTTTCACCATTATTCTTTACCAATATATGGGTCATGTTCCCATTTAGTGCATTAATAGAAGGACAAATTTCAATCTCTTGTTTTAAGTTTTTGGGTTGAAACTTCACTTTTGCTTGGTCGTTTAATTCCTTATTGCTTGAAATAACTTCTAACATCCTAGTTTCACCCGGTTTTAACGTACATTTTCTATTTAGTGCAACAAAAGACTCCAAAACACCAGAAAACTCCTGTCCAGCTTCTCCCAAAGGTACCTCTGACTCATCAATTCTTAAAAGGCCCTCGCGTAAGTTTATTGTTACCCTATACTTCGTGCAAATATCATAACCAAGAATTGCAGAATACTCATTCGAAAAATTGTCCACTGTTACAAAAAACTCATGTTTGATTCTTTTATTGCCTATTTTAATTTTTAACTCGGCACAATACAAAAACTTTACTGTTGAGCCTGTTATGGTTCTTATGTTAACGTTGGATGCTATGTTTTTAGTCTTTTGTATAGCCTGAATTTTCCTGTACGTTTCTAGGTTGATTATTGATACCGAACTACCGCTATCAAGTAGACAAATGAATTCCACAGAATCAGCCTTTACTTTAATTACCGGGAGTTTTACACTATTTTTATTCTGACCCGTTACGTTGCAGATTCTTTCCGGCGATTTCTCTCGCTCTCCGAATTCCCTATTATCATTACAGGAGACAGTTCTTATTGTCGACCTCTCCTGCCGTGCCCTAAAAAATCCCGGTTACCGTTATTGCCTCTGAATGGAGCGTGTCCGTTCGCCCTTCCTCTGTTTTGGCTGCGATATCCCCTAGCTCTTGAATTGAAGTTTTCCGGCGGGCCTTCCCAGTTTCTCCTCTCAAACTCTGATTCGTCTCTTTGCCATCTTCGAAATCCAGCCCCCCGGGTCTGACCTCTATTCTGAAAGTGGTGCTCGCTATTTCTCCTTTGGTACTGTTGAGCGGCAAAAGTGTATTCCTTGTACACTTCGCAATTTATTAAAATGTGGGAGTTTTCCCCACATGCCAAACAGAATATCGCAGGTCTCTGTTGTTCTATTCTCATTCTGTTAAACTGCTCCTCTAAATTTTCGGGTTTTATTTCTGCCTGCCGGGCGTGCATAGAATTAATTTTAAATGAATTGGCCTGTAAAATACCGAACGATTCCATAGCTGTTTGAGCTGAAATAGCCGCATCTAATGCCTGTTGAAAGGTGACCGGATTCGCCCTTAAAACTTCCCTCTGTAATTCCACAATTAAACCCCCAATAAATTTTGACACCTTTAATTTGTCTAATACCTGCTGTGTTTGAGCATTGGGTATTTCGCCGTCCCTGGCTAAATAATCGTTTGCCAATACCGTCAATCTTTGAGCATAGTTTTTTACCGATTCCCCTTCGCGCATCTCGCAACTCGAAAATTTTAACTGTCTGGAAGTAAGGTTTTCCTCTTCCGAAAAATGATTCATTATCGCTCCTTTTACCTCCTCATAATTTACACTCTCTAGTAAGTTGGGATCTGATGTGATGAGTCTAATGGCGTTGCCCTTTAATTTACTACGCAAAATTGTGACTTTTTCAATTTCGCTCCATTGTGAAAGATTAGCGATATTTTCAAACTGGCTGAAAAAGAACCTGCATTCATTCTTATCCCCGTCAAAGGTGTTAGAAAGAAGTGCGAGCCCATTTAAATTGCTATTTTGCATCAGGATCGGATCCGCTTGTCTAGCGTTTCTTCTCGCCATAATTAAATTTAATCAATTCCCGTTTACTTAAAACCCTCAAAGTTAATTAATTCCTTATGACCATTAGTAATCAACTAAATTTTATGGTCACGACACCAAATAATGTCACTTCCCAGTGACCCCAGGTTATATTAGATGAGTGATTATGCCGCAATAATAACATAACTAAGAATAGAACTGATCTAGACTTTAATCAACAATTTCCTTGAATACACTTAATTCAGTACACGTCAAAACCATTAAAACAAGTTAAATTGGGTGGCAAAAAGGGAGGAAGTCTTACCCGGATTTGTACATTCCTTCGCAACTCTCGTCATTCTCTCTCGGGCCTGGCGTTATAACAAACTCCTCTGCATTCCGTCTCCTGGCATCCGTTCACTATCGCTCTCAGGTCTTCTCTCTAAACCCCTCTCGAAAAATCCCCAGTCAACAACTTCATAAATACACCCCCTAGATCGCCATACGCTAAGATGTCCGAATGCTTTAGTGGGCACTCAGGCCTCCGATTTGTTTAACCCGAAGTCATTCACTCCATTGGTCAAAAGTCCCCCCTGGAGAATAGCCACGCCTAAGACTATGCAAATTTCTGCACGCTTCTTCCCCGCTCTTGGGGTCGTCTCCAAGTTTACAAGAGGCAGGGTACCTCCCCTCATTGCATTAGGGAAAAGCATAGGTCACGAATGTGACAACTATAAGGTTGTGAAATTGTCAAAAATCTTATAATAAATTTTCGATGTGTTACCAAAAATTTAATTTTATATATATATGTTTAATTTTACTTGGAACACTAGATAATAACATGCAGTTTATTTTAATAGTAAAATTTTCCATATGAACTGATTTGTATGTCTTGTATAAATTTTCAAGTTTTTGAATAAAAACTTAAATTTTTCAATGATTATTTCATTTTTTTAATAATTATCATAATAAACTTTAAATATTTATGATATATAATTAGTTTTTACTAACAAACAATCTAAAAATAGCATTAAATAAATTTTATCTGACACATTTTAAAAAAAGTGCTTCGAACGTGGTCGGATACCTTAACGCAAAGTTTTATTTTTTAACTAAATAAATTATTTTAAGTGATTGTTGAATTATTTTAAATATTGCAAAGCACCAATGGTAAATTAAAAAGTCCGTATGTTATTTCTGATATATTGTTTTCCGGATCATCTCAATTAATTTTTAAACATTTCTGAGAAAATAAAAAAAAATCTTTTTTATCTATATATATAAATGCGAAATCCCCACTCATTCACTCATCACTAATTCTCCAACTTCTCGTATACCTATGGGGAAGAAATTTGGTAAAGTTGTTCCTTATACCTTAAATAGGAAAAGTAAGCTATTTTTGTTCCGATCGAACAGATTTAAGGGGGTGTAAAACCCCTTTTTCGATGTTCGTAGCGACGTTAGTTTGGGTATCTACAGATCCAAAAGAGCTAGAGTGCTGAAATTTGGAAGACATATTCATCTTGAGCCCTAGGGGTGCACTAAGAAAGGATTTTTAAAAATTCGGACTCAAACTGCCAAAATAACGATTTTTTAAAAACCTTCCCATAGGATTAACATGGAAAACATGTAACAATGCAAAATATAAAATTGAAACAATGGAAAATTTTAATATTATGTAACCAGGAGCATTCTGATTGGCTGATGACTAAATATCGCCAAATTAATAACAACATCGCCAAATAAATTAAAATTTCACCGAATGAATAAAAAATTTCGCCAAATGATTCAAATATCGCCAACTGAATTAAAATATGATCATATTTGTAAAAATAACATAAACATGGTGAAATTAGTGTAAAAAAATGATACAATGTCAAAATGGTGAAAATATGATTGGATAACGGAATATTCCGTACTACAACTATGAAAATTAAATTTTTCATGAAGTATGGCATTTTAAGCCAAAGTTGCTCACTAAGAAAGGATTTTCATTTTCAAAAATTCAATCTCTAACTGCCAGAAGTAAAAATCCTTGCCACTTATCCACTGACTCATCACTAATTTTCTAACTTTCTGTATACCCAGGAAGATGAATTTTGACAGAGTTGTTACTTATATCTTACATAGAAAAGTAAGCTATCTGGTAGGTACAAGCCACTCTGTACCGTAATAATTGGTTCGTGAATACTTTGGACCCCACGTGGTAGGTAGGTCAGAGGGAGAGTGCATAAATGGTCAATCTGGTTGACGCAGCCTACCTTCTTCTACTCCATGTTATATCATTTATCCACGAAATCTGATTTCCCATAGAATTATTGGAGTGGAAGGGTATACTGCCTGTCACCAAGGGTGATATTTTCCTTCATGCGGTAAAAAGATCAAAGGGTAAAATGGGTTAACAAACGACCTGATCGACGCGACTCACTTTCCTATAATACGGTAGGTCATTTATTGCCCATACCACGATTCCCCGGGAAGTAATGTGAAAGAAATCGTCTGCAGTTAAGGGTCACATTTCCTTCACAGAGTACAAAGGTCAGTCGGCGAAATGGGTTAATAATCGGCTTGATCGATGCGGCCTACCTTTCTTTATATGATGGTATGCCTATACGAGGAGTTATGTGGCGGAATCGAAAACTGTTGTTGTTGACTCCTCCCCACGTGGTACAAGTGTCAGAGGGGGGATGGGTTTGCGTCCATCATCTGTGGTAGTGGTTAGGGGACAGGGAAGGTTTTTTTTTTCTTAAAATTTGATTTGGCAATGAAGTAAAAAATATGACTTATTTTTATTTAAGTTAAATATTAAAAAAGTGCGGCGGAAAAATAAAAAAAAAGTGCTGGGGAACCGTCCCTCCTCGCATATTGATAGAGTTTACCGTACAAAAAAAAAATATGAAAATATTGAATTTGGCAAATGAACCTTTTAAAATTCGTTTTCGTTTTTTTTTTCATCTTATATTCTTACCAATTTGTGAAACTTAACGACAAATGTTGACATAGGTGTCCAATAAAAGTTTTTCAAATAATTATTATTAAGAATTATATGAGTTTTTCCTCTTTAAATCTTTGGGATGTTACTAAAGGTTAAAATATGGATGGTAATCAACGGGAATAACGTTTATATATCCACGTTATTGTATAGACAACTTCTCCATATTATCAATCTTTCCAGTTCTTACAGGACCATGCCAATGAAATTTCGTTACAAATTAGTTCCTTTAATACTGTGGTTCCCCCTGGTGGGTGACAAATTCAGAATCTTGTTTATTTCGCTATAAATATTGTGTTTGTATCAATTTTGTAACTTATCTCCTTCCCGTGCATAGAACGGGTATTTCAGCTAGTAATATATATATGGATAATTCCACGTAAATGTGTCCTAAAAGTAAATTTTGCAAATATTTTTTTTCAAAGTTGAAATTTTTATATTTGATAGAAAAATAATTAAATTTATTATATTTTGCATTAATAGAAATTTTGCACATATTTTGTGGCAATGGTGCCCATTCAAAATGGATGCTATGGAATGAAATTGAACTTGCTTACATTTGCAGTATTTGTACTCCTTGATTCCTAAGATAAGTTACATTTTTTGAATAATTTGAGTATGGGTTTCAGAAATACGACTAATGTACAATCAAATTCCTTACTTTATAAAAATGTATCTTGATTTAATTATTGATTTGGAACCAAATGAAATAAGGATGTTTCAACTGTAGCGTTAGTCACAAAAAAGAACAAAAGTTCTTCTAATTTTTCTAAGTTGAGCCACACTTAAAAAAAATTCAGTGATTTCATCCTCTATACTAATCTTTATCAGACTGCAGTATTGATTTTTAAAAGAATGAAATTTTTTAGTGAATATTAAATAAATTAAAACTGTAGTGTAAGTCACAAACTTACACTACAGTTGTGACTTATTTTTTACCTGATTAAACTTCAAACCCTATACAACGAAACTGGCATAACATAATTTTTCTATATCAAAACATGAGGAAGAAAACGTAAATTGAAATTATGTCAAAAAAATCGTGTCCTTTCTTGTAGTGTAAGTCACACTGTGACATTTTTATTTTTTTAAATTAAAGTAAAACAAAATGAAAAAAGTTTAGATTGTCAAAAAATAGAATACATGTAAATGGTATGTCAACTGACATAAAAAGTTTTTTAAAAACACAAATGACTTTTTTTAATTAAGTTTACAATGTGGTATAAATTGTCAAATGTAAAACTAAGTCACGCGTGGAATTACCCATATATATATATATATATATGATATTTAGAAAAAACATGCTATCCCCTTGACTTCTACATAATATTCCTTTAAAGCAGAATATGATTCTTGACGAGACGCCAGATGACGCTACGGTGAAGAAATCGATCATCGTTTTTACGTATAGTTGCTGATAAAACAAACCATTAGTAATACATGGATTTTAGTATTTATTGTACTTTATGCTTTCTTAATTACAATAAGATATATATTTTTTTTTCAAATACCTGGAACCTAAAATAATAGAAAGACAAATTTCAGTAGAAAATTGTATATACAAATAAAGCTATGCATATAACGTCCAAGTACTTTCGAAGAATAATACGACAATCCGTTTATTTTTATTTTTGGAAATTGTCAGAGCTATATAAAAAAATTAACAGGTAATTTATCAATTTGAATATTAAATATTTTTTGTTGCATGATAATTTATTTTCAGATTTATTTATTTTTAGTAAAATAAGACGACCGACATGTTTAAATATAGATTAAATAGAGTACATTCCAAAGAAGATAGAAATACTTTAAAAAGTATATTCTTTCAAAGGTCCTTTAGAAGAAAAGAAGTGCAACAAATTAATTGAAAGAACAGAACATTAATTGAAGGAGCAAGAATGTTCCGCAATTTATTTTATTTTGAGCATTTATTTTAATTAAGCCTTTAATGGGAAAAACGAAGAGTCTTAAGCCTACTAACACCAAAACTTCGTAGATATTAGGAGCTTTTAAAATTAAAACAAATATAAGAAAACATCTTATTCTATTTAGGAACAAAATCCCACGATTTGGGAAAATTACTGCATTTTATAACAGAATTCAACAATTTGCGTGTATCCTTCTTTCTGTTAAATAAAGAAAATAATTAATCTGGATCACATGCATTAACGTAAATTAAAAAATAGTTGTTGCCAAGAAAATAAAAATAAACAAAAAGTAATCTACAATAAAGTAGTAGGAATAGTTATAGTAATCCCTTCAACCTAGAGCAACCATCGGTTCTAGAGGAATAGTTAAACAATTTGATATGGTTCATATACTAATATTATCTTCCGTCTCTAATAGTTAGAAGCAGGTTTGCTCTCAATAGACGCCGGGTCCGATGCGAACTTTGTAGAGGGCCTTTTTAAGATCCATACAAAGTTATGAATAAGTTTTCAAATTATTGAAAAGCCAATCACAATTTTTTTTTGTTAACTACAAATATTTTATGCGGTTACATATCCTGAATAGAATATTTATTAGAGAACTTGGTTACAAGAAATATATGAATTATTTTGCCTATGTAAGCCTAATTTACTATCGAACGAGACCAAATTTATGTCATTCGTGTTATTTGTCATAGAATGGATCCCTCTATGGCATTAAGGATAGAAGACACAGGTCAAAGTTTTTCCAGAAGCACCTTTGCATATAACATATTCTACTGAAGGTAATCCAAACAGGTATTATCCTCGGTTATTGTGGTTGCTGCTATCCGTACATAACAGGCACTCTAAAAAGGCTCTTAATCCAAATTCAAGTACACTCAAAGAAACCAACTCTTCAGGTGTATCTAATTTAAAGTTTAATTGAGCTTAATATAAGTTACATATTATATTATTTACAATTTAACGAAAGTGCGCCTACGAGATTGGCACTTCCTTCTCATAGTATAGTTATCTACTCTCTGCCTAAAAAATGGCGACCCTCCTGCGGCATCATAACTTTGCTGCGCAGCATTCTCCGGCCATTTGATTGGACGTCTTAAGCGTGAGAGTTTTGTCCACGTGCTTTTCCAACATCTACAGTTGGAATTTTAAACTTTTTTTTTTCACCAAATCAGAACTTTCTGAATTTTTTTGTTGTAGTACAGGCCGTCCTGCCAGAAGAAAGAAAAACTTCTATAAGATTGTAAAGATGAATCGTACCAGCTGTACTCTCAGAACTTACGGAAGAACATTGTATTTTCTATCATGAACATGATATTTCATATAGCTGATATTTAAGGCTTTTTAAGTCAAAAACGAGAACAAAGTAATTTTATCTGCCTCTAAATTTACCATTTCCTGTCCGATTGGTCACGTTGGGTAAGGTGTATCTTCTTGGCTTGACCCTGATTCGAGAATTCGTCTCAAGCCGTTGATTGGATGCCGGTGACTCGAAATAAACTTTAGTTTATGGTCACGAAGTCTCCCAAAAGTCTGGTCTTTTTGTTGAACCTTTCATTCAACTATTTTATGATGGAACTCAGAATAGGACATATTTGGACTTCTGGTCACCAGATTAGGGAACTTGCGTTGGAAAGTGGGTGGCAGATATTGTAAAATATTGCATCAATACACTTATATACTATTGTTATAATATATAACGTCTTCCACTGAATGTCTAACTTTCAACTCGGTGGTCTGCGGCCACCTAAAGATTGAGAAACACGGATTTAAACGATTATTCTGTTGCTGTTTAAAACACCTTGATCTAAAAGTGTTAAGCGGTTCTTTTGTGTATCAACATAGTAACGTGATATTACAGTAATACACCTCGCGATGCTATCATAAATGAATTGCTTAAAAATTTAAGTCAAAGGATTATATATATATTATATATATAGATACCGATTTCCCTTGCATTTTCCGATATTTGATTTTTTTTCGGCAGTCATCTTCTCGCATGCCTTCCCTTCCAATAAGGGTACAGAATTGGCTTAAGCATCAACAACTGAATTTCCACCCAAAAAAATATAGTCAGAACGTTAAAGCGTTAAGCTTTTTATCAGACATCAACAACAACAAAAAAGGGCAAGAAATAGTAAAGTAAAGCAACAAATAACATAAAACTCTAGCATTATTGATTTGTATTTTTTTTTTGCCCTTCTTATTTTGGCAAGGAGGTGCGCTGAGTAAAACACAATAAAGAAAAACCAATTTGTTTTCGCGAATAATTTTTTTGTTGATGGCTGCTGCCTTTCTATTCTTTACCCATTCCGTAACGCTGTAACAGTTTTATATCTTTTCGGAGATGGGGGGGGAGGGGGGGATACGGGGGAGGGGGTCGGACTTTATTCTCAGGCTATTGCAAGGTGATTTCGGAGGAATACCTTGCACAGTGGGGTGGCGATGTATGATTGAAATTGATTGGATGACAGAGGAATGGCATGCATCGCGACAATTCTATTTTCGCGCCAATAATTTTTGGCAGATAAGTTGCAACCCTTGACGTCAAAAATGGTGTAAAGTATTTCATATTTTAAGAAGGGAAATGAGTTGAAGGAATAAAGGTATCCAAATGCGAATTGATATTCATTTGTAGTGAGTTATATATATATATATATATATATATATATATATATATATATATATATATATATATATATATATATATATATATATATATATATATATATATATATATATATATATATATATATATATATATATATATATATATATATATATATATATATATATATATATATATATTAAGAATTAACCCTATTAGCTGAGGGAACGTAACGTGAAAAGGTTAATATATATATATATATATATATATATATATATATATATATATATATATATAGATAGATAGATAGATAGATAGATAGATAGATAGATAGATAGATACCCATATAGCACAACTTCTTCCTCAAGATGTCTTAGGGAAAAATCGCGATCTTCCGCTAGGCATCTTACAGGAAACGAAACGACATCGCTAAGAGTTCCCATGGAACCGAAAATGTCCGCCCTAAAGGATCGTGAGGAACGACTTGGGGAGCTCCCGGTCACCCCTCTTCCGGAAGAATTCAGGAAGGCTTGCGGAAGTTTAGTAGGAGGAATTTAGAAAACTTCAAGATAAAAGTTTCACATCGTGGCGCCATCTAGTGATGTTCTTTCTAACTACATAGGGAATTAGAACGGGAATATTTTATGAAGAACTTACCCCAGTCGAGGATCGAACCCGGTACTATTCGATTCCAAATCGGTTACGCTATCCATTAGGCTATGGTGCCTGTTGGAAAGATCTGCTTGTTACGTTATTTGTTTTTGTAATAAGATTATTTCGAGATTTTTTTTAATTAATAAGATGAATTGTTATTTATTATAATGAAAAATAAAGTTTATTAATATATTTTTATTTTACATTAAATAATTTGTTTTTCATTTTTTATATTATTTAAATTTTTATCTGTTATATATAGTTATTTTAAGAATTTTTTTATGTTATTTTTATATTCTTGTTTATATTTAATTTGTTAATTCATATTTTATATTACTTTTTATATATTATTTGATATTTTATATTGCATTTTATATATTTTAAGTTTTTTGATAGGTTATTTATTTATTATTAAATAAGTTATTTATTTATTTTAAAATTGATTATTTTCATTTTATAATAAGTATATATTTTTATTTTACTGTAAAAGTATTCAAGAAGTTTTTGGAAGTTTACTGGAGGAATATATGAAAAGTAAACAAACTTTGTTCACAAGTGACCTTTGTGATTTATCCTTGGTACTCTCGATTAAAAGACGCGCGCTATTCGCTAGGCTACGGCGGTCATTCTACAGGTTGGATATTGAATGGAAGGAAATGTGTAATATTTATTTTTAAATATTTATTTAAATTAATATTTATTTTATATTATATTCAATTAATTATTTGTAATTTAATTAAAAATACATTTTTATTTTAACTATTTATTTTATATTATATATTTTCTTATTTCACTTGCGTGTTTTATATTATTAATTTCCCTATTTTAATTATTTGTTTTATATTATAAATTTTCTTAATTTAAATATTTATAATAAATTTTATATTTTTATGTTATATATCTTTTTTTATTATTTTATAAAATATGTTTTAATTTTTTTTTCATATATGTTTTATAATTTTTTTTCATATAATATGTTTTATAATTTTTTTTATTATATATATATTGTTATATTTATTTAGTATTTTTATTTTATATTGTATTTATTTTACATATATTTGTTTAATTTTTATTTTTTAAGTAAATTATTTTATTACATTTACTTTATACAAATTTTTATTGACACATGCCCCCATTTCTCGACGGTCAAACAAAATTCCCCAAGTTCTCCTCCATGGGAGGATCGGTAGAAGGGCTTCCATTTGACTATCCTCCATAGAACATTTTGGAGAACTGACTCCCCAAGACCTCGTTAAAACCCCTTCCCGAGGAGCTCCGCAACAAGTCATCTTTGTTGTAGGAGGAATTTGAGAAGAATTGGTGCGCCAGTGGAGCTCTCTGGGATGTTTGTGCTATATGGGGATAGATAGATAGATAGATAGATAGATAGATAGATAGATAGATAGATAGATAGATAGATAGATCTGTTTTATAAACACCTTGACTATTTTATTAAAGGGGTATGGAACACATTATCATCCAAAATATCCAAAAATGTTTTATTGCTATAAAAAATAGTTAATTTTATTTTTAATTGAATGATGCCAAAATTATATTTCTATGTAAAGTTTAACTAAATATTTTTTCGAATCAATATTAAGTTTTGGTATAAAATTGTCTAAATACGTAACTATGAACTAATTTTTTTTCAGTGATGATTTTTTTTCATGTTTGATCAAATTTAAATTGATATACGTTCTGATGTATTTGAAAGAACTGGTCTAAATTTGCTATAGTGTATTTTCAAACATATTACTTTAATTTGTCTATTGGGATTAGATATATAGAGTATATGTCATTTAGTATTTTTCTTAAAAAAATAGTTTAACAAGTGAAATGAGTGATTTTTTTTTAAATATTTTTTTTGCAAATATGGATCATCCGTACAGAAAGTTTGTTGAACACATTTTGTTTATAAAAAGGCAAAAATATAGTTGTTTAGAAAATATTTCTTGACTTATATCAAAAATAAGATAGGTAACTTTTTTATAAATTTTTATTTAAAAAAAATTATAATTTTCTTTAAATGTGTAAATATGTGTTTATGTTAATATGCAGGCACACGTATGTAGGAAAGAAATATGATATCTGTAAATATAAAGAAGAAAAAAGTCTAATGTGTAGCTTTATTAATTTTAAGTTAGTTACTTATAAAGTTGATATACTATGCAAATACAGATTAACCAAATGCCCTTGACAGATTTCCAAATTTATTGTAAAACTAGCAATATGGCCCGGCGTTGCTCGTGGTCACTTTGCACAGTAAGAACTGCGCGATTTTGTCTTGTCAGGGTAGCCATCGCATATCACTTTCTGTGCACTGTGAAAAATAAACTTTTATCAAAATCCAGAATTACTTTGAGGATTTGAGATTCCTAATCTATTTTTATGTTCACGACTTTACATGCTATTGCGACTACTGTTTAAACTGATGTTTTTGTAAAATGTTTATTTTTTTTAAATAAAAATTCCTAAAATTCTTTTAAATTGCATATTTTTTGTATAAAAATTAACCATTTAGTAACAATAAACCTTTGTAGAAAAATTTCACATTCATTAGTTTTAATATTGGCGACGCAATAATATATCAAAGAACAAATATTGCATTGTTCCAAATCGATATAATGTATCGTATTTGGTGGTTTTTTTTTGTGCCAATTGGTGACCGGAGTCTATATATCCGTCTTTCAACATAATTTCATAAGGGTCAATATTTACGGACAATATTTCTTATAAAAATTAATTATCAAATATTCATTTTTGAATTCCAATACTATGTTTTTGAGGTAAAAATTTAAAAATAAGCTACATGGAGGTATAAATATAGAAAACCTTAAATTAAACTTTTAGGGTGGCCCATTTCAACACCATATAAATATTCGACTCCGTAACAAAAAGCACTATTGTCATAAAAGTTAAGTTGTTCAGAACATGAATACACATGGCGTCAGTCAAAAGATCTGGTTTATCTTCCTCCTTCGGTTGGCGAGGTTTTTGTTAACGACGTTAATTTTGTTATTTGGACACTAATTTCGCCATTGTGATGATATTTTTAAATATAGGACCTCTCTTTTAGCTCATTTGGCAACATTTTTATTGATTTGGAGAAATTTTTAATTCATTTGGCGACAATTTTAATTTATTTGGCAATATTTGGCGACATTTTTAATTCATTTTGCAATATTTGGCGACATTTTTAATCCGTTTGGCGACATTTTTAATTAATTTTGCGACATTTATTATTCATTTGGCGACATTAAAAAATTATTTTGCAACATTTGGCGACATTTTTAATTCGTTTGGCAATAATTGGCGACACTTTTAAATTTATTTGGAAACATTTGGTGACATTTTTAATTCATTTGCAATATTTGGTGACATTTTTAATTCGTTTG
The DNA here is from genome assembly GCA_963932185.1 of Troglohyphantes excavatus. Lineage (NCBI taxonomy): Eukaryota > Metazoa > Arthropoda > Arachnida > Araneae > Linyphiidae > Troglohyphantes > Troglohyphantes excavatus. Next base: position 56,033,517 of record OZ010673.1, on the reverse strand, counting down.
GCGACATTTTTAATTCATTTGGCGACATTTACTCATCAGCCAATCAAAATAAATCGTTTATCCCAGTATTGTCGAAAAATATTTTTGGTCGCCAAGGTGATTTTTAACAATAATGTTATGAAGGGAAGATCGAGATGTACATTTCCCATAGGCGTAATGTTAGAGAAAATGGAAAAAGTTCTATAACTTTTGAATGGTTGCATATATCCACATGAAACAAAGTGCATATTTTAAACTAAGAAAAGTTTGTTCACATGGTGCAAGTTTCATAAAAATCCGTGCAGTAGTTTTTGAGTTAAATCCGGACAAACAGACAGACAGACAGACAGACAAAAAAATTTTAAATGTGATTTTCGGAATCAGTGTATCCTAATTCGTGGAGAAAACTCAAAATGAGGGGTTTTGTTCGATTCCACTGACAGACACTCCATTCTTATATATAAGTATTGATCAAGTAATCGGCATACAAGTATAAATTTTAAAAAATGCTTCTAACTATAAAAAATTTTAAGGAACAAAAAATAGTAGTTTGTAAGTCACTTTTGGGCAATAGACGGTGTGCTAAATGTTCTTATGAAAGGTGTATACTTGCAGTTTTTGTGGTTTTCATATTATTTTAATGCTGCCATGCAGAAAATGCGACTCGCCAAAAAATTATCCGTAGGTTGGCTACAAAGGTCATACACATTAAAATATTGTAATGAATTACACAAATATAAGTTATCTGTATGCACAAAGTAAATGCTCTGTAATTACTTGTACCAAAACTTTTTATATGTTACTAATTGTCTTGAGTAGTTTTTGATGCTTTTTCTGGTGTTTTAACTATACAACGACACCTATAGGCAAAATTTAAAAATAAAACTTTTATTCGCTTCAACAAAACATTTCACCTTCGAAACAATTTAAGTAATAACCTTACATTAGCTATTACTCAAATACTTAACAGCTACAAGCTTTTTGAAATAGAATTCTGGCAATTAAAGACACAAAAAGAAGAAAGTGTTAAATAACATTTTAGATTTTTTTAAATTTTAATGTAGATGAATCAGCTATATGCAGCTGCTCTCAACATTGAATAGCTCTTCTTGATTTATTTTAGCAGATACAGAGCAATAGGAAGTATATGTTTCACTTGTAATGGTTCGATTTCATTAATCGAACCTAAATACCAAATGTGCGGAAACGCGCCAAATTTGTTAACCTACCCCTAATTACGCTCACGGACGATGAAATGGAAAAAGTGTCAATTTATTCCTTGGCGACAAATAGTAGTGCCAATACACAACGGAAAGCGACCCTTTTCTTCGGGATTCTTGTCAGTGAAAAAGCTGTTTATTTTGTAAAGTGTTTTTTATCATTTAGTCCCTTCAATTGAGTATTGAGAGTATATTACATGAAAATTGCAATGCATTAAAAATCGTTTTTATAAGCCAACACGCTTTTTTAAAAAACCATCGTAATAGTCGTCATAATAACGTCATAGCTTAATTAAAAACCAAATTAAAAATATTTTTTCTAACTGATATGGAACTTAAAGACACAAAATTATTTATTTAATGCAATACCCAGCAAAAAAAGTCAGCATGAAACCATCATCAAAATTGTACAATTGAAGATTTTTTGAAGTTTTTATAAAGGATATTGAAACAAAAAACCGCAGTTTTTTTGAAGTTTTTAATTTTCCTGCATAAAACCTTTAAAATATCTACATTTTCCCTTCATGATTAAAAATTGAAGTTTTTTTGCAGGTTTTTATGAAGATTTTTACAGTTTTTATGAAGGACATTGAAACAAAAACCTTTAGTTTTATATATTTTCAAAAAAACTGCAGTTTTCCTGCATAAAACCTTCAATTTGAAAATTTTGATGAAGGTTTTATGCTGTCATTTTTTTTCTGGGTAGTTAATAAGCTTCACCTTAATATGTTTGCAAGTTTTGATTTTTTTTCTTTTAAATTCTAAATTTGTCCTCTTTTTTGTAATTTTTGAATACCAGTAACAATGACTAAAAACGCAACAACAAAAAAAGTTCCCAAAAAAATTACATCTAAATTGAAAAGAATTATTAACTAAAGTTCAGAAACCCTCATTTTATATCATAACAATTATGAAAAACAATTATCTAACTTCGATTTCAAATTAAAGGTACAAGTGAAAAAGATAAAGGTCCCCTTTTGCTAGAAATCCAGAACTCAACTACTTATGTTAACTAAAAGACTACATTTTCATTGTAGCAAAATGTAAAATGGTAAGATCGATCAATTGGTGATAGTCGGTCAAAAGTACTCTAAAAAAACTTTCATAAACCATGAAACTTTTCGATTTTCAGAAAAATTACTTAAAGTGGACTGCCATCGTCCTTCACATGGACCATTCACCATATAAACAATTAAAACATCATCACTTATTTATTATTGGGTAGTTGAATAAGTTCACGCTGTTTTCCAACAGATGGAGTTACCGGAACTGCTTGCGTTATTTTATGATAGTGACCCATCTATTTACAAGTACTATAAGCAAGCTTGAAATCCAGTGTATGTTATTTCGCGGAAGTGCAAACAACTTTATTTTTCATTGCGTTAAATATGAAAAATAGTTCGTGCCAAAAAAAGAGTATTTGCGGGGAATTTTACTGACCTATTTTATTCAAAAAAAATCTGCAGTTGAAGTTCACAGAATTTTTGTTGAGACTTACGGCGACCATGCTCTGTCTGAAACAACTTGTAGAGATTGGTTTAGACGCTTTAAAAATAATGATGCTCTGGCGCACCGAAGAAGTTTCAAGACGAACAATTGGAAGCATTACTTTATGAAGACTCATGTCAAATGCTAGCTGAACTTGCAGAATCATTAAAAGTTGATCACACAACAGTTTCAAAACGTTTGAAAGCATTAGGAATGATTCAAAGGCAGCCGTACGAGTTGAAGCCAAGAGACGTCGAACGGCGTCTTTTCACCTGTGAACAACTGCTTTAATGGCAGAAAAGGAAAGGATTTTTGCATCGTATCGTAACTGGTGATGAAAAATAGATACACTACGATAACCATAAGCAAAGAAAATCGTGGCCATCCATCAACATCTATAGCAAAGCCGAATATCATGGTTCCAAGCTTCTGCTCTGCATTTGGTAGGTATAGTTTATTATGAGCTGCTCAAACCAAATGAAACAATCAGGGGAGATCGCCACAGACTACAATTGGAGCGATTAAGCCGAGCATTGAAGGAAAAACGGTCGTTGTACGAGCAGAGACACGACAAGGTCATTTTGCAGCATGACAACGCTCGGCCACATGTTGCAAAACCGGTAAAAACCTACTCCTACCCCTCCCGTTGTATTCAACAGACATTGCCCCTTCCGACTATCATTTGTTCCGGTCGATGACGCATGGGCTGGCTGAGCAGCACTTCCGTTCTTATGAAGATGCCAAAAATTGGGTCGACTCTTGGATAGCCTCAAAAGACGTGTCGTTTTTCCGACGTGGAATTCAAATGCTGCCAGAAAGATGGGGGAAAAGAGTGGCTAGCTATGGGCAATACTTTCAGTAACATGTTTTTTAATGATTTTTTAAAATAAAACATTAGTTTTCACAAAAAAACAGCGAGAACTTATTCAACTACCAATAGTCTCTATGTTTAATGATATAAACACAACTACCATTTAACATTATTCTTTTTACAATATTAATACATTATTCCAAATGCACAAGCCATTATTAAATACCTAATTAATTTCAAACAAGAAGTGTAAAAAAAAAAATATCAATATTTTTCTTCCTGTCAACGCAATCAGTAATCCTCAACAGAACACAAAACATTGCATAAACGGATATTTTAAGGAAATTAATAACAGCTTTGTGCAGACATTTTTCCCAATTTTTATTTATCCTTAATACTACGCACGTGCTTGGAGATTAGTGAGACTTAAATCTGGCGTAGTTAAATTAGAAAAATAATTGTCTGTGAAGAAAGAACCGTAAGGGGAAATGGCTTAGAATCACGATTTGACGATTTGAGCTCCGTAGCAATTAAATCCGATGTGGCTTTTCCCTTATGTATTCAGTATTTAAGTTTAACTTAAAGTTATTGTTAGTTATTCCAAAGACTAGACTTGCCTCGTTCTTCGCTGTTCAAAGTTTAATTAATGGGTTGATTTCAAAATGCCGCTTTTGTAAACCTGAGGAATAATTTGGAATTCAAAATTATCCTGGGAGCTTAAAATGTTCAAAGAATTTATTTAGGGTCGTATTTTTCATATAGAATTTGCTTCTATTAATTTATTTTATACCGGAAAATTAAAATGTGAAATGAATATTACATTAAAAATATTTAGTTATATATTCGTTTAAACGAATGTAATGTTATTTTCATTAAAAACGTTTTTTAAATGCTATATCCTATATTCAAATTATATTTCGTTACGGTTAATATTTTACTGCAGAATTTACTTTTATATTAAATGATCTCTTTTATTAAAATGTAAATTTCAAATATTACCCAATTTATTTTGGGCAGTTGTAATTTTGTGCAATTTTTATGGCGTTCAAAGATAATAAATATGTATGTATTTTCGATAAAAAAAATATCCAATTATTAAACTAAATATGTATAATATATTTGTTTTTAATTATTTCTATCAACACCTATTTTATTCATAAAAAACCTTTAAAATATTACCAAATTTACTAAAACATTAAACGATTACTTCTACATTTAATATAAAATTATAAAATTAATAAAAAATTATAATTAATATAAAGTTGGTAATCGGCATACGAAAGTACGATTTAAACTAAAATGTTTTTCCTAATATAAAGTTTTGTTCAAGCAAATAAAAAAAATAGCTCCAAACTTTGTCCATAAGTGGCGCTACATATACCTAAATATATATATATATATGTGTGTGTATTTTTTGTAGTTTCCAGATTAATTTTGATGGAATACAGTGTCGCAGTGAAACAACTGGTTGTGTAGATTGGAGAAAGAGTGAATACATTGATATATGCTGGTGAACGCAAAAATAAATTAATCATTAACTGCTTGCACAATTTAAAATATCTGTAACTGATTTTTTTTAGTTTTTGTGTCATGTTTCTAAAGTACAGCACCTTCTATTGGCGAGGTTTGGAACTAATTTTTTTATTTATTTCAAAAACACTTTTCATCGAAAAAAATAATTTTAGTCCAAACTGCACCCTTATACCTCAATTTATTGTTATTATATTAAATTTTAAAATATATTGGGGAATTAAATATTACCTTATACACTCAAATCTGTTTTTGTGCGGTGGATAGGGACCGCATAAAAAAATTCGCACAAAATTTCACGAGTAGCTATAAAAAATAGTTTTCGCAACACAATTACCGTATATACTCGCGTATAAGCCGAGAAATTTAAGTCAAAATTTTCATCAAAAAGTAGGGGGGGTCGGCTTATACGCGGGTCAGTAAAATTTATAATATTATTTGCCTAAAATGGGAAAAGAAGAGAAGTTGAAATTAGCGGATTTTTCTGAAATCGCCCCGACACATTTCCGAGATCGAGAATGTGCGTCACGTGCTGACTGAAGACCGTTCTGGGCATCGCGGCGTAATCGTAACGCAAAATTTAACTACTCACATAAATAATCAGTTTAACTTAATAAAAAATATATATTTTGATAAATATTTAATTGGTTTGTAAAATTTATGAAGCTAGTAAACGCTACTTTAATAGAATTTCGGATGGAAGACTAAGAAGTTGACATCGTGCGTAGCGAATGACACTAAAGTCAATGTCTTTCTTGCTCGATTGCAATAATTAAACAAAATTTATTTCCCCAATGCAGATTTTATTCCTTGATAATATTATGTACAGATATTAATAGTTGTTTCATTAGTATTTTGGATGGAATTGGCTTTAAAGCGGTAAAATCGGGGTTGCTAATCGGCGAATTCAAGTTCTACTTTCAAGTCATTTATCTCGTAATTAAAAACTAAATAATTTAAGAAGAAGTATATATTCATCCATAAAGTAGTAGTATTTCCTTCCCAGATGGATAAAAAAAATTCTCATCCGTATTTAATAGCGAGAGTAGTCAACGATGTTGACAGAAAATAGATGATGTTTTCAAAGTTTTTTAATCTTTACAAAACGATGTTAAAGATTAGAAATTGCACATTTTGGTATTCAAGTTTGTGGTTTAAAATATTTTATTTGATAATAAGGGAGATTTAATTTAAGAAGTCCGATGGAGGTTTGAAAGACACCAGAACATCTCGAGTGGTACATACTTTTAAGCCCGATGAATCGTCACGAACTTCGAGGAAGGCCGTTTCTCCAGCCGCTTTCTTGAAACTTTTCATTTCTAGGCTTAAATATTTATTTTTCTAATTAAAATTTCACTCTTTTGTCGAGGATTTGCCGATTTTAATCGGAATTTTTTATGTACGAAAATACAACTCGGCTTATACGCGAGTTTCCGATTTTGGACAAAATATCGGCCTAAAATTAGAGGGTCGGCTTATACGCGGATCGGCTTATACGCGAGTATATACGGTAAATTTTTTTTATGCGGTGGATAGGGACCGCATAAAAAAAGTCTCACATAGAAAATAACTCAAAACCTTACGAAATTACTAACTAGGAATTGCTTTTTTAAACGAAATCAAGACACGAGGCTTGACAGCTACTTGGAATCTCGCCAAACCTTTTGGAATCTGATTTAGAAAATACACATGCGAATACTTTTAAATATTTTTTTTACATATGTACTAATTTTACACATACAAAACGTATAACCATTATCCTCCGTAGTCTGACAATACGCGAACTTGGTTTAAAATCGCTTTCGTCACTTGAAGATACTACCTCGCACTCGTTTAGAGTTGACTTTTTTTCAGTTACCATGACGCCAGTGATCAGTTTTTGCGACGACTGTTGTTTCATTAGACGCTTGTATATGTCTCGGTAGCCAGATAATCAATTATGTTCCAATTTGATTGAAATTTCCATATACCGCACAAAAAAAATCGCACAAAAAAAATCGCACAAAAACAGGTTTTACTGTATTTTTAAATATATGCATGATTTTAAATTAGATATAAAAGCAAACTATTCAAATAAATGCAATCGAATCTTTAAAGAATCAAAATATCTAGTATATTGCTTTTAAAAATAGAAAACAGTGAACGGCATTTCACACTTCCAAATACCAAAATGCAATAAACTTTTATATAAAATACTCTATTAAATGAGTATACTTTTATTTATAGTGTAATATAACCGGGTCATAAACTGTCAAGCTTTTTCATGTTCGTTGATAAAGACAAGCTTGACCCAAAATGTAATCTGTTTCCTGGGTAAAATTACAGAATTTGTTTTTATTGTGAGTTGACTTCCTTCATATTTATCAATATCACATTTCCTGCAGTTAATATATTAAGCAAACAAACAAAAAAAGGTTTTAAGAAAAATGTATTTAACAAGTATTAAAATCGCGCTTTGGTTTCTGGTTTTATTCAGTTTTAATGTTTTAAAATAGGAAATAGTTTCAGACTGCATAAATAGACTAACTTCAAAAGCATGTAAATGTTATTTTAATGATTTCCTAACAATAGAAAGAAAAACAATTTCAATAAATGTAATTATGAGATGGTTATTAAAGTAGTATTTAATAAGTAATTAGTAAAATATAAAAGTAGTTTATTGATTGGAAACTAAGTGTTCAATAAACTCAGTTCTCAGACACTGCTGTCACGTAATGGTGGTAATGGTACTACGTATTGAACCACGTAATGGTAACCAGTGGTTGGCAAACTCATTACTCAACAGAGCTAAATATCAACAGTACAAGGATTGAAATTTTTTTAGGAGCCAAATGTTTTAAACTATATACGTAGATTAGGGTATTCCTAAGCTGGCCTTTGCTAAAACCATCTCAATCTGATTAACGTGCATTCGCTGAGGTCGACCCCTTCCAACTCTCCCATCCACACTCGTCTTGTATACTTGTTTCGTCTATCTACTTTCGTTGAACTTCTCTATTTGTCCAAACCCTCCCAACATGATTTTCTCAATCCTCCACACTACATCTTCTTTCACTCTATAACGCTCCCTAAAATTAACTTAATAAACTTTACTTAAAGTTAAGTAAGTTAGAAGCTCCGTTACCCAATGGAAAAAGGCGTTCAGCTATGAATCAGAGGATTCCTGGTTCGACCCCCGATCGCTGGACTTGACAAAGAAAATCTAAAAAGTTGTGATCTAGGGTTGCCTGCTTCGATACAAAAATACTACTACTAAAATACTAAGAAAACTCGTATTTTGAGTTTTATGCAACGTTATGAGTTTTGGTGCAACTTTACCCAACTAAATTGTATTCGTGGTAGCAACGTAAAATGGTGGAACTAAGCACCAAATGTTGATTGGAGCTAAACGGGTACCAAATTTTGGTGGTGTAAGGTCGTAATAATTTTTAATAGTGTATGTGGCAACCAACAAAAACTTCTTTTATATTATATATACAAGTCTTAGTTAAGCCTTAGTTATTAAGTTTTAGTTAAACTATTAGTACGTCGAATAAAACTTGATATCACACTTAATGACGATACTATTTATTGATAAAATGAAATTGTAAGGTATCCATAAAATTAAATCAAAACGATGACAGACTAACATTAATGTGAATTATGGCTTTACATCTAATTGGAAAGTTTGGGTAAGTCAAGTTTGTATGGTGTTTTTAATTTTTGTGGAAGAGCCATACTCAAGAGGCTAAAGAGCCGCATGGGGCTCGCGAGCCGCGGTTTGCCGACCACTGGTCTAGTCCACTGAGCTTAAATCATATAAACACTGGAGTAAGGACTCCCATTAAGCGACAATGTTATTAACTGTGCCGCACATATTCGGACACTGTACTACACGAACACTAGTCGGGAAAAAGGTTGAGAAAACATTCAACCTTGGCTATGCGGGAGTCTCACATGACGTCACAGAAAGATTTCAAACTGTTTTTTCGGTTCCTTTTGTGTTCTTTTTCTTGTCAGTAAGATTGTTTTGGTTTGGTTTGGTCAATTAACGTTGCACTAGATTTGCACAGTGGGCTATTGGCGACGGTTCGGGGCCAATCTCAAAGGAAAGACCCGGGAACGATGCCTCGTATTTTTGAGCCATGGTCAGATGACGAGGACACCACCTGAGCTAGCACCCGGCGCCTTCAATAGATGTCGGGACTGTGGACCCCGATCAAATGTATCGTGCGCCAGTCCCGTATACACGCCGTTAGTTTTTGTGAATGTTCTGGACGACATTCTAGTATTTTGGTAGCGAAGTTGGCAACCCTTAAATCGTAATATCACTACTTTTTACTATTATTTAGTCTAGTCCGCTCAAAGGTTCGAACCGGGGACCCTTTGGTTTCCCAGCTGACGCCTTAATCCACTCGGCCACGAAAGCCCTTGTCAGTAAGAAAGTAAATATGTCAAAACATTTATTCTATAACATTTACTGCGTTTTTGAACCCCATAATCGCGTTATTAAATCTACACATATCTATGCGAAAGAACTACTTTTTCCACCTTCGCTCATCAAGGTGTAAAGTGGTCGCGCACGCTTAGTCCTCGCTCCAGTGTCTATTATTATTTTAGCTCAATTGTCTAGGCACCAACTATTCAATGTTTACATCATTACGAGTGCGAGCACGTAATTTCAAGTTCCTTGAGACAATTCTCTGGATCTCAGGAGTGTTTTGTGTTTCTGCAGCTGTAAGTATTCATTGAGCGATATAATTAACTCTGAGTATCCGCTCTCTATTCCATGAAATCAGTCTCTAAACTATTCTCTGTTATACTGTGACGTTTCGTGATGTTATTCTGTATCAATTGTATCAACATTCGAGGTTTAGATTATGCGGTTTGTCTGATAAATCATGATTTGTCTTAAATGTCCATTCCGGATTGCTTGTTAAAAAAAAAACCGGGGATGGTTGTCACGTGTGACCCCATGTTTGGATACCTTTTACAATTGAAGGGTTTGCTGCAAAAAGGAAGTAGCTCCAACCTAGGGGAAGAAGCTCAGAGAAATGGAGATGTCTGTCTCATTAGTTTGTTGCAATGTAGTGGTAGCTCCTGGAGGTACCGCCATTTTTCCCCAAACGACTGACGTTCTTTACTTACAGGAAGGTTATACAGCACTTATAAACAGTAGAGTGTTTGGTTCCTTTAGCTTTTGTGGTTCTACTATTTACTACAACCAGACAGCGCAGCAGATGAGCCGGACGTTACACAGGGGGATTGTGATGATTAAAAATGTAATATTCTGTTTTTAAGCCAAGTTATATGCTATATTTCAATTGAAGTTCTCTTTAAATAATATTATAGTAAATTGTATTTTTTGGTGAAATATTTTTCATAGAGGTAGACAGAGCATCTATTTGGTTGCAAGAAAGAGGTAGCTCCAACAATCCAACATGTGACACATCATCTGGAAGATATATTTTTGAGTGAAAATACTTTCATAACATGTAGGAACAGTTAAGAAGATTGATCAAAAAGAATATCTTCACACAACTTGGAATTTGAATTTTCAAACGTTTTTTACAGCTTTCTGCAAACTTGAATAATTGGAGCTACCTTCTTTTTATAGCAAACCCCTCAATTGGCAAAATTGTGAAACCCTTAAATATTCCCTTAAATTTTGCCTTTAGTGTCTTATTAATATAACTTTTGGGGAATTTTTTTTAATATTTTTCCTATTTACATAAGCCGTGACAACCAACCCGACAGTACACTGTTAAAAATTTCAGTTCAACGATGTACCATGTATTGGTGCAAACAGAGGTCTGCAGCAAATTACACCATATCATAGTGGAATCTAGGTTGAACCAAAAATCCTTTATCTGAAAAAAGCGGATGTTTCACCGATAATTGGTTTAACCTCTTTAACTGCAACCAAAATTGTCGCTGTCGCTACATCAACAAGCCGAGAAATCACATCCAAAAAGGACACCGACGAACAAGGGCTTCCGTTGCCCAATGGAAAAAGGCGTTCAGCTATGAATCAGAGGATTTCTGGTTCAAGCCCAATCGCTGGACTTGACCAAGAATAGCAAAAAAGTTGTGATCTAGGGTTGCCAGCAAAATACAACTACTAAAATACTAAGAAAACTCGTATTTTAAGTTTTATGCAAGGTTTCCCAACTAAATGGTATTCGTGGTAGCAACGAAAAATGGTGGAACTAAGCAGCAAATGTTGGCTGGAGCTAAATGGGTACCAAATTTTGGTGCAAGGTCGTAATAATTTTTAAGAGTGTATATGGAAACCAACAAAAGCTTTTTTCTGAATAACCACTTATTGCTATGTTATGAAAACTGCAGGAAAAATTAACCTGATATATACACAAAAGATATTCTAATGATAGAAAGGTACATTGTAAATCCAGGCTCATCAAATATTAAAAAGCAAAAATTATAACAATTTGTCTCGGTATTTTCTACTGTAGGTATCTCATCTAAAATAATAGTTAATCATATCACTAACCATCATACTATTAAATCGAAAGGCCTATTTTAAGTAAAATTAAGGACTGCGCAGTTAATCAGAAAACTTACAATTGGCCAATAAATTGTTAACTATTAATTAAACATCAACAACCAAATAACATATTGCTTTTTTTCTTGGATACTTTTAACGTTATCTTAACTAACTAAACCCAACAACTAAAAAAATATACAAATAAGAATATTTTACTTGCACTTGTAATTAATGTATTGTTTTCTTGTAAAATAGAACGGTTTAAATCTAAAGTAGCTATTCGAATGAAGTAAAAATAAAATAATTGACGAAGGATTATCTTTAAGGGTTCGCAATAAATCACTGCCTTAAGCATTGTGACAATTAAGTGTGATAGAGCCCTATTTATATATGTTGTTTTAGACAGTCTGATAAATACTTTCCAGAGTTAAACTAATGATTGCATTTCAAATTGGAGCTTTTCCAAAACAAGTAAAATGCATCCGCAATTTTACAAAGCCAAAGAATATACATATATATATATATATATATATATATATAATATTAGTTCATTACACATGTATTTAAAGTTAGTAAGTATATGTGAACATATTAGGAGATTATTTCTTTAAATTATATAAAACGGCACCTATTCTTTTAAGCTTTGTGGGTGAGAAGAGCAACCGTCCCATAAATTTTACAGGCCTAGCTATGGGCTTGTAACAATTTTTACCAAAGAGGAAGCGGGAATTTTTAAAGCATGTGAGGTCTGAAGTAAGCTATTAGCAACAGAACAGGTATTTACATGATTTCGCAGATGTGACGCTCGAATAATGATTCCTGCAGATCGTATACAGCTTACCTTTTCAGTTTTTCAACCCTTCAAGACATCCTACCCCCATCTGCGAATCTACCTGCTTTGAGAAAGAATTGTTAATGATCCGTCCGTCAGACAGTTACATGCCTCTTATTGTAAGGCTAGTCGTCCTTCCACAATGCTTTGATAATTCTTTCTCCGTTTACCCCAAAGCTATATTTTCTCTACCCCGTTTAAGAATACATATATATATATATATATGTATATATATATATAAATATATATATATATATATAAATATATATATATATATATATATATATATATATATATATATATATATATATATATATATATATATATATATATATATATATATATATATATATATATATATATATATATATATATATATATATATATATATATATATATATATATATATATATATATATATATATATATATATATATATATATATATATATATATATATATATATATATATATATATATATATATATATATATATATATATATATATATATATATATATAAACAGCATTAAATCACATTGTATGCAGGTTTTATATAAGCTGAATGGTCATTTCTTCCAAATTCGATTGTTGATTCGTTGTAATCAGCTTTAAAATGGAGTTACACAACCGCCAATTGATCAGGGCCAGTCTAAAAAAATACAGGACTTTGTGAGGTTAACGGGGTATATGAGACACATTTTACTTTTTTCTTTAATTTCGCAGATATGATTATAATTTTTTTCTACATATTTGCATAAAACATATTAACAAAGTCACATGATCAAACATTTCAAATTATATATTTTTTTAAATAAAAATTTACAAAAAATTAAATTTCCTTATTTTTTATATAAGTAAAGAAATTATTTTCTGAAAAACTATATTTCTCCTTTTAATAAACAGAAGAATGTGTTTAACACACTGTCTTTACATATATTTTTTATTTGCAAAAGAACTTCTTTGAAAAATATTTTGAAAAAATCCCAAACTACACTGGTCAAATTTTTTTTTTTAAATATATAAAAATAATACTAATCCCTGAAACAAATTAAAATAGTATGTTTGAAAATACACTGTTGGAAATTTTGAACAGTTTCTTCAAGTAGATCTGAACTTGTATCAATTTAAAAAAGAACTTAACAATTTAAAAAAGTATTTATTTGCAAAAGAACTTCTGTGAAAAATAATTTGAAAAAAATCCCAAACTACACTGGCCAATTTTTTTTTAAAACATATAAAAATATTACTAATCCCTGAAAACAAATTAAAATAGTATAATTGAAAATACACTGTTGGAAATTTGGAACAGTTTCTTCAAGTAGATCTGAACTTGTATCAATTTAAAAAAGAACTTAACAATTTAAAAAAAGAACAATTTAAAAAAGTATTTATTTGCAAAAGAACTTCTGTGAAAAATAATTTGAAAAAATTCCCAAACTACACTGGCCAATTTTTTTTTTTAAACATATAAAAATATTACTAATCCCTGAAAACAAATTAAAATAGTATAATTGAAAATACACTGTTGGAAATTTGGAACAGTTTCTACAAGTAGATCTGAACTTGTATCAATTTAAAAAAGAACTTAACAATTTAAAAAAGAACAATTTAAAAAAGTATTTATTTGCAAAAGAATTTCTGTGAAAAATATTTTGAAAAAAATCCCAAACTACTCTGGTAAAATTATTTTTTTAAAAAAACATATAAAAATATTACTAATCCCTGAAACAAATTAAAATAGTATGTTTGAAAATACACTGTTGGAAATGTGGAACAGTTTCTTCAAGTAGATCTGAACTTGTATCAATTTATAAAAGAACTTAACAATTTAAAAAAGAACAATTTAAAAAAGTATTTATTTGCAAAAGAACTTCTGTGAAAAATAATTTGAAAAAAATCCCAAACTACAACTGGTCAAATTATTATTTTTTTAAAAACATATAAAAATATTACTAATCCCTGAAAACAAATTAAAATAGTATGTTTGAAAATACACTGTTGGAAATTTGGAACAGTTTTTTCAAGTAGATCTAAACTTGTATCAATTTAAAAAAGAACTTAACAATTTAAAAAAGAACAATTTAAAAAAGTATTTATTTGCAAAAGAACTTCTGTGAAAAATAATTTGAAAAAAATCCCAAACTACAACTGGTCAAATTATTATTTTTTTAAAAACATATAAAAATATTACTAATCCCTGAAAACAAATTAAAATAGTATGTTTGAAAATACACTGTTGGAAATTTGGAACAGTTTTTTCAAGTAGATCTAAACTTGTATCAATTTAAAAAAGAACTTAACAATTTAAAAAAGAACAATTTAAAAAAGTATTTATTTGCAAAAGAACTTCTGTGAAAAATAATTTGAAACAAATCCCAAACTACAACTGGTCAAATTATTATTTTTTTAAAAACATATAAAAATATTACTAATCCCTGAAAACAAATTAAAATAGTATGTTTGAAAATACACTGTTGGAAATTTAGAACAGTTTCTTTAAGTAGATCTGAACTTGTATCAATTTAAAAAAGAACTTAACATGAAAAAGTCATCAATGAGAAAAATGAGTTAAAAGTTACGTTTTCAGGCAATTTTGTACCAAAGATTAATATTGGTACGAAAAAATAATTATGTTGTACTTAACGTAGAAATAAAACTTAGGTGTTGTTTAATTAAAAATAAAATGAAGTGGGTTTTAAAGGAATGAAATATTTTTGGATACATTTGATGATAATGTGTCCCACTCCCCCATAATAAAAACGGCATTCCATAGAAATACATAAGTTTATGTTCTTCTCAAATAAAAAAAGAGACATAATAAAATTGTTTTTATAGGGGTTGTTTTTAATTTTTAGATTTTCGCGAAAAATATATGGGATGTAACCACCTTGAGAACAATATACTTGAGTAATGAACTAACTATATGACTTGAGAACTTCTATCATCTAATAAATTATAAAAATAATTCATTCAGCAAATATAAAGAAAGTATGCCCGTGAATGCGTAGTAAACTCAGTCCTTTATTAACATAGGGGCACTGAATTAAGTAGAAAACCTTCTTAAGAAGTAATAATTTAAGCTTGTCAAGTTTTACTATCGGTCCAATGGTTGCTGAGATCAGCGAAGACAAAATTATGATTTTTCTTTCATTAGAAAAATACATTTAGAGAACTTTTTATAGTCATAACCCATCTTCTAATAAAGTTATTAAAAACTTGATACTAAACTTTTCTACTGGGTAAAAATTATGAGTTTACCGAATATCATCAAAATCGTATTATTAGTTCCCTAAGTCTGCTAAGTACATACAGTACATGCATACCCCCACACCTATGTATTAATACACTAAAATCCGAAGTTATATTTTTTAGTGTCAATGTATAAAAATTTTTATATTGGTATGGTTAATGAATGCATAAAACTGCATTTTTATTATCATTATTTTATCATTTTACCAGATTACATTACAAGGCACATGTATTTGACTTCTATATTAATATGTCTGTGATAAGGAGGGATTCTCTTTCTTTACTAACTCCTAATTGGCATAATATATTCTGAAAACTGAGAATTCGAATAAAGTTTTGTAATTTTGAAGATTTTACATGCTATTAAACATGCTTTTACATATATACTAGGTTTTTTTTTAGTAACATGTGGGAAAATGGGTAAAAAATCGGGTTTTTTTAGTTCAGAGTCTAATTTCTGTATGGAATTTTTTTTTTAATTTCAATTTTTTATAAAAAATTTCACTATTTTATTGTGAACACAACCCTTTATTTTTATTTAAATCAGAAATTTATAAATATTTCTAATAAATACTTATCTATCCATTCAAAGGTGGGTCAAATGGATAAATTTTTGGGTGTCGAAATTTTTGTGCAAAAAGATATTATTAAAACAAAATATTTAGTTAAATTAGTAACTTGAATAAATAACAACTTTAAAACCAAAGCTCAGTATATTTGATTATTAATGGTTTGATTTTGTAACAATTTATTCTAAACGCAAGTTGTAAAATGCTATTTTAAAAAATCGACTTTTCTTGTAATTTATTATATTCGAAAAGAACACCTGTTTTATTATAATTTATTTTATTTTGATTCAGGAATCTATGATGTATTTACTTTATTTGTACTTTGTTCCGCATACGATATTTTTACTTCGTTTAAAACGTTCTGTTTCATTGTAATAAAACAAACAAATAACTTCCATTTTTTATCTAAATATTTTCTTTTGTTGACTGTTTATTTGAAAAAAAAGATATATGTAACTTCCTTATAATAACATACAAACAATGTTAAATATAGTGCAGTTACTTTTTGTCATTATAAGCTTCAAATTTTGTATTTCTGTAGAATATTGCATTCTTTTCGGATATCGTTAAAACTTTCCAAATTTTCAATTATTTAGCATTAATAAATAGAATACCTATTTTCCCCAGTTATGTAAATATGGCATGACACAAAATTGGAATTTCAAAAAGTTTATATTTTTTTTAACTGAGTTGAGTATTAAAATAAGTTTATAATTTAAAAAGTAATAACTATTTTTTAAAACAAAAAGCTTTTATTATAAATATATATGTTTGTTGATAAAAGACAATTAAAGAAAAAAAGACATTTAAGAACATTTGTTTGATTCTTGTTAACCATTTTGAGTATACAAAAAAATATGATATTTTGATGCATGAAAGCCAATTTATATTTTGGAAATATTTAAGTTTAAATTAATTATTGTAAAGCACATTAAATCTAAATACAACTTTTACACTTTAAGTAAAAAACAAATTATAAACAAAAATTGTTTTTAGTTTATTTTTTTAAATTAAAAAAATCTTAAATGTTACAGTTTGACAAACGCAAATAATATTTCCCAAAATTACAAATTCGTTTTAAAAACAAAACTCAATTATCTATTAATATAATATTTATTTAATTTAAGGATCCGTTTGACTCATTCATAAATTTTGTTTACGTAATTAAACGTCATTTTCATGTCCTTAACCAATCCGCATTCTATTTCCTCTCATAAGTGAACAATCACTCTTTAATAAGACTTCCTATTGTTTTATCAAACCACACTTCCTTTAATTAATTCCCTTATTGATGCAAGGATAAAACCGAAGAAAAGGAATATAAAGCTGAAGTCATTCTTTTCACCTACTCTTTAAGTTCCTGAACTGACATCACCATAACTGCTCGCGTTCTGTTTCTCGTTATTTTGGAAGATGTGGAATTCATTTTTTATCGTGTTTCTTACAATTGGAGGTAAGGTATTTTTCACATCATAAAATTAAATTAAATAATGCGATATTTTTTACATGAATATGTCTTTAAAATATGTCCGGCTACAGCGGTCGTTGGCAGAAACTTGAGCGACTTAAAAAGTGTTGATATTTCAAAGCTTCATAATTACATTGTTAAAAATAGATAATTAAAAATAAGTAAAATGTACTCATTTTTGAGTACATTCGATGTTTATCATGGCTCCGAAGACATAAGTTTCAATTTCGAAAAAGTCATTAACTATAAAATACGCACAATGAATATATATTAATGAAAATGTGCATACGCTATCCTACATAGGTTGCTTCCATAAATTACTTTCAATACATATTTACAACCAAGGCTTACCGGGAATCGATCGCAGATCCACCGCAGTTCAGAGTCTTATCCTTTAAGCTATCTGGGGACGTGAAGAAGTTATAAACAGAAGTAATGTTAAAAAGATGTACCAAAAGAATTTTTAAGTAAGATAATTGAGTTGTAATAACTTGGTTTCCATTTAAGCAATCGAAATCAAATAATGTGTAAAACGATCTTCTGAACAGTTTTTTTTAGTTTGTCAGGTCAACAGGAACTGATATTAGCAACATTATATCACACTGCTCATTTTTGAGAAACTACGGTTACTTAAATTTGAGAACTCCATCGCTCATATACAATACAATTGTAGTCAAAGAAAAACGAGTAGATTCAGTTACTCATTTGTAAGTACCTTTTTTTTGTGTACAGTGGGAATTAGTCTATGGGAATAAATTATCTAGCATTCTGTTGTGGAAGGTAAGTTAAGTCACCAAAGTTGGCCATTAATCCACTCCCCTTCTTTTACATTTGTACCGCGTGGGGAGAAATGAGTCGCATTTCTTACATATCCTGACTTGTTTAACTACTGTAACCTCAATTATAATCGACGCACATTGGGTCTCGTCTAATTTAATTTAGCCTTCTGAGCGTTTACGAAAATGTCAAAATTGTAAAGTTGCATTCTCTGTAAAATAATTTAATTTATATTTCCAATGCATATTATATAAATATATTTTTTTATTTCATTAAATATAGTTACCAATAAACACCCAAACGCTTTGATTTAAAAAAATATTTCAATATCAAATATTTTTAAAAATTTATAATTTTTGTATATTGCTAGAAAAAATGGAACTGAATGGACGATTTTAGTCGTTCAGCTCCATCAAAGAACTAGAGGGGCATAAGTCGAAAATAGAACATTTTTTTTTTAATTTTGTTTAACCACTCCTTTCAATAATAAGCATGTCAAAGACTTGACCGTACAAAGCAAAGTCAAAATAGGAAAATTAAAATGTTAAAAAAGAGCTTTAAACAACAATTATGTAAATTTGTTTCCCGTTAAGTCAAACAAGAAAATTTGTGCAATTCTCGTAAAAAAAAATTACGGCCTGGTATTGATAAAAAAAATTAAGGGGAACATAGAATCTATTTAAAGATATTTAAATTTCTTTATGGTTAAAAGCAAAAATTATACTTTGTGATATATATATTAAATGGATTGACAATACCAGCACGGGTAATAGACAATTTTAGTAAAAGTAAGTTTAATATACTTGTCATTTTTCAAAACTCTTTTTTGCACTCTAATGTAACCTAAAATTTTATATATAGTCGTGTACAATGAATGGGTTTTGATACTCATCAACACGCCAGTTTTGCTTGTATGTTTTCCACCTCAAGGTAACAGTTGCCTTTTGTATGCAAGGTCGAAAATTAGTTTTCATTAAAAAAATGGTAATTTTGAAAAATAGATTGAAGATATATGTAATATCACGGTAAATTAACTAGTAAAAAATTTTATTTGGTGATTTACTAATATAATTAAGCTTGAATGATTTTGCGTGCGTTTTTAAATGTGATTTATAACAATACAATATTTATTAAATGGCAATATTAGTAAATGAATTGAAACATGTATGATAAACATTTAAATAAAATGAATTGAAACATTTATGATAAACATTTAAATAAAATGAATTGAAACATTTATGATTTAATTTACTATGTTATATCACATTAAATAAAACCAGCTCAAATATTTTCATTTATGTATTAAAACTGTGATAAAATAAAGTGAAATAATTTGAGATTAATCATAAAATAAATGAGTGTCTGCACTTGAAAAAATTAAATGACTTGAACATTAATACATTAACATTAATACATTAACATTAATACATTAACATTAATACATTAACATTAATACATTAACATTAATACATTAACATTAATACATTAACATTAATACATTAACATTAATACATTAACATTAATACATTAACATTAATACATTAACATTAATACATTAACATTAATACATTAACATTAATACATTAACATTAATACATTAACATTAATACATTAACATTAATACATTAACATTAATACATTAACATTAATACATTAACATTAATACATTAACATTAATACATTAACATTAATACATTAACATTAATACATTAACATTAACTAGTACTCCATTAATTGCATTTATTAATTTAATATTCATTTATTAACATTATCTATTCATTTATTAAAACATTACCTAGTTAATACATTAACATTAACTAGTAACCCATTAATTACATTTATTAATTTAATATTCATCTATTAACATTACCTATTCATCTATTAACATTACCTATTCATCTATTAACATTACCTAGTTAATACATTAACATTACCTAGTTAATACATTAACATTACCTATTTATCTATTAACATTACCTATTCATCTATTAACATTACCTAATTAATACATTAACATTACCTAATTAATACATTAACATTACCTATTTATCTATTAACATTACCTAGTTAATACATTAACATTAACTAGTAATCAATTAACATTACCCAGTAAACCATTAACATTTTCTAGTAATCCATTGACATTACCTTGTCTCCAATTTCCGATTATACAGCTGAAGAATATAAAAGTAAAATACTCAAAATTCAAACAACCGTGAGTGTATATAAACAAAGCCATTTTTAAAATCATTGGTTTCTTAATCATTAAAATTGTTACCTAAAATAGATATTTTAATGAAATGAGACAAATGTCCGTGTATATATACCATGTTCATCATAAAGCCACTAACGTTTTGTAGTCAAAATGTACGCGATTTAAACAATATGAAGTGTAAGCGTCATCGCTGACTTTAAATATGAAGCGAAAGAAGCTAGCAGAACAATCCGTTGATCAACCTTGAAAATAACTTGTATACTGATTTTAAGATTAAACTTTACATTTTAGTGATATAAGTCGACTGTTGACGTACGGTTCATTTAAAATATTGACTTTCAGAAAAATAATGAACCAGATTTGAAGATTAAATTTGAGGTACCTTATTATTCACTTTTTAAAAAAATTATCACATTTATAAATTAGGTTAAGTTAAGTTAGTTTCTGAAACTGTCATTTAAAATAAAACTTCTCATGATTTTAAATTAATTTAAATTTTAAATTAGGGTTACATTTATTAATTTAATAATTTGGGGGGAAATAGATACATTTTGTTAGATAAATATATAAATGCCCTAATGTTTAATATTTATACCGTTAACTGTTTTAAATTAAAAATTAAAGTTTATATAGTTTAGGATTTACAATATTATCATGTGATTATATTAAAATACTGAAATGTATAAGAAGAAATATCTTTCATTAAATTAATGAAATTAAATTAGGCCTATTTTTTTTTAATTTGTTGTGGTCTATTTATTTAAATTTCCTTTTAAGTGTTTTAAATTTACATAATTTACAGAATGTTTGAATAATAAGAATTAGTACACATGGATAAGGTATTTAAAGTAATTACAAAGTTTTTTAGTCAAATACCAGAAATAAAAAAGTCAAAGACTAGAATGACATCAATTGATACCGTAAACTGCCTCATAAAACTTCCAAATTTATATTTCAATTGCTCAAAATAAATTAAAAACTTGTTTTTGTGCAGAAAAAAAGCAAATTATTTGAAAATTGTCTGGAGAAAGTGACGATTTGAAGAAGATTTTATTTTAAAGTTAAAATATCTTACTGGAGTTCAGTTGCGGTATATTAAACTTAAACAGGTCGAAAAAGTAGTTCAAAAGTATCTAAATGATACCAAGAAGTTTAAACTTATGACAATTTCATAGACATATAAGATTACAGATGACAAAGAAGGAGCATGCCGAACAGGTACTCGTATAAACACAGTTAAAAATAGGTAATCAAAAATAAGTAATAGGTAATATAAAATAAGTAATCAAGAATAAAATTTTTGAGTACATTCGATGTTTATCACGGCTCCAAATTTATAAGTCACATTTTCGATAAAAACATGTACTCAAAAATGAGTAGAATTATTGAAAATGAATAAAAAGGGAAGTTGCTTGGCTACATAGGATGCCTTCATCAATCCCTTTCAGTAAATATCGACACTTACAACCAAGACTTAACGGGAATCGAACCTCAGGCATCTCAGTCCAGAGTCATATCCGTTAAACTACCAAGGCGACTTGAAGTAGTTATAAACAGAAGAAATGTTAAAAATGTGTGTCAAAAGAATCGGAAGTCAGATAATTGAATTGAAATAACTCAATTTCCATTTAAGCAAACGACATAAAATAATGCGGAAAACCACCCTTCTGAACAGCTATTTTAAGTTTGTCAGGCCACTTTCTTCAGATGACTTGAACAGCAGCTTAAATTGGCAATCACATTGCTCATTTTTCAGAAACTACAATTACTTAAATTTGAGTACGTCATCACTCATTTACGATGCGGTTGTACTCAAAGAAAAACGAGTAGGTCCAGGTACTCATTTTTAAGTACCTTCTTTTATAGTGAAGTATTCACGAGCTAAACTTTAAGATACATTTGAGACTGCCTCTACACGATTATTTTAACCAACTTAGTTGTCTTATTAATATATTAAATTTACATTGTACCAGATTAATTATTTCGGATACTAATATAAGTCATTAAGAGTTGGGTAGTAGCGTTACAGTGACCCTTGAATCTAGATGATACACTAGTCCGTCACTTAGAACTTAATAGGTTTTCAACAAGCAATGTCTGCAAAATGTCGATGCCTTGAAGTATATAGATGTATTTCCAATTGTAAAAAATATTTTTAGTAAATCAAACATTTGATGCTGAACAGTTATTTTACTTTAAACATTTTTAAGACCTTAAAAATTCCGAGACCTTGTTCGTCTCTATTCTAATCTCAACGGTTACTAAGATTTTCAGTTTAACCTTTTGGAAACGGTTGGTACAGCATATGTACCAGTAGAATATTTCAATTGAATACGTGGTGGTTAAACGTCTGTACCAGCATTTATTCCAGCGACTTTTTTTCTCAATGTGCGATGTATATATAGGCTGATATGGCGATGTTGACAAAAACAAATAAAAGAATTGTCTTGCCACTTTTCGTCAAGATAATTCAACTGCTGCATATCCTGGTTTCAGCAATGGTCTTGTTGTCGCGAAATAACAAAGCGTTCGACTTGTTAGTATTGATTTACGTGTCAGTACATCAATACTGAAGACGTGTTTTTTATCTTGTTTTTGACAGGTGCTTTAGCCATGGGAATTTTCAGAGATTGTGACATGAAAGCGTGCGAAGGTCCGTCAAGTGCACTAATCACAGGAATGGCGCCAACTGAAGAACAGCTTAGAGAGATATGCTCGTAAGTTTTGTATGAAATAAAATATCTATAAAAGGCACTTTTGTTAATTCCTAGTGTAGGGTACCCCCGCCAAATGTGATTTGGCGACAATTGGTGGGCGATAAATTTTATAGTTTGTCAAACCTATTTCATGACTTTCCTAGCAATATCATGATGTACGGCAACCTTCTTTTAATCTCGCACCGTTTCACGTTGTTTTGCCAAGGCATTTGCGCCAATTTTCAGAATCGCGCCAAGTAGGCACCGTACTCTGGGAATTTACCGGCAATTTTCATATACTCTACTATATAAAATGCTCCTTATTACGTAAAATTTTAGATTAGGTTTTGAAATGTAAGTAAATACATAGCAGTTTTTTTAAAAGGTTTCTGGAATGGTTGTTCAGAAAATAAAAATGAAAATTCCTATTTCATAAACATGAGTGGTATTCTAGTATTTTAACTTACTATCATCATTTCTTTTCCATTGAACAACTTCAACTGTTAAAAATTTCAGTTCAACTATGTACCATATCTTGGTACAAAACAGAGGTCTGCAGCAAATTATACCATATAATAGTGGAATCTAGGTTGCACCAAAAATCCTTTATAGGAAAAAATCGGAGGTTTGACCGATAATTGGTTCAACCTCTTTAACTGCAATTGAAATGTTGCTGTCAACTATCCGCTACATCAACAAGCCGGGGAATCCTATACAAGAAAGACAACGATGAACAAGGGCCTCCGTGGTGGGTAATAAAGGCGTTCAGCTATGAATCACAAGATTCCAAGTTCGAGCCGTATAGGTAGACTTGACAAAGAAAAGGAAAAAGGTTGTGATCTTGCGATCGGAGAGTTGCCAACTTCGCTATGAAATTACACCTACTAAAATACTAAGAAAACTCGAATTTTGAGTATATTGTAACGTTGGGTGGTTGGGTAGTGTAGCATCATCTTCGCAAACCTGTCAATAAGGACTGGAGCTCCTGTGTTGACTGCAAATCAAGCTACCTACATACCAAGCCAAAACTTCTGTCCCAGAAATAGGAGACTCAAAATTAAATTTTAAAATATTTAATTAAAGTTAAATTTTTAGATTTAAAAAAAAACATAATATTGCATAATAGGTTACAGATTATTTACAAATAATACAAAAGAAAAACAGAAAGGACGCCTGGCGACTGGTCCTTCCTAAGCGACATAAACGTCATTCCAGCTAAGTGTCCAAAGAGTCTCTGATTTTCTTTTAGTTTTCTCAGAGGTAGAGAAAAAAATGTAATTCCTAACGCATCAAGCTGGTGGCTCCACCCAGTGTCACTAGATAGAGATAGTCCTTGATGATGGTAAGATATATTATAGTTCTTGGGATGGTACAGTAGTTAGGCATGATAAGAATTAAATTATTTTTTTCGGCCGACCACCTAACGTTTTGGTGCAACGTTTCACCACTAAATGATAAACCGTGGTAGCACCGTAAAATGGTGAAACTAAGCCCCAAATGTTGGTTACAGCTAAATGGGTACCAAATTTCGGTGCAAGGTCGTAATAATTTGTAATAGTGTAGTACAATAAAAGTACAACATGCGATTTCAACAAAAAAAGTATCCCCATCGTTTTATCCCTGCCTCCTTCAA
Organism: Troglohyphantes excavatus; assembly: GCA_963932185.1. NCBI lineage: Eukaryota > Metazoa > Arthropoda > Arachnida > Araneae > Linyphiidae > Troglohyphantes > Troglohyphantes excavatus. The sequence continues at coordinate 56,008,565 of OZ010673.1, read as the reverse complement.
ATAAAATTTTAAGGCCGGTAGTATGGCTATAAAATAATCTTTTTTTTTTCTATTTGTTAACTAGATTCAAATGTTTAAAAAACAGTTAAACAATATTTAGTAAATAAACTCAATACAAAATTGCTCCTTTTTAAGTATTTGAAGTCAGTTTTACAACATTACAAACAATTCGTTGTGTCCCTATTTTGTTTATACTTCAAAAATAATATATATACTTGTCAAAATAAAAAATTAAAAATATTGCATTTTTTCAGTTTCTTATGACTATGGTAAAAAAAAAATTCAGTTATGGTAATTAAAAAAAACGAAATGTACACCCCAACAATTACAATTAATTACCATTTTGCAATTAAAGTTTACATTTAATTAAGATTTCAATAAGTATTTATGAGTTATACAATAAATCCTAAAAATGGAAAGTGCACTATTCTAATACATTCTAGTCAGAAACCTCAAACATAAAGGAATAATTTATAATCAATAAAGTTTCTCAAAATCAAAAACCAAGTAAAGAATAATTATTAAATATACAAGATAAATTATCTAAATTAAAGCATGTACCACATGTAAAAACTCTCATGCAGATACATTAACTTTTACGTGTAGGCTGGGACAACGTATGTCCCATAGATTGTACATGTCTATAAAGGGTCTTGGGACAATTTTAACCAAAAGATGTGGTAAGAATTATGAAAACACATGAGGTCTGAAGTATGCTGTTTGTGGCAGAACAGGTAATTAAATACTTTCGGACATATGACGCGTGACTAATGTTTTTCGACCCCTCAAGTGACCCTACCACCATCTGCGAATCTACCTGGTTTGAGGAAGAATTGTTAACGATCCATCCGTCAGACAAGTTACACGCCTCCTATTATAAGGCAAGTCGCACTTCCACAATGCTTTGAGAATTCTTTGTCCTACCTCCCAAAGCGACATTTCACCCCCCCCCCCCCCTCATTTAGAAATTAGCCCACAGGCAGGGCAACTTTTCTTTAACTTAGCCCACGTGTAAATGTACATTTAATGAACCAAATTTATAATAAGTTGAAGTTCAATTAAAAAAAGTAATGTATTTTTTAAAACATGTACTTGATGTTTAATTTTTTTTAAACTACAATCTTCTTGAAATGCAAAACCATTTCATACATGAGGCGCTCAGAGCTAAAGTGGATAAAGTCCATATAGTTTTGAGATAATCAAGGGTAAAGTTTATGAAAAATGATTATAGCTGAAACCTAAAATCATTTAGAGGATAATTTTCTTTTTATTTTTGTAGCATGAAGAATAAAATATGGTTAAAAATTTTAAAATATACATAATTAACAAGTATTAATTTCGCAACAAACAAATTTTTTTATACTTTTAGACTTCGTCCGCTTTACCTCTGATCGCTTCATATATGTGAAATTATAAAACCAAAAAACAAAAACTAAAATGCGTCTATACTGTATTTCGCCCCTAAAGCATAAATCGTTAGCTAAAATGCAAAACACAAACCTTAAATAAAACAAACAACCCCGCTAATTGGAGCCAACATTAAAATATAAGAGAAATTCATAATTTCGTTGTTAATCAGGAATCTATAACTATACTTAACTATAACTATACTTAATCTATAACTCTAACTTAACTACATCTCAAGGGAAATTCAAAAACGAGCAGTTGCGCTTTTTCTAAAATCTTAGCCGTGGATAATGAATTTTTCTTTGAAATTAAGTCAAGAAACATTATACTTAGAATCAAGGTAAACATTTTTGTGTTATCGCATTTTGTATCAAGTTTTCAAAATTAGGTTTGTTAATAATTAAATTCGGAAACCGACGTTTTGTTGGCCTGTAGGGAATCGAGTGTAAAGATTTAAGAATTTCAAAAGAAATTACTTTATTATAGTAAAACTCGAAACTGCATATATTTAACCATAAATAAATAATATTTTAAACTTCTTAAATAAACCACACAGATTTTTTTAATTTTATAGTTGATTGAAAAAAATTCATTTTCATTGCTGTATTACATTAGTGGACATTTCAAAAACTGCAAATTTGCTTTCGATGCGTTTAGTTACATTTTAAGTATTGCCCATAATATTTAACACTCTGATGGCCATGCTGAATGACTTAAGTTGTCCATGGATTTCCAGTTTTTCCTGCAATACAAATAAACTATTTTTCAAACAAAATATTTTATCAAATCTAAATGCCTGGGGTGATTCTTGGAATTTATATCTATTAAAATAATAAAAATTAAAAAATATATGAAATACACATGCATTGTAAATATAAAGTAAACAAATGTGCAGAGAAAATTACTTTTTAATTTTTTTTGTCCTTTTTCTAAACGCTCAGAAGGTTAAAATATAAACTAAATCTACACTGTAAAAAAATTTTACTTAAAAATGGATACCTGAATCTACTTATTTTTCTTTGAGTACAATTACATCGTAAATAAGCGATGACGTACTCAAATTTAAGTAGCCCTACTTTCTCAAAAATGAGCAGTGTTATTTAATATTACTTATATCAGCTTCTGTTCAAGCCATCTTAACAAAGCGACCTGACACAATTAAAATAGGTGTTCAGAAGACGGTCTTCCGCATTATTTGATGTCTATTGCTTAAATAGAAAAACTGAGTTATTACAACTTAATTATTTACTTCCCATTTAAACTTGACAAGTCAATTTGAGAACTTGTAAATGTAAGAAATTTACAAAGAGAGACCATTGTTTCCCAAACCTTTCACAAATACCCATTTAAGGATATCGTATTTGTTTAGTTATTTCCTAGTTATTTTTTTGAACCTTCTTGACTAAAACCCTATGTTGTTTTTGAAGTGCTAAATACTGGACTAAGGTATCAATATTATTCAACATCAATATTATTATTATTTGTGGACCATTCAACGACATTCATGTTACTTTTTAACTAATTTTTGTAGGCCTATGCTGGAACGATTTGAATGCCAGAAGAATGCAATTAAATCCTGCACTGGGAAAGATCTCGAAGAGTTGGCCTCATCCGACAATACCACCGTGGCTTCCTTCTCAACCTTGCTGCTGAACTTGCAAAGCGTCAGCGCGGACATTTGCGATAAAGACAGCATCCTGCATGAAAGTAAACAACGCAATTTATTACTTTGGTAAATGTGTAAGGACATAATAAATTGCATTAAATAAAACGATAATATATTTTAAAACGGCATTTTAAATCATTTCGTTTCAATTCCTATTGAGAATTATTGACTGCAAATGCAACTTTAACTTTTATTCAGTATTGTTTAAATACGCACTCATTAAATTTTGACAAATGAATAATGGTTCAAAACTATAATTAAACATCTTAGTGCTAAGCTGCTAAGTCCGACTCTTGGAAATTCCTTGGACTTCCGTAGAAGACTTAATTCCTGATTAAGTTACTGAAAGTTAAGCCAGGTATATGGTTCAATATGTTCCAAGTACTGCTCACGCTCGACCAATTTCAATGTTCTGCAAATGAAGGGTTTGCTGCAAAAAGGATGTAGCTCCAACCTAGGGGAATTTGGAGTTCCATGTACTGTCTTGTGGTAAAAATAATTGTTCGTTTGGTACCAAAAATATGTAGCTCCAATCGTTAGTTCTCACGTTACTCAAGAAATGGAGCTGTCTGTCTCATTAGTTTGTTGCAATATAGAGGTAGCTACTGAAGCTACCGCCATTTTCCCCCAAACGAGTGACGTGCTTTGCTTACAGGAAGGTTATACAGCACTTATAAACAGCAGAGTTTTGGGTTCTTTTACCGTTTTGTGGTTCTACGGTGGACTACAACCAGACGGACGCAGCAGATGAGCCAGACGTCAAAAGAAGGGGAGTGTGATGATTAAAAATTTAATTTTCTGTTTTTAAAGCCAAGTTATATGCTATATTTCAATTGCAGTTTTCTTTAAATAAAATAATTTTCGCTGTTTAAATTGTATTTTTTTGTGAAATATTTTTCATAGAGGTAGGCAGAGCATCTATTTGGGTGCAAGAAAGAGGTAGCTGCAACAATCCAACATGTGCCACGTCATCTGGAAGATATAGTTTTGAGTGAAAATACTGCCTTAACATGTAGGAACAATTAAGAAGATTGATCAAAAAAAATATCTTCACACAACTTGGAAATTGAATTTTTTAGTTTTTACGGTTTTTACGGTTTTCTGCAAACTTGAATAATTGGAACAACCTCCTTTTTACAGCACACCCCTCAAATGTTGAAGGCTAGAAGGTATTGAAAGGCTGGTCAAAGAAAATTACCAGGACCATCCAGAACCAACCCCAAGCAGTTAAAAATTATTACGACCCTTTCACCAAAATTTGGCACCCATTTAGCTGCAACCAATATTTGGTGATTAGTTTCACCACTTTACGGTGCTACCATGGATACCATTTAGGGTTAAAACGTGGCACCGAAACTCATACAGTTGCATAAAATTCAAAATTCGAGTTTTCTTAGTATTTTATTAATAGTATTTTTGTAGCAAAGCTAGCAACCTAGATCACAACTTTTTTACTTTTCTTTGTCAAGTCCACCAATCGGGCTCGAATTAGGAACCCTCTGATTCATAGCTGAACGCTTTTACCCACTCGGCCACGGATGCCCTCGCTCGTTTGTGTCTTTCTTGTCTGTGGTTGTATATAATATGGCTTGTTGATTTAGCGACAGCGAAATTGTCAGTTGCACTTAAAGAGTTTGAACCAACTATAGGTGAAACCTCCGTTTTTTTCCGATAAAGAATTTTTTATTTAACGGATTCCACCATATTAGGGGGTGATTTGCCTTAGAACTCTATTTTGCATCAAGTTATGGTACATCGTTGAATTGAAATTTTTAAAAGTGTAACTGGAACATTGGGCCAGTGTTTTGCTAACCTATGACGATGGTACGCCATTGCAGCAGGAGGTGGTAAACATTGGAAGGAAATGTTTGTGAATTACTGTTGGATTAGGCTTAACACGAATTATTCGAATAATATAAACAATGAACAGAATAACAAAATGGTCTTGAGTATTTCTTACATTCCGAAATTTTTCCCAAACGTATTTATTCGTTGAAAGGAACCTCAAATTCAGCCAAAAAGTTTTAAACACTACGATTTTACTAATAAATTATTTAATTATTACAAAACCCAAAGACGTTGCAATGTTTGTATATAAAATAAATTGATTGCCAACTTACTTACGCATTATACCAATGGTTGCCAAAAGGTCGCAACTCAAACAAATATTTATGATTCAGCATGACTACTTTTTTACATAAACACAAATGTATAGGAATAGAATTAAGGATGATATGAGGAAAATATTAAACATAATTCGTTTTAAAAATTAAAATATTTAAAAATTAGTGTTTATTGGAGAAAATATTGCTGGGTTTTCATTTAATAGATTGTTCTCCTAGCAAACACCTTAATCTACGAAACTTTTAATAAAAATTTAATATTTGAAAAAACATTGTAATGCATTTTACAATGTTTTTCTTCTAACTGTTCTTTTCTGAATAATTTACATCTAACCAACACTAAAATATGTATTTCTAACACAAATTTCAAAAAATAATTTTTAGGGAATCTAGTCCCTAAATATATTAAACATTATTTTTATACGGTCCCTTTTTCTTTAAAAAATTGTATTATTTATCATCTATTTTTAAAGGTTACGTATCCAGTGTGGAATGTTTCAATGACATGATGAAGGGACCCAATCCAAAGTGCCGAAAGGAAGCTGGTACTGTATACCATGCCTATAAAGAGTCTCGGAAACTACTGGGTGTATTTAAGAACCCTATCCTAGACGCCCAGGATGCAGACTGTTTGTATGGAATTAACTTTCAAGTTTAATATTTAAAATTATTTTAAAGAAATACATTATAAAAAATGGGGCTTTCAAAAAATAACTTCCTACATGTAAAGTTGGCTAAATATCATTGTAATTTTGAATACGTGGGTGGAAAAACAAGGCAGCTCCACTTTTTTATATATACTTTTTTACTTATTTGTCCTGAACAATTTTGTAAACTGGACTAACCTTGTTCTTTCACCCACTTCTTCAATTGTATATAAATAAATTTTCATATATACGAAACTGTATACGACATTTTAACATCAAAACTTCTTTGATAAAAACTTCTTTATTTAAATATCCCAATCGCAAATTTTTAAACCGAGATTACATTGGATAAAATGAGATTTATACAATATTATTTCTAAGTTAATGTATTAATATACACTCAAACAAAGTTTAAGTTTAAATACATATGAAACTTTAAAAGTAGATTGTAGAATCGTATTAGTAATAAATTGAAATATAATGCATTTAAAAACTAGACAATTGTACTAATAAACTTGTACATTTGTACTACTAGACTTGTACATTTGAACTAATTAACTTGTACATTTATGCTAATAAACTTGTATATTGTATTAATAAACTTATACATTTATACTAATAAACTTGTACATGTGTACTAATTAGCTTGTATATTTGTACTACTAGACTTGTACATTTGAACTAATTAACTTGTACATTTATACTAATAGACTTGTACATTTGTACTAATAGACTTGTACATGTATGCTAATAAACTTATACATTTGTACTGATAAACTTGTATATTTGTACTAATAAACTTGTACAATTGTACTAATTAGCTTGTATATTTGTACTAATGCACTTGTTAGTTTGTACTAATTAACTTGTAAATTTCTACTAATTAACTTATACATTTGTATTAATTAACTTGTACAGCTCGTTAGAAAATTCGGAGATGAGTCCATAAATGTAATAATATAATTTTTAGAAATTTTAGACAAAACACGTTTTGACATTTTGCTCCTCAATTGTTTCAAACTGAAAGTTGCAAATACAAAACAAGATATCAAAGTAACAAAAAACTGATCATTTCTACCATTCGACTAAATTGAATTGTTTCCAAAATAGACTCAAATGTATCTATTTCTCGTAGGATCACAGCGTACGCGGTCGCTTGCCTTACCATCGAGTTGAAAGAAAAGTGTGGTGCTGTAGCGGGCGCAACAATGGTGACAATCTTGAAACGAGTCAACTACGTTTCAATCGGTTTGGGATCATGCAGTAAAGACCAGCTCGAGGCTCTGAGGACAACTTACCTGGATTTCATGGAGTTCGACGAACAGAAGAAGACGTGGTTTTCCGAGGTGTTCAACTCAAGGAAATGAATTTTTATTATGTTTTTTTATATAAAATGGAATGTGCGTGACTAGATATTAACATAATTTATCCTATTGGAAATATTATTTTTATTATTTACGTGTTTATTTTTTTTACTAATAAATAAAGTACAGAGCAAATTGGAATGGAATGTTGTGTTTATTTTAAACGTGGTTATTTCTTGATAAATGGACTATATGAGTGTCCCAGTTGCAAAACGTTATATACAAATATTCAAAAAATTATGTGTTGGTGTCATTATCTTTATCGCTCTGGCTTTCATTTCAAAATATAAAAATTTAGCAAACCGTTATTTACTAATAAAAAATCCAGGTATAAATTACTTTTAAATCCTTATTTATGTTTTCATTTCTTAAAAACACAGGGTGTTTACAAATTACTGGGCGATGGTCATTATTTGGTTGTTTGGAAGAAAAATTGCTCAACTAATTCACTTATATTTTAAACAAGTCCCTTATATGTAGTGACAAATAAAGTAGGTAAATTATAACAAAAAAAATGGTTCATTATGTGTAGTTAAACAGCTAAGCAATGACCATCGGCAACAATTTGTGTTCACAGTGTACAAAATATTCAATAGAAAAATCAAAACGAATGTTTATGGAAATTAAACATGCATTTCAAAAAAATTTGTTTAGGAAACTAAACAAAGCACTTAAATATTAAAATACAAATACAACGTTAAAATACGCAATAAAAATCCAAGAGATCTGGACATGTTTCGGGAGATACATCTCCCTTCATCACCAGAAATGAAAAGTCTGTGTGTACAATAAAATGGAAATAAACCCTTGAATTCCTTGACAACATTTTCAAATCAAGGTTTATTTCCATTTTATTGTACACACAGACTTTTCATTTCTGCTGATGAAGGGAGATGTATCTCCCGTAACATGTCCAGATCTCTTGGATTTTTATTGCGTATTTTAAATTTGTATTTGTATTTTAATATTCTTAACGCAATGTTTCTGTAAGACGAGTTTTTATATTAAAGTACTTAAATAACCATATGCTTAACTATGCTATATAATGACTATCTTTTTTAATCTTTGATTAACGAAACGGTATTTTTTACAAAATCGAGTAAGATAAAGCAGAGAGCAATGGGCAAATGGCGTCCATTTTTTTTTTATCGAAATGTATTCTTATTAAAAGTTTATTTTTAAAGAAAACATTTATACAACTCCATTATATTAACAAAAAGTGAGTGTTAAATTATTTTGCAGTTCGTTCTTGTCATTTAGAATAATTTCACTTTTGCAAAAAGATAGTTCATTTTTTTTATGAAATTATATACTTTAGCTCTAATAATTCGAAAACTCATTGTTACCACTTTGAAAAACATTTAGACAACGTACAATTTTTTCATTAGAATGTATTAAAAAGTTTCTCTTTTATACAAAACTCAGAAATATTGGTAAATAATTCGAGTTTTCGAGATTTCATATCGAAGTTTTCATGTAATTTAACATTTAATTTTAAAAAAAAACATTTACCACATTACCCATTTTCTCCACCTTATTCTATGTTTTCAAATTTTCGGTACATATTTACAAATTAATTATTTAAATAAAACTTTATCAAATTGTATTGATTATAAAAAGTTGCTTTAAATCATCATTTCAAATTTTTTAAATTTTATTCGTTTTTATAAAATGTACACCTTTATTAAAGAAAATTGTTAACAAATATTTTTAATTTGAAATTTTTAATTGCTGTTATGAAAGTTTTGCATTAAAACTTCACTGACAGACAACTAATAATAATTTATTTATTGAGCGCTGAATAATTTTTAATCATTACACAAAAATAAATCTATTTAAGTAAAACTATAGGGTAATTTAAAATAATTCATTAAAATAAATTAATTATGAAACGGGTAATTAATTTTAATTGCAAATAACAAGAAAAATTAATTATTAACCCCCACTAGTTTTTTTACTGATTTTGTTTTAAATCAAATCATCAATTTGCATTGAAACTAGAAATTTAAATCCAAAAGAACATTTTAATAAAACAGCTAATGGTTCTTTTCCAATATTCCAATCAAAGCTTTATACCCTAGCGTTGAAGATATCAAATCCGTTTTAATTACTGCAGATCCATTACAAAAATGTATTTATCAAAGCGGTTGCAGTTAGGAAGAATAATTTCCATCTTAAATTAACGAGACGATTTCGGCAGCAATTAAATTTAATTCCGATTTAGAACTGTTCATTTCAATATCTTATGTTTGACGGGATTAAAAAGAGATTTCCCTTTTTATATTTTTCGTTTTCCTCGTGTTATTCAATCTGAAATAATCAAAGTTTAATTACAACGAAAAACGTTTTATAAGTTAGCGGTTTTGTTCCAGAAATATGGCAACTTTTGGTTCGATAGAAAAATTATCGTCTGATCGTTAATGGAATATTTGGAAGCTAACAAATTAAATCATTTATATTTTACTCGAACGTTAAGCTTTTTTTTTTGAGTAATTTTATTATTAAAATGCAACAAAAATTAGCAAATTTGGGGAGTTAGTTTATCTACATTTTTATTTACTATTTATTTTTAAGTAAAAGAACACTATAAAACAAAACTTACAGAACTTGCTTGCTTATATAAATTAAATAAAACCATTAATTAAACCAATTATAATTGAATTGATTATTTATGCATTAAAAATAAATTATATAAGAAACGGTTTGTAAACGCAGAATATGTTAAATAAATTTACAATAAAATAATTAAAAATAATTTAATATATTTTTTTTTTAATTTAATATTTTTAAAATTATATTTTATATTGAGATTATGGTATCATGATTTAACATAAACCACTGAAGGTAAATCTTTAATCTTTTCTACTTGACACAAACAGTGAAACAGTAAAGAGCAACAATAAGTTAACATACTCATTCAATTAGTGCAGCCACAGGACAATTAGTGCATAAGTGCAACCACTGTACAAGTATGGCAACGGCTGGTTAATTTTTGAAAACATTAATATTTCTCTAAAAAATACTATTTATACATTAGTGGAATCTTCTTTTTTGATATTCACCATAAAGTAGGGAAATTTTTATCTTGATAGTGTGTTTTTTTTTAAAGTGCTTACATTTTACCTCTCAAAGGGAACTTTGGTTTTAAAATTTTGTCACTTTTTTATAGTTTTGTGCTGCCAGCTATAATGTCAAAACTTTGTATTCTTATCAAATTTATTGTGTAGTTTTCAACCATATACCTGATTTTGGAACTGTACTTATGGCTTATATTAGTTCAACTATGAACTTAATGATGAACTAATGGTTAACCGTAGTACCACTTGCCCCGTCATTTTGCAATGTCCCTCATTTTTCAGAGCACCCATGGTAAATTGGACAAGCGCAACCATGACTAAAAATACAGGCTAAACTTTTACTAAGGATGAAAACAAGGATGTCATTCCTGTTGATACTGATGACATTATTATAATAATCCCTAAATCACCTATTGATAGACGAGGAAATATTTTACATTTCTAGTCGCTTTCCTCTTTTACAACCCTCAATAAGTCGTCTGACACATTTAAAAAGTTTTGGACCACACTAATCATTGTTAAAAAAAGTATTCAAAAATAATTAAAATTGACTCATTTTGTAATACATTCTATGCTTATCATGGCTCCGAATACATAAGTTTCAATTTTGAAAGAGACATGTACTTAAAATGGATAAAAATGAATAAAAAGAGCAGATGCTAGCCTACAAAGACAACCTTCATAAATCACTTTAAATAAATATCGATAATTACAAAAGAGACCGAGAATTGAACCCATATCTGCAAGCACCGCTGTGCAGATTCTTGTCCTTTAATCTACCAGAGCGAAGTGAAGAAGTTATAAACATAAGTAATGTTAAAAAGTGTGCCAAAGGAATGGGAAGTAAGATAATTTAATTGTAATAACTAAGTTTCCATTTAAGCAATTGACATCAAATAATATGGTTAACCACCTTTTGAACAACTATTTTAAGTTTCTTAGATCGCTTTGTTAAGATGGATTAAACAGAATCTGAGATTAACAATATTACTCATTTTTGTGAAAGTACAATCGATTACTTAAATTTGAATACGCCATCGCTCATAACGAGTAAGTTCATGTACTCATTTTTAAGCACTTTTTTTTACAGTGATGTAGATGTGTATGTACGTTTTGTGATCTCTGATATCTTCATTTTGTTTCAAATTGTTCTAGAATTAGCTGACAAAACGACTAATTTTCCTATATTGTATTATTGCAAATGTGATAGGTAGAATTGAAAAAAAAATCTAATAAATACTGAAATGTATTTGTACAAGAAAATAACTTAACTATTTTTAAATCATTTCTAAAAATATTTTATCAAATCCGTTCTTCAACCAAAGTAGACGAAATAAAATTATTATAATTACATCAAGTTTATTTATATAACGTAATCGGGTTTTATTGAAAAAAAATTTACATCATTTTTATGACATTAATCTTAGTTTTTGGCATTAAATGTGCGTTTTATTACAAACATTATGTTTCTAATAAATAATCTTGTTAGATACCTTTCGTTGACATTGTTATTTTTAATCGTTTTTATGCTCAAATTTTGTGAAAGTTTAATAACAATACATAAGCTTTAAAATGGTGGAATAAATGAAGACAAATGCTTAGTTGTTCTAGAAAATTGTGAAACGTTTTGGAAGATTTCAAATGAATTTTCACATTTATATTGAAATAATATTTAAAATTATCAAAAATTATCAATTGTAAATTCATATGAGAGATTAATTTCTGAGAAAGATACATTTTTAATTTCAAAGTGAATATTCGAAAGTATTTCTAATTTTAGAACATACGAAAACACAGATCGTTATATTTATAAAGAAAAATACGTAGAAAACAGTTGTTTAAAATTAATCAAATTTCTAAAAAACATTTTATTTACATACTTGAAAAATGAAGTATTTCTCAACAAACTTCATTCTTTAACAATTTTAGAACTATGTGCATTCCTTTTCAAGAAACAGTAGTTGTTGTTTTTTTGGGAAAACTCAAAAATACAATTCTAATTACAAATCCCGGACTTAAAATATATTTCTCCCAAATCCGGGAAAAGCACAGGCATTGACTTCGAAATCAGATATTTTTATTTACTTTTCCGGGAGAGAAAATGAAAATCAATTTCTTGGAACAAAGATTTTCCCGCCCTTTTCCGAAAAGAATAGAACAGTCTTCACGGAATTTCGAACAGATTTCGACATGTCTGAGGAACAATTTCGGTCTGAGATGGGTTTTTGTTTACTTTCCAGATGATAAGGTCATTTCCAGAATGTTTTTCTCTATTCCTCTTGTTCGATTTCTTTCGAATCTCATATTTTAGTTCAGTGGATTCGTTATGTTCATGCATGAGGAATTTTGAGTTCTTCTCCTTGTATTCCCGCAGTGGCTGTGAAATAGAGTTTTTACCATTGCTGACTGTAACTGCGACTGGCACAATTCTGCTACGCATGACTGTTCGTTTTCAGATCGAACCATGGACAATGAAAGTTCCTATTTGTTTTGTATACCCATTTCGAAAGTTGGATTATAATTTTGTTTGTATCAGCGAAATACATTTTCTTGAAAATGAGAAAGGGCAAAAAGCAATCTTGAAGTCTATACTAGATACAATTTTTTAAAATACATTTGAGATAGTTTATCATTATTCCTTATAAGGGTAAAATGGTGGAATTTGGGTCATGGGGTAATTTGGATATTTTGAAATTAAATATTAAATTGCACATAGTTAAACTTATGTTTTGATCTGGTTCTCTTTTTAAAAAATTATTTCAGTTATAGAGTACGTTTTAGCAAAACATTAAGATTTCATTCAAGTTCAACAGACGATTTGTTTGAGTATGAAAAAATACTTGTGATAGTTTGATGCATAAAACCTTCTATATAAAAACTAGAAAATTCGAATTACTTACCATTATTTATTGGTTTTGTGTAAAAATAAACTTTTTAATACATTCCAATCAGAAAATTAGAATTTTTTCTAATTTCACCATTGGAATGTATTTTATTTTAATTATTTTTTTCAAGGTTTTGCAAAGTGTGGAAATGGGTTTTATAATTATTAATTCTAAATAATAGGATATGAGTAAAAATTTAATAATCTTCGGCAAAAGTACAAATATTCACAAAAATATGAATTTCGGAGCTTATAAATGACAAGAAATGTCTTTCATCAAAAGAACATATTTCGATACAAAAATGGCGAAACATTTTTTTGTTTTATTGGAAGTTAAATATAATGTTTTATATGAAATAAAAAATTGTCTGCGGAAAAAAAAAACTTTCATACCTTTTAGGTTTCCTAATCAAAACAAACTAAGATTAATACAAACAGGTGTTCTATTTCAAAGGTAATAAATAATACAATATAGTTGATTATTTATCAAAATGGCGGATGGCCAATTACAGCTTGTTTTTGAGAAAAAAAACAGGTCAATAATCAAATTTCTTTTGAGATTTAAAGATTGTTATTTATTCTGTTTAATTATTAATTTGTCTTAAATTAATTACTGGCTGTATTACTAATTTGACTTAAACGTTTGTTTTATTATAGTGCCTTTTTATACTACAAATTCTATAATTCCTAATGGTAAACCAAATTACATCAAATATGAATCGTAATAGGTTACATTAGAAAAATTATTATTAATTTTTTTTATAAATCTCAAAATTAAAGAAAAACATACGATTAGATTTCCAATAAATAAGTTAACGTTTTTTTAAATAATTGTAGTTTTAACATTTTTTTTTCCCGGACGAAATTGGACTTTGAACGACAAAAATCAAGTTTCAATACCCAAATTCCCCCTCCTTGCCCTATGTGTTTTCTTGTATTTCATTTGTATAGTATAAAATTATAAATAATGTGCACATATAAAATCAATCATTCAAATTTGAGTATTGATTGCTGAAAATATATACTAATCGTAAATTAAATGTAACTACTAATTAATAATTAATTACTTCAGACGTTTATAAATATAATATTTTACATATATATATATATTTGATGAGACACTCGTCCAGTTATTCTTAATTAAAAACTATCGAATAATTTTTATGTAATACCACTAAGACTTTTCTGAAAATTACATATAATATTTATATTAAAGTAGCTGAATTTCACGGCGTTACCCGGGTTTACGCAGAGAGTTTGCCGATTTCTTCACCGTGGCGCCATATGGATATTTTAGTAAGAAGTATTTTTTTTTATTTAAGGGTTAGAGTTGGTTTTTTCGAAATCTCATATATATAGCGGCCTAATTCTTGTATGATTGTATGATAAAAAAATTCAAGCTCAGAATAAAGCTGTAAATTTGTATAGTAAACATACAAGCCCGTAAACACTATTCTTCATATATATATATATATATATATATATATATATATATATATATATATATATATATATATATATATATATATATATATATATATATATATATATATATATATATATATATATATACAGAGAGAGAGAGAAAATTGTAATTTATGATTTCAAAATCATTATTTGAAATATTTACTCATAAATTACCGTATGTGATTTGTAAATAGGATTTGGTTGCAGCGCACAAAATTTAAAAATTCCAATTTTCGCTCTCGTTACCACGTACTTGCTCATGATAAAAACAATACCTAGATTAATTCTAAACTATTCTCATTTCATCGTTTTTTGGCTGTACAACAGTTTTCTCAAATTTAAAAAAAAATCATATTACTTTTTAGTTTTTATACAATTCTCAATAAAAGTCATTTCTCTCATTTTGACGGAAATTAAACGACGAAAAACATATTCTCGAAACTTTAGTCAAAATTAAGTAACTAATTTTAACAGCATACTTAAAACTCTTTATTGTTCTTTTAGAGCTCCTCACTTCCCCCTTTCAAGTAACCTAACATGAGTTAATCCACGAACATTATCATTAGACATTAAACTGAATTACTCCGTTGGGAAAGATTAAAACTTCAGCTCTTGCTTTCTTCAAATTACTATACCTGATTTCACCACTGTCATTTAAACTACCGAAAGCTTGACAATGTTGATTCTTTAGAAGAAGACTTTTGATGTATGATCGGATCCACTCATTTGATTGAAATAAATTTCTAACTTTTATTTTCAAAATATGTTTTTGCACATTAGAAAAAGAAAGTTTAAATTGTTACCTTTTACTATAGATGTAATAGACATTGTATATTTTTTATATAACAACATTTCCTTACAATAATATTGACCAATACGAAACAATCGTTATAAATAAAAGTCAGTATAATGAGTTAAAAAAAATATTACATTCACGATATTTTTTTTTTATTATTTGCTAAAATTATAGTTTTGAATATTCTAAATATACTTTTAGTATATTAAAACTGTATTTGTGTTTTTAAATGAGTTGTTATTTGAGATTTTATGCTAGATGACAGGAATGTTTTTCAAGAAATTAAAAATTTAAATCGTTTTTCTCAGTGTTTAGTTATTATAGACACATTAAATTTTCCGAAACGCTAGCCTTTTTTGTTAATAAAGAAATTTATAATTTGTTAATCATATTTTAAAATATGTATACATTATAAATTGACATTCAAATTAACTGAATGAGTTGTAGGGTTTTTTTAAATTACTAAAGTAAAAATTCAGTTTTAAGGAAATTGTGGTGTTATTTAATAACTATTTATATAAAAATCAAACGCATGTAGTATACAAAATTGTAATACCAATACGTATGTAATATTTTAAAGCTTCTGAGAAAAAAAAATTATGAATATATATAAATATTTTTTTAAAAAAAACTTAGAATTTAAAAAAAAATTGTAAACTTGAAAAAGTTTAAAATTAAAAAAAAACGGAATTTTTATATAAATGTTCTTTTACATAAATTTAAATATTATACATAAAAGTTTGATTCAAAAGCTCAAAAAAAATTTCAAAAGTGTAAGTGGTTTTGTATAAATGTTGTTTTACATAAATTAAAATATTATACGTAAAATTTTGATTCAAAAGGTCAAACAAAATTTCAAAAGTGTAATTGGTTTTGTATAAATGCTCTTTTACATAAATTTAAATATTATACATAAAATTTTGATTAAAAAGGTAAAAAAAAAAGTGTAAATGGTTTTGAAAAAAAGTTCTTTTACCTAAATTTAAATATTATACATAACATTTTGATTTAAAAGGTCAAACAAAATGTAAAAAGTGTAAGTGGTTATGTATAAATGCTCTTTTACATAAATTTTAATATTTAACATTAAAATTTTGATGCAATAGGTAAAAAAAAATTAAAAAAAGTGTATATGGTACCGCGTCCTCTTAAACTGTGTTTATGGAACGACAAAAAAAAATTAATCAACTGAAATATATAAAACATCGAAAATTAATACATTAGAATGCACATATTGATATTCACCAATAAAAATATGAAATGTTCATGAATAAATCGATATTAATATCATTACATCCAAAACTATAAAATATTTCATTTAATAACCGGAATTCTTATTCACTTTTTCTACTTATTTAGAAACGAATCCTTCGATTTGACATATCCTTCCAATTCATTCCATAAGACATAAGAATAACAAACATGGATCTCATACGTCCGCTAAAAGACAAGTAAAATATGTCTGTCATCAATTAAACGAAGATAGTTTGATAAGTTCTATTTATTTATCAGTTGCTTTCACATCCTTACATCAAGGAAATATGACAGGAAATAAATTACTTAAGGCCCATTTCCAGTCAAGGCTTTAATTTTACCACATTTAAAATGACAGTATCGGAACACTTGGTTCTGTTTCTGGTTAGCGATTGTAATGGATTGCCCCACGAGTATTATAAATATCATGTTTACTGTATGTAATAGTTAGGTTCAAGATTTTGTCAGAGATATCTATCAAATGCATTGTATTGTAATTGCAATCAAAATGTATTGCAATGGCTCACAAGGGAGTACTCTTATACCATGCTTTTGAGGCATATTGATTAAACATTCGAATTCAAACTACGCAATATAAATTGAAATTTTCATTTAGTGAGTATAAGGCATTAAAAATTCAATAAAATATTATTTTTTCACTAACCTTATTTAATTTTTTGGTCTGCTTTATAAAATGTAATTTTTCTGTATTGCAAAATTCATGGGTTTCTTCCAGAAAAAAATTAACTAATATTTTTTAACCTTTTCGCGAGGAATTCATAATAGGAAAGTTCAACAAGATATGGGCAAATTCTTAAACAGGGGGGATTCGCTTTGGACAGTAGGACAAAGAGTTCTCAAAGCTTTGTGGTAGGTCTGTCCCCTTAAATAACACTTTTGAGAATGCATATTAAAATCCATAATTTGTGATTACGTTTTGATTGTCTACTATAAAGACTTCAGACCCTACAACCTTCGAGCATGAATGGACTGTAGTAGAGCGAATATGACGTCATCATCGTGATGCAACATCTCAGACCTGATGGCACCAGACACGTGACTTCCTTTCAAAATTTATGAATGAAAAAACGTTTCGCGATTGACTTGTGATTTGGAAATACTAGTGAATGTGTTACTTCATGAAGTACAGGATATTTTTATGAATGAACTAGAAAAAAATTATGAATGGATGACGTAATAAACCACGTGTCTGAGGTCAAACATGGTGGCCTCACTTTGGTGTTAGCAAGATTATAACCTTATGATTTCTCTACTATGAGGGATCCATGCTCGAAGCCTACTACGGACAAAATTTCGAATATCTAGGTTTGTTTTCACTGTAAAAAACTTTAATTTATATTTCCAACACATTCCTTTAAAAAAAATTAATTGTATCAGTAGAGAAGGTTATCAAAAGTCCTCCTAATGCTTTAAAATTAAAAATTATTTCAAAAAAAATATTTTTTTATTAACTTTTATATACTACTGGAAAAACTGGAGATACTCGAACGGATATACACGTTTGTATCCGTTAGATGGTTTTAACCCTTTGCACTCCGATGTCGCCTCTCAGCTGCCAACATAACAACTTGTTCTTTTGGTTCCGTGTTCTTTAAAATAAACGAGAACGGAGTGATCCTGTGTTTAAAAAACATCGATTTTATTTCAAATTGTTCTTCTGAAGATCCGAAATATATTACGATTTTCTCCCCTCTATGAGCATAAAAAATTGTGAGTAAAAGAACAGAAAGAGGAATAACTGTTCCGTGGAAAGAACGCAATGTCAAAGATGTTCGCGGATTGCAAAGGGTTAAGCAAGCCTATTTATAAAAACTCAAATATTTAAAGTGTAGTTTTATTGACACATTGCGTCTTTAGTTGAACATTTTTTTTTAGGCTTATTAGAATTTTATTGCACAAAATTCGTGCACAATTTTGTTAAACTTCAGACTATAGTAATAAAATATCAAAAATATAAACCTTATTGAGGAACATTGACGATATACACTTACAAATACGGTAAAACTGCAATTGTTTAGGACTTTAAACATAATAAAAGTTATTAGAAAGTAATTGATTTTTTATACTAACCAAAATTTGGATTATTTTTATATTTATAACTTATTATATTACATTTGTAACTTCGAAAAAGCAATGATAAAATCATTCTATAAACAAAGTTAACTGAAACGGCATTAAAGTATTGCACTTATATTTTGAAAACAGATTATGATTTTCCTTCTTTTGTGTAACGTAATTATAATTCCTCAGTTTTCAGAAGATTTAAACAAAAATAAAACAACTAAACGTACGGATACTTTAATTCTAATTTATTTTGAAAAATATCAGTTCAAAATAAATTATTTACTTTAATGCTTGTTGTCTTTCAAAAATGCTAACATAAACAATGCAGTAAACAGTTCAAATGTATTTTCAAAGTCAATAAAATCATTGAATTATAAAATTATCAATGAAATGTACTTATATTTTGAAAACAGATTAGGATTTCCTTTTTTATATTTAACGTAATTTTAAGGATTCAGATCTTAGAAGTTTTAAAAAAAAATTGACAAAAAAATAAACTAGACCTACGAATTATTTTCAATCTAATTTATTTTTAGAAAAACGAGTTAAGAAATATTTACTTTAATGTATGTTGTCTTTTAAAAATGCTATCATAAACGATGCAGTAAACAGTTCAAATGTATTTTTAAAGGCAATCATATCATTGAACTATAAAATCATAAAAGAATTGTACTTATATTTTGAAAACAGATTAGGATTTTCCCTTTTATGTGTAGCGGAATTATAAGGCTTCAGTTCTTAGCAGTTTAAAAAAAAACAATATTTGACAAAAAAAAATAAACAACTAGACCTACCTAATCTGAATTCTTTTAAATATAATTTATTTTTAGAAAAATGACTTCAAAAAATATTATTGACTTAAATGCATGTTGTGTTTCAAAAATATTATCGTAAACAATACAGTAAACAATTTAAATGCAGTTTTAAAATGGAATATAAATTAATCTTAAAATATGTGTGTATAAAAAGAAGTTTACTTATTGAGTGATTTTTTTACATCAATTTTATTATTAAACACAAAAAACACTTAACAAGTTTTATTATTTATGGATTTTTAGAATGTTTTCATATTCGAACACAACATTTTATTTATTTTTAACAAAAACTTTTAGCAGTTTACTCCTAAAAAATATATTAAGCTATTTTGGGGGGATATTTATAACTACCAGAAGCAAGAAGAGTAAAGGAAAAGAAAGTTTGAAGTGTTGTGATTAGGCGTAATATTTTACTTCTTGGAAAACTGCCAAACTGTAATGGTAGATCCACTCTCTTATTTTTCGACTACTTTAGCCGGATGGGTTTAAAGAATAATCTTTTGAAATCTTCTTAAGGAAAATAAATTAGAAAATGAACTAAAAGAAATGTATTGCAAATATAAGGCGGTTCATTTTCTTCTTAAGCAGCTGAAGTTAAAGAAAATTGAAGTTCTGAGCAGCGAGTAAAATTTTCTGTTTTAATCTTCTCCTAAATCATTATATTAAAGCTTTAAACTTTTTGAAATGAGAATGGAATGCTTAAAATTATATGACTAATCTTAGTACAGAAAAATATATATATAGCAATGGTATACGGTATTTTAGTTTAAAACAAATTGAATTTAGCGTCAAAACTGCAGAAGTGTAATCACGAACTGATTGAGTTAAATTTCTTATTTCAACATTGAAATGCATTGATAGAAAAATTTTAGAAGTAAAAAAATACTAAAGATTAATTTAGAGTGGTACATATTTTCTATTAACCTTTTCACATGAGCTCTATCAAAGAAAAGTTTCCCTACCTGTGGGGTGGGTGAAAAAGGCGCTTTAGAAGGCAGGACAAAGAGTTTTCAAAGCATTATGGAAAGACGACTTGCCTTGCAATAGGAGGCGTGTTATCTGGCGGACGGGTCGTTAACATGTCTTTCTCAAATCAGGTCGATTCACAGATGAAGGTAGGGTTACTAAGGGGTTGAAAAACTGAAAATCCCAGCTGACGACGATCTATAGAAACCATATAGTCAAACGGAACATGTCCGAAACCGTGTAATTACCTGTTTTGCCGCAAACAGCATACTACAGACCTCAGATGTTTTAAAAATTATTCCCGCACTGTCCCTTTTGTTGTCAAAATTGTCCCAAGCCATTCACTAGACCTATAAAGTCTATGGGCCACAGGATAATATGCGCTTAGCTTTTCAACTGCAGAACATTGTAAATTGATTTAGTATACAATCTAATATATAAAGCTGAAATCTCCAAAATCTGTTCGGATGTTGGTTGTTTGTCAGTACAAAATTAGCTCCGTAACTGTATAACGCAGAGCGTTGAAATTCACAGAATAGTTAGTTCAAAAATTAAGAATTTTAACGTAACTCTTTTTGTCTCTACGATGTTCCATTCGAATGTTATGACATATTTTAGCGTACATCAGCAAAGTTTCACGAAGTGGCAACTGCAAAATCAGTTAAAATCAACGGAGAAAAACGAAAACATAATACAAAAAAATTATGAATCAATTAGAATACCGATATTTACACGGAATACTCCAAAACTACAAAACATTGCTTTATGAAATTTATAGAGTATTTTACATGAAATATTATACATTTTTAAGTTTGTACGATGTTCCATTCGTATGTTATAACTATTTTAATTTATTCCATTGACTTAACATAGATGAACATATCGTATGCAATTTAAAATAAAATTTTTCGTTATTGACACTACAAAAATGACGTCATATGTTTTATTTTATTTGATAATTATTGAAAAACATCTGCACATCGGGCTTTTTGCTACTATACGGATTCATACAAAAATGTAAAGGACTAGAATTTTATCTTAAAAAATGAATTAGAATTGTTTTAAAATGTTATAATTGTTTTGTATCTATGTCTTGAAAAATTAGAAATTTTTTGTGATGATTTTTAAGTTTGTACGATATTCCATTCGTAAATTTTAAATATTTTAATGTATTCCATTGGATTCCATGGATGAAAATATCGTTTGCAATTTAAAATAAAAATTTTAGCTATTGACACTATAAAAATGACGTCATTCGTTTTATTTAATTTAAAAAATATAGAAAAACGTCTACACATTAGGTTTTTTGCTACAATACGGATTCAGTCAAGAATTAAAACAACCAGAATTTTATCTTAGGTAAATAGTTTAGAATTGTTTTAAAATGTTATAATTGTTTTATCTCTTTTGTTTTGTTTGTATACAGGTTAATTAAAACTATATTTAATTATATTAGATCGAACTTTTAGAACAATTCTTCCAAAATGCGAGTAATTTGTGTATGAACGTCCATTTTATTTATTTGAAAAATTGAAAAATATTTTATGCAAGTATTTTTTTTAATTGTACGAAGCTTAGTTTCACTGTGAATTTTCAACTCTATACGTCTTTTTAATGTTGTTAAAGAATAAAATTCCACATATACCAAATAATAATTGAGAAAATAAATATTTTATTTAATGTGACAATGAATATTTCCTTTTAAAACATTAAATGGCGATCATTAAAAATTAAATGTTCTGAATTATTGTTCTGAATGAATGTTTTGATTGAGAGTACATGGTGAGATTGTAATATGCTACACTGTTTGCTAAACTATCGCCAAGTTATAACAATTTATTCTTTGGATGAAGTGCGTCTTGACTTTAATTTGATGTGGAAACTTTCTAAATATTTACATGACGGTTATTTTTCGATGCGAATGCAATAACAATAGTATTACAAAATAAAAAAATTAGGAAAAATAGTTTAACAAAATGAGTAAATACCGAATTTTTAATACATTGATACGGATTTTTTTTAATTAAAATTGATAGTTATTCTTCTGTAATAATAGCATTAATAGAAATTCTTTAAAACATGGGCAATGCGCATTTGGACACAGTAAAAGAAAGTTGTGTAGTAATTTATAACATACTATTTTTGTTTGACTATTTATGCCAGCAGGCTGTTCATTTTATTCTCACTTGTATTAAGAACTTGAGGCAGTTTATTCGCCAAAAACGTTTAGGTTTATTCTGGCTGTAAATTACAGTTTTAGTTCTGTATTTGTGAGGTTAAAAATGCAAACTACTAACTAGATACACAAGTTGTTTGTCGAAGAGATTGCAAAGATGTAGCCTAGGGATACATTCATTCGAACGGGAATTTGGAAATAGTCAAATCAAAATTATAATACTGGGAAAAGGGAAATTCGGAATGTTTTGAAATTAAATCATGAGTTTTCATAGTCAAATTTCAATTGGGTTAAGATCTTATCATTGGTGGGGGGAGGCTTTAATCCAGTGCTTCTCAATCTTCAGACGGCCACGGACCACTGATTCGTGAATAACTATTAACTTGGTCATCTTTAAAAAATTAAGTCATCTGTTTTTGCTGCTGTTTTCACTTCCATACGGCTTCAGAATATTTCAATATCGAGATTGATTCAGAAGTTTCATTAAAATTCCCGCTTGAAGCTATTGCTTTAAAATTCCAATTTAATTAAATCCTTCTTGATGAAATTTTTTTTTAAATATTACAAAAATGAAGATCATAGAGCTTTGTTTATTATTTAATTTTAAAAAAAATTCCTTGAATAAAAAATCATAGTTTTATGTAAATACTTATTCCTATAAAATACCTGTTATAATGCACATTATCTTTCAATAATGATGACAACAGTAATTAAAATTTCATCGATTAAGGGAAGTACTGAAAACTAAACCATAATAATAGGCATTTCACGAATAAACTGCGTCATCCATGTTAAAAAATATCGGGTATGTACAGACCGCTCTGTATTGGACTTTGCTCGATACAAGGTTGAAAGTGGGAGTGGATAAATGGCCTACATGGTTCCGGTCTACCTTCCTTTACACGATGGTATGTCATTTATACATATAGGCTGATCCACGTTGAATTATTGATAGCGGGTACACTCCTTTCACCTGGTACAAGCCAAAAGGGGGGGGGCGGTTAAAAATCGGCACGTAAAAAACTTCTGACTTTCGTCTACACGATAATACATTATTTATACCCATCAGCTGATTCCATTTGGAATTTAGGATTTTACAAATGTCGTATTTTATTATGGGAGTATGTCATGCAAGTAGGTACCGAAACTACCCATACCAAAAGGAAATATTAATTTCTAAAAGTATTTTTCCATACCTTATTATATTAATTTCTTATATATTAATTTCTCTTATATATAATTTTTCATACCTTATTATATTAACTTCTAAAAGTATTTTTGTACAGGAATGTTTAATTTTTAAGACTCCATACCTTTTGAGAGATAAACTAGAAATTATAGGATTTTTATCAGTGTATTAGCAACCAAGTAGTATAGATATATTTTTACTTTTTTAACTTATAATTTATTTAAAATAAAAATATTTTAAATTATAAAAAACAGCTTTATAACTGTTTTAAAGAGGAATTCTAAACTGGTGTATGCGATATTCCATGGGAGGTGAGGAATTATAAATTTTCTGTCATTTGTCGTTATTTTATTTATCTCCGTGCGATGAACGGGGACTTTTGCTAGTAAACTATATTTAAAAATGAAATAATAATTTAAAAAGTTTTTTTATTTATATTATTTTTTTAGAAAGGATACTGCTAAGGGTGATATTGTAATATATTTAACGTCATGTTCAGTTGCAATATCATAACCGTTCCTCTACTTTTTTAACAGTTTTTGTGTTCATGTCATACATTTTTTACAGAACTATCACCGGGAAAACAACATGAAATTTTCATCGATGTAGATATTTTTTTTAAAAATAAGCTATAAAAATTTTATAATATGATAGTCCAAAGTTCCATAGTAATTTTTTCTCCAATATTGCACATTATTCTCATGAATATTTAAATGAAATTCATGCTTTAGACTTCAAATAAAGCATAAAAAAACTTCATTGGTTAAGTTTTATTTGATAAAATGCAGTTCATATATAAAAGAAAAATGAAACTGTTTAAAGGCAAGTGCTTCAGATGCAGAATTCCTTTAATATCTTTTTTTTTTCCAATACTAATTCAATATGCAACTTCGTTAAGGGGTGCCATTTTCACCTTTCCACTTATGTTAAAAATGTACATTTTTGCGAATTATCATATATATTATTCATATAGTAAAGATCCCTTTTATGGTCTTTGTACTCAACGGACCTTAACACATGAGGTAGCAAAAGAAAAAGAATTTTCAAGTAAAGTGACAAGTGTTCATCTCATAAATATCAACATTCCTTTAAATGAGTTTAAAATAATTCATTTGTGTTTTTTAAAGCAAGCCGTTGATACTGCTGCCATCTATGTACGACCAGAGGTTTTAAACTTTTATTATTTTTTGGCTATAAAAAATACGGTAATATATTTCGCTATTACAACGAACGGTTGTGTGAGGGGGGATTGTTCGTGCGATAATAATCACAGGGCATGCCATTGCATTTATAAAACGGGAATTTATATAATCGTTCATAAGATTTGTGGGTGTATATAAATATTTGCAACTTTTCAAGAGACCAAATTTATTTCAGTTTTCCATTAGAAAACATTAATTCCTTAACCTAAATGATGAAATTCTATATATCCCAAACTAGAAAAACCTGGAATTCTTAATACAAAACATAAATTCTAGGATTATATCAAATTCAGCTTGTTTAAAAAGTATTTTATGCCGATCTAAAATATGTACTTTGACTTCTATAAAATGCTTTCCAATGTTTACAAGTAAACTATATAGCTAACTAGACCGTTGCGAAGAAATAGATATGTTAATTTTGATGTAGTTCTAAATATACAATGCTTGCTAAATATAAATGCTTGTAGAATATGCAACTAATATATGACAACATAATTCAGTAAATAATTACTGTACCTTTATCGTATATATTTTTAATTAGTAATAACCTGAAACTATTTTAGTACTTATTAGGTATTCCTGCATACATATTTAATTTGTCCTTAAAAATAGAACAGTGCTTCTCCAGTAAAATATTTCGTAAGCTATGCTAATTAGTCCAGAAGATGTTACAGCTGTAACTTAAAAATTATGTAACAATTTTACTGTAGGCAATTATTTCGGTCTTTTTTTAACTAATTATTTTTCTATTCCAACGATGTTTGAATAATTAAAAATATTTCTGTTATGTATTGAATAGACTGCAGAAAATGTATCCACATTTTATCCTTATTCGAATGAAATGTAGTTTTTTAATTGACAAAAGAGTCAAACTAAAACTGTTTTATATAGTTAATATAATTGTCAAAAATTTAATGTAGTTTCCAATAACAAATGATTTATTTTTCTACAACCATGTGCTATCAAAAGTAAATTCATAAAACTTATTCAGTGCAGGGTAGAATTTGAATAAATAAGGTGGGGTAAATGGGTAGGAAAAGGACCATATTTTCATTCATAGCTATTTTTCACTTTTAAAAGATGATTAATATGAAACTTTTTTTGGGGTATTTATGCAATGGTATGTATTTGAACACGTTTAATTTTTTTTTTAATTGCTTAAATTTTTTTTTTAAATATGT
The DNA here is from genome assembly GCA_963932185.1 of Troglohyphantes excavatus. Classification (NCBI taxonomy): domain Eukaryota; kingdom Metazoa; phylum Arthropoda; class Arachnida; order Araneae; family Linyphiidae; genus Troglohyphantes; species Troglohyphantes excavatus. The sequence continues at coordinate 55,982,266 of OZ010673.1, read as the reverse complement.
TTTTTCAACCAAAGTTGGGTAAAATTAGTAGTATGTGGGAAATCGTGAAATTTTTTATATAAAATAGCATTATTAAAACAAATTAATTTTTTTGTCACATTAGTAACTTGAATTAAATAGAATATATAAAATCTCTTAAGGACTCAGTATATTTAACTCAGAATATAGAAACTCAGTGAACTCTGTAACAGTCCTTCTAAAAATAAATATATCCGCCATTTTAAGAAATCAACTTTTTTTTAATTACTTTTTATACTTAAAAGAAAACGTTTATTTCTATAATTTTTGGATTATTTTGATAGTGGAATATTTACTGTATTTACGTTATTTTAAATTTGTTCCGCAGACGATTTTTAAATCTATTTAAAACTTTTTTCTGTGTTCTAACATAACCAGAATTTTTTTTTTCAAAATAGTTTGCTGTTGTTCACTATTTATTTTAGAAAATAGTAAATATGTAAATTAATTATATGTACATACAGCCAGTGTGAAATATATTGTAGGTAATTCTTATCTATTTAAAATCATTTATTTTGTAGAATAGGGTCTTTTTAATAAGATCGTTAATTTTTTTAATATTAATAGAATTACTTCGTTTAATTTATATTTCCAACTCATTATTTTTTTACAAAAATATTTTTTTAATTATATCACTAGAGAATGTTTCCAAAAGTCCTCGTAATCCTTTAAATTTGAAAATAATTTCAAAATCGAATATTTTTTATTATATGTCCTGCTGGAAAACTGGATATACTCGAACAAATATACACGTTTATATAAGTCAGGTGGTTAAGGAAAAACAAGTAGGTTTAAATATTCATTTTAAGTATATTTCTAACAGTGCACTTTAACTTACATATATACCTTACTCATAACCAAGCTTTAAAACGTTACAAGTTCTAAAATAATTATAGAACACACCTTACAAGCAGTGCTGTCACACAAATTTTTTTTCGGGGAGTGGAGGGGTTGAGACAAAAAATTTCCCAGCTTAACCATTCGAAATTTCCAACTTGAACTATTCGAACTTCTCAACTTAACGAAATTCCCAACTTAAAGGCGTCGGGTGTTAGCTCAAGTGTTGTCCGTTGTCAACCTATGATTCAAAAATATGAGGGATTGTTCCCGGGTCTTTCCTTAGAAATAAGCTTCGAACTGTTGCCAATATGCCAATATGCCAATGTGCAACTCTAGTGCGACATAATTTAACCGAACCAAACTTGTTGATTCGACTTTTTCAACTTTTGTTTATAGGTTAGGTAATATTAAACAGTTCTCTCAAAAGTATTGATTGAAACAAAAAAAAATCCCAACTTAACCATTTGTAATTCCCAACTTGAACTATTCGAAATTCCTAACTTAAAGGTGTTGCGTGTTAGCTCAGGTGTTGTCCGTTATCTACTCATAGTTCAAAAATATGAAAGCATTGTTCCCGAGTCTTTCCTTAGAAATAGACCCCGAACTGTCGCCAATGTGCAGCTCTAGTGCGGCATTAATTAACCAAACCAAACTTAACGATTCGACTTTTTCAACTTTTGTTTATAGCTTATGTAATATTAAACAGTTCTCTCAAAAGTATTGATTGAAACAAAAAATTTCCCAACTTAACCATTCGAAATTCCCAACTTAAAGGCGTTGGGTGTTAGCTCAGGTGTTGCCCGTTATCTACCCATTGTTCAAAAATATGAGGTATTGTTCTCGGGTCTTTCCTTAGAAATAAGCCCCGAACTGTCGCCAATGTGCAGCTCTACAGCGACGTTATTTAACCGAACCAAACTTAACGATGAGTAAGGGAGCGAAGTTATTTAACGATTCGACTTTTTCAACTTTTGTTTATAGGTTAGGTAATATTAAACAGTTCTCTCAAAAGTATTTATTCGTTCCAATGCAATGTCCGTCCTAAGGTCTAATTTTCGTTTAATTTTACAAGTTGGGCACTTTCGAATCTTCTCTCGCTTTCATTTGCTAACAATATTAATTTTTTTCACACATAAACTTTCCCAACTCAAAGATTTTTAAAACTCGAAATTCCCAACTTTTAAGGGTCCCAGTTTATTGGCGGGACGGGCTCCACTCCATACGACGGGCCTGCTTACAACTACCTAAAATATACCTATTAATAAACCAAATATGAAAAAAAGCAAGTTTTCTCAAGGCCCAGGTTAAACCGTTTCTTTCGAACCATTTCATTCAAAACAGCAACAACCTTACCAAAAATAAAAACACCCCGGTAATCGTTTACATTAAAGCCCCTTTCAGAAGCTGTTCCTTAAAACGGAATTAACTCACGGATCCGAAAAGGTGAAAAATAAATATTATTTTATTTTACTTCTCTAAACACCCCGAGACACGAGAGATTCTGGGTTCGGATAACGCCAAAACGATGAGTAATGGTCCTTTAGCTTTTGGGGTAATTCCCCTGAGTTATGACCTAACTAGACCTCGCAGTGCTGAATCCACACTTTGAAAGTTTCTGTCGCAAAAATTTATTATTATCATTTTCTTTCTCTCCTTCCTCTGGGCTTCTTTTTGCCACGATTTCTTCTTTTCTTCCTTGTTTCTGGGTAAATGTACTTGAACTGATAATTTTTCACCTCTTCTTCTTTTAATTTGATTTTTCTCTCTTCTTCTTCGGAGAAAGAGGGGGTGCTGTAATTTTTTTTTTAATAATATTTTTTTATCCTTTATTCTTAAGGGTAAAATCAATGTATATGTGTTTCGTGCGACGAAAATTAAAAGCAGGTCTCTTAAATTGAAAGGAAGGAAGAGAATATTGAAAAAAATTATTTTTAATTTTTTTTTTTTGTTGCGGAGTTTGAAATAGGTTTTTTGTAGTTTTCTATTTTTTTTAAAGAAACTTTTATGTTACGGTCAGTATCGATCGACAGTATAAAGGGATTTTTCGAAAAGAGGGATTTTTCATTATTCTGTGCAAATAGTTATTTTCATTCGCTTGGGACTTTCTTATTTTTAAAAAGTGAATCTTCTTTTTTCAAATAATTCTATTTTCAATATACATAACGGGTGGTATCAAATACGCAGTGGAAATTTATCCACTTGTATAAGTAACATAAATTATATGTATAACATACAGTTAAATAATAAAATAACACAAATTATAGGAAATATAATCCCTTGACTTCCCAATACTTAAATTGCAATAAATAGTGATCATAAATTACTAGGTAATGGACATTGTTTGGCTATTTAAATGCACAAAATAATCCCTTATTTTGGTATACTATAACTAATTTGTTTGTTACTACTAAAGCTAACCAACTTGTTTAAAATATAAGCGAAGTAGTTAGATAAAAATAATATTTTATTATGCCTATAAAGCTATTTGTCATACGGCCAAGCAATTATTAAACACCCTGCATTCTCAATATTTGAGTGTATAATATATGTTTCATTGGGGGACAGTGCAGTTACAATTCTTAAAAAAATCGGATTTTCAGTTTAAAACTTATGGGGTTTACGATGTCTTTACATATCGTTTGATAATAAGTTTTTTCAAAAATTCACATATGAAGTTATGTATGTCGCTTTGTTAAGATGGATTGAACAGAAGCTAAGATTAGCAATATTAATTTTTTGAGAAAGTACGGTTACTTCAATTTGAGTACGCCATCGCTCATTTACGATGCAGTTGTACTCAAAGAAAAATAAGTAAGTCCAGAGACTAATTTTTAAGTAAAAATTTTTAAGAAATCGAAATCAAATAATGTGGAAACCATCCTCTGAACATCTATTTTAAGTTTGGCAGGTCGCTATGCTAAGATGGCTTGAAGAGAAGCTGAAATTAGCAATATTAAACCAAACTGTTCATTTTTGAAAAAGAAAGGTTACTTCAATTTAAGTACGTCATCGCTCATTTACGATGCAGTTGTACTCAAAGAAAAATAAGTAAGTCCAGAGACTAATTTTTAAGTAAAAATTTTTAAGAAATCGAAATCAAATAATGTGGAAACCGTCTTCTGAACATCTATTTTAAGTTTGGCAGGTCGCTATGCTAAGATGGCTTGAAGAGAAGCTGAGATTAGCAATATTAAACCAAACTGTTCATTTTTGAAAAAGAAAGGTTACTTCAATTTAAGTACGTCATCGCTCATTTACGATGCAGTTGTACTCAAAGAAAAATAAGTAAGTCCAGAGACTAATTTGTAAGTAAACATTTTTAAGAAATCGAAATCAAATAATGTGGAAACCGTCTTCTGAACATCTATTTTAAGTTTGGCAGGTCGCTATGCTAAGATGGTTTGAAGAGAAGCTGAGATTAGCAATATTAAACCAAACTGTTCATTTTTGAAAAAGTAAGGTTACTTTAATTTAAGTACGTCATCGCTCATTTACGATGCAGTTGTACTCAAATAAAAATAAGTAAGTCCAGATACTCATTTTTAAGTACAATTTTTTAAGCAATCGACATCAAATAACGTGGAAACCATCTTCTGAACATCTATTTTAAGTTTGGCAGGTCGCTATGCTAAGATGGCTTGAAGAGAAGATGAGATTAGCAATATTAAACCAAACTGTTCATTTTTGAAAAAGTAAGGTTACTTCAATTTAAGTACGTCATCGCTCATTTACGATGCAGTTGTACTCAAATAAAAATAAGTAAGTCCAGATACTCATTTTTAAGTACAATTTTTTAAGCAATCGACATCAAATAACGTGAAAAAAAAATCAGAACAACTATTTTAAGTTCGTAATGTTGGTTTCCTAAAGTGGCTTGAACTGAAACTGATATTAGCAATATTAAATCACACTGCTCATTTTGGAAAGGGGGGGGGGCGGATAGCCCAGTGGATAAAGGCGTCAGCTGGGAATCGAAGGGTTCTCGGTTCGATCCTGTGCGGCGGACTGGATTAAGAAAAGCAAAAAGTAGTAATGTTGCGATCGGCGGATTGCCAGCTTCGCAACAAAATACTAGAAATGTCGTCCAGAACATCCACAAAAATTATCGGCGTGTATACGGGACTGGTGAACGATAAATCTGATCGGCGTCCCAAGTCCCGACATCTATTGAAGGCGATGGTTTTCCGTCATCTGATCATCATCATCATCTGTCATCTGTTTCCTCGTCATCTGACCATGGTAAAAAAAAAACGAGGCATCGTTCCCGGGTCTTTCCTTCAAGATAGACCCCGAACCATCTCCATTAGCCCACTGTGCAGCTCTAGTGTGACGTTTTTTACCCAACCAAACCATTTTTGAAAATGTACGGTTACTTCAATTTGAGTACGTCATCGCTCATTTATGATTCAGTTGTACTAAAAAAAAGGTAGGTCCAGGTATTCATTTTTAAGTATAGTTACTTTTACAGTGAGGATAAATCTAGAAACATGAAGGCCCTTTGTTTGATGATTCGTTAATCCTCACTATAATCTCAAATAAGTTATAACCACTTACATCCTCCAATTCCCTGTAAACCGCAATTTCCAAGCCCTTTATACCAATATTCGCTCCAAAATCTATTATTCTCGAGCACCCTTTACACACACATACACAAAGCGATAAATTGCACCACACAAATAGAGCTGTTACACTGAAGCATAATTACACTCCAGGCCGAAGCTAAGTGGAGCTGTCGCGCGTCGGCCATTTTAACAGCTCGAAGTAAACGCATTCGCGATTTCTGCCCATATTAAAGTGTTGGCCGCGGACTACAAAAGCCTCTCTGTGGTCATTTATAACTGCAGTTAGATTACCCCCGGAGTCGCCTCCTAAATTGTGTTTCCCGAAATTGTTGGTATCGCTGGAGGAATGTGCAAGTTGTTCATCAAACCGTGAGGAACCTCCGCATAATTCGGTGTCCCAGAGTCTTGTTGAACAGTTTGTTTCCTGGTGAGGGGGGAGCTTTGTGTGGTGTGCGTACGTGTTGTGAATTATTGAGAATGGGACTTTTGGGGGGAGGTTAATTCGGGCTTAGGGGGAAGAACTAGGAAGGGGGCGGTTGCTGGAAGAGAAGATTCGTGGTCTCGTTGTGAATTGTTCTGTGGGTGGAAGTGGCGATTCGAGATGGTCAAAGATGATATGTGGAAAGATCAAAGTTGTAAGACTTTGAAGATTGTAATGGTAGATGGGGGTTTCATCCAGTGTGACAAAATGGCTGACGCATTTAGGCACAACAGCCCCATTGCTTTAGAATTTTAGTGGCACTTTGTTATTTCTCAAAGATGTTTTCTATCTTTAAACGATCATACGCACTCATAGTATGCCTCAGAGACATTCTGAAATGATTTCTTTGAAAAAGAAAAAAGAGAACCATATACAGCACAATCTACATATTAATTTCAAGTTAATTTAATAGAGCGATATTTATGAGACGAAAGTAAGATTCGTCACTGGTCCGTGAAATTCTCTTTCTTTTGAAACCTCATTCGTTGTGTCTAAGGAACATAAAAGGGATACTCACTACAGAAATTATATATGTGATGATGACACGTGCATTGGTCAAAGTGAACAATTTTGCTGAGAAAACAACTTTAAAATACTGCTCTTCTATTTAATGGAGCTGAGGGTTAAAACGTCACTGCTTCTGTTTAGGAATAAAATATAAACCGAAATGGATACACTACCTGTTAAAAAGGGAAAGGGAGTTTTCTATCAGAATTATCTTCAATTACTTTATAATGACGCCCCCCCCCCTCCTGCTCCATTTTAGAGCTCAGGTACGGAAAAAAAGACTTTTCTTTCTTAACACATTTATCATTTATCGAGCAGTACGTGTAAATAATTGTTTTTTTATGAAAATAAAACATAAAACGTATTAATTGTTACATAATAACTAAAATGTACAAGTATACTCCATAAACGATTTCATAAAAAATAAAATATATTTGTTATTTATGAAAGTGTTGTATAGTTCTAAAAATGTTTAAATGTAGAAGTGGAATGAAGCAACTCTTTTTTACGTTCAATTTAAACAAAATGCGATTAGTTTTAGTAAAAAATAAAAACTTAACTTTTGAAAATAAAAGAAAATATCAAATACTATCAACAAACTCCAGGCTCTAAGTCCAGAAAAAATTGGTTTATCTCCTTTTATATATACATTGTAAAAAAATTTACTTAAAAATGAGTACCTGAACATACTCGTTTTCCTTTGAGTACAATTGAATCGTAAATGAGCGATGACGTACTCAAATTTAAGCCGCCCTACTTTCTGAAAAAATAAGCAGTACATGAGAAAAAATTAGCAAAGTGATACTCCTAATTGCAGCTTCTGTTCAAGCCAAAGCTGCTATTCTTAACAAAGGGACATGACAACTTAAAAGAATGGTACAAAAATGGTTTTCCACATTATTTGATATCGATAGTTTAAATGGAAACTGAGTTATTACAACTCATTTATCTTATTTCCCATTCTTTTGGCACACCTTTTTAACATTTGTTCTGTTTATAACTTTTTCATGTAGTCCTGGTAGAACAACGGATAATACAATTGACTGCAGTGTCTGAGGATGTGGATTCGATACCCGGTAAGTCTTGATTATAATTGTCAATATTTATTGAAAGTGATTTATGAAGGCAGCCTATGTATGCAAGCTACTACTCTTTTTATTCATTTTTACTCAATATACTCATTTTTACATACATGTATTTTTCAAAAATGAAACTTATGTATTCGAAGCTATGATAAGCATCGAATGTAATCAGAAACGAGTACATTTTACTTATTTTTTAATACTTATATTTAACATTTTAGCAGTAGAATGAAGCAACTATTTTTTTTGCGTTCAATTTAAATAAAATGCTATTATTTTTAGTAAAAATCAAAATTTTACCTTTGAAAATTAAAGAAAATATCAAATACAAATACTATTAACCAACTCCAGGCTCTAGGTCCAGAAAAGTTGGTCTTATCTCCTTTCATATAAAATATGAAAATCATATACATGATATTCATAATGATAATGAATATGAATGAATCAGAATGATAATGAATATGAATGAATCATAATGATAATGAATAGGAATGAATCAGAATGATAATGAATAGGAATGAATCAGAATGATAATGAATATGAATGAATGAGAATGATAATGAATATGAATGAATCAGAATGATAATGAATAGGAATGAATCAGAATTATAACGAATAGGAATGAATCAGAATGATAATGAATAGGAATGAATCAGAATGATAATGAATAGGAATGAATCAGAATGATAATGAATAGGAATGAATCAGAATGATAATGAATATGAATGAATCAGAATGATAATGAATATGAATGAAGCAGAATGAATATGAATGAATATGAATAAATAAGAATGATAATGAATATGAATGATAATGAATATGAATGATAATGAATATGAATGATAATGAATATGAATGATAATGAATATGAATGATAATGAATATGAATGATAATGAATATGAATGTTAATGAATATGAATGATAATGAATATGAATGAATCAGAATATGAATGAATCAGAATAATAATGAATCAGAATAATAATGAATCAGAATAATAATGAATCAGAATAATAATGAATCAGAATAATAATGAATATGAATGAATGATAATGAATCAGAATAATAATGAATATGAATGAATGATAATGAATATGAATGAATGATAATGAATATGAATGAATGATAATGAATATGAATGAATGATAATGAATATGAATGAATGATAATGAATATGAATGAATGATAATGAATATGAATGAATTAGAATGATAATGAATATGAATGAATCAGAATGAATATGAATGAATCAGAATGAATATGAATGAATAAGAATGATAATGAATAAGAATGATAATGAATAAGAATGATAATGAATAAGAATGATAATGAATAAGAATGATAATGAATAAGAATGATAATGAATAAGAATGATAATGAATATGAATGAATCAAAATAATAATGAATATGAATGAATCAGAATGATAATGAATGTGAATAAAGCAGAATGATAATGAATACAATCAAATAAATGATTTTTAAAATACATGTGAAAAATAAATTTAATAGCGACATTTGTTTTCGATATATTTTATTTAAGTTTTAAATCAATTAAAATCCCGTTGCAGGAAAGATTCAGTATCAAAATATGATATCTCCTTTCACAAACAACAAAGAAAACACGTCATACTTAATACCCTATTTCTAACCAATCTCTCCTCACAAATATGATTTAGTCCATTGTCTGTATTAACGTCGAGCAAATATATCTCCAGCGTTGTTTATTCTCCGAAAAACCGAGCCTTTTTCCAACGAGGCTGAATGTACAGCTTTCTGAGTTCAAGTTCCGGGCCCCTTTTTTATCATCCGGTCAAAGCTGGGTATTATTTCCGGTCTTAGGCTTCAAATATTTTCCCCAGCCAAACACACAAATAGTCGGAGAATAGGGGAAATAATACAGTTATGTTTTCATGAAAGAGGGGGGAATTTTTTTTGGAGGAGGAAAAAAAATCGCCAGCTTTATTTTGTTGAAAATCCGTCGGCAAATCAGGAAATATTTTAGAGAGCTTTGAAGTTTTTGTAAACACGGAGGGCAACACAATGGCGAAAGAAAGTAAATATTGCTTTTACCCAATTTGATGGAAGGCTGGGATTGTATTAACTTTTTCAACAATGATTCCTATTCAAAGCTTTCAATTCTAGTTACGTTTTCAATACAAATATTAAGGTTATTTAATTATAATACTCAATATTATAATTTTTATATATATAGGCAGTGGCGAATAGTGAATAGGATTGAAGGGGGCCCGGGCCCTGTCACTTATATTTACCCTGGCCCCACCAATTATGAACTACTTTATACATAATTTAACCCTCTGGCGCTGATGGACGTAATATCACGTCCAGAGATCTCCAGTTTTCCCATCATTGCACTCAATTTTTGGATTCATTAGAAATTCCATTTTTCAATATTTTTTGTCTAATTTTTTAGGTATACTTTGAAAAGTATCTCATTATAATTCATTAATATTTTTGTAAAAAAAATAAACTGCACGACCAGGAAAAATTATTTAAATTCCAAAAATGAAAGTGAAAATTAACACAACAATTGCCATTTGCTAGTTAATTTAATATGTTTGTACATACTCTTGTAATTGTTATATGTTATTCAGTATTGTGAATTGAATCGTTTATTTCCTAAACCCGTCAATAGACTTGTTTTGTAATATTTTTTTTTTACGGATTTAGAATCTTATGCGGTAAGCACATATTTTTGTGCACAATCCAGTTAGTTGTCATTCAGTTTTAAGGGGTTACTTTTGGCAGTGATAAACGACATTACATAACGTATTGCGGGCATATAGCGTGAATGTGAATTAAATCGTCTGTTGAAGAGTTTCTTAATATTTTTTTTATGATTATTTTTTTTAATTAAAAAAAAATTACTGAGTAAGTATCTCATACGGTAAGCAATATTTTTGTGCACAATCCAGTTAGTTGTCATTCAGTTTTAAGGGGTTACTTTTGGCAGTGATAAGCGACATTACATAACGTATTGCGGGCATATAGAGTGAATGTAAATTGAATCGTCTGTTGAAGGTTTTCTGATTATAATTATTTATTTTTAATTAAAAAAATATTTTTTTACTGAAAAAGTATCTCATTCGGTAAGCACATATTTTTGTGCACAATCCAGTTAGTTGTCATTCAGTTTTAAGGGGTTAATTTTGGCAGTGATAAGCGACATTACATAACGTATTGCGGGCATATAGTGTGAATGTGAATTAAATCGCCTGTTAATAATTTTCTGATTTATTTTTTTTATAAATTAAAAAAAAATTGATTTTTTTTACTGAGACAGAATGTCAATTGGCAAACACATATTTTTATGCACATCTGTCACTCCGTCAATTATAAAATTAACTTCAAAAATGTACGTCTTTACAGTAAAGACCTATTTTATTAAAGAAACCCTAAAACTGCAAACAAAAATTAAACATTTAATAAAAAGTCAGGGAAATAAATATTATAATTTAATAGCAGACAACATCCACTTCAAGAAGATATTATCTAATATCCTACATTTTTTTGTTTAGCCAAAACCTGCATTTATATTAAAGATAGAATGTGTTTCTTTGTTTCCAGAAAATTGAAAAAATCGCACTTGGCGAGTTTCTGAAATAAATTATTCGATTTAAGTATGTTTATTCTTCCTCTTTTAGTCTAATATATATTTATTTTTATTTTCAGATATTTGTTTAAATACGAATTCTCAGTTTTATTTAGATCTCAATATTTAGAAGAAAACTTGTAATTTTTTCCATCGTTTATTCATATTATCTCTTTAATTACAAAGTTATGCGGGAATTCTCTTGCAATTCGTGATCCCTCAATTATCATACTCACGAGCCGCCCCTGCTTAAAGATAACTAAATTCTTTCATGGTGAAATAAATATTCCCGAAGAAAATTGTCGCGGATATTTTAATAAAATCCCCAAAAATACTAATTTTAGGTTGCTAAGCACAGCGAGCGGTGCATACTAAAGTATATTGAAATCGATTTGGCACAATCAATTTAACAAATATATTGTTGGACATTTTTTAATCAAGAAAATAATTTTAAAAAATTATTATTCCAGATAAAAATGCTTTAGATATACTTATCTATAATTTAAATACTTATTTATAATTTAAATACTTATTTATAATTTAACTACCCATCTATCATTTTACTACTTATATATCTTAAAATTATATATTTTCTTAAAATTATATATTTTCTTAAAACTATATATTATCTTAAAACTATATTTAATTAAAAAAATATATTATCTTAAAACTATATATTATCTTAAAACTATATATTATCTCAAAATTATATATTATCTTAAAACTATATATTATCTGAAAACTATATATTATCTGAAAACTATATATTATCTGAAAACTATATATTATTTTACACTAAATATTATATTAAAACTATATAGATTATTATTTTAAAACTATATATAATCTTAAAACTATACATTATCTTAAAACTTTACATTATCTCAAAATTATATATTATATTAAACTATATGTTTTCTTAAAACCATATATTATCTGAAAACTATGTAGAACATGCAATGAAAATTTATTCAGAACATAATAGTATATAAGAATATTCACACCCTCATGATTAAAAGCATATCATCATGTCGTCTTCCATTTCCCTGTACATTGTTATTTAATCAGTATTATTTACTCTACTAGATTTGGAAGACTCATAACCAAGTTCAATTTTTCTGTTCTGAGATATTGATATGTATGGATAGAGCTTGATGAGCTTTATCGCAGTACAAATAGACTTTGTAACTATCTAGACCCAAAAACAATAATATACATTATAATACAAACACGATCTAAAAAAAATGTACGATCTAGAAAAATGTACGATCTAGAATAATGTGTTTGTATTTTTGTAAGAAAACTCCATACAGTTTCCCATTATACACCTGGATATATTTAAAGACTCGAATTAGGTCATCCTAGCATCTCTTTAGATTTTATTCGTTTAATTTTAAAGTATTGTATACACCTTCTGAAAATGTCAGATGATAGGTTTGCTAAAATTTGCTACTTAAACATGTATAATTTATCCTTTAACTGCACAAAACAATAAATTTAATTGGGCCATCTCAATAAGAAATATTTTACAAAACGCTAGTTTTTATTTTGTTTGGCTTTCACAAAACTATAAAGTCGCTGAAAATTATATTTCAACGATTGTACAAGTATAACATGACCAATACGCCCAAAATGATCTTGCTTCAATGAACAATAGTATTAACCACTCACAGTAAAAATATATCAAAATCTCACATTTAATCGAAGACTAATTAATTTCAAATACAAATATCACTTTAAAAAGAATTATTATGCAAATTGGTTGCAATCAATCACGTATATTTTTTAAAGGAGTTGTTTTCGAAATTTTTCCTAATAATTCCTGTAATTTTTTTAACACAACAGAAAATGAAACCTGGGATCATGTGTTTTTAGGCTGTCCAATTTACGATGCATTTAGACGAAAATACTTATCATCAATTGAATCCAGTAACATTTCAACCATGCTAAAATTTTACAAACAAGAATATTTTTGTTTTTATAATTACCTAATCTCTGTTTTAAAATTCCGGGAGAACTTGATCAGTGAACTTGTGCAGGAATAACAGATTAAAACCCTAATTATAATTGCTCATGTAATTTATCTTTGTCTTTTTTGTATATTTGTTCAAATTGTGTTTTAAATTTTTTTTAATGTATTATCTTGTATTTTGTGTTATCTAATTTTATATCCGCTTTTGTAAAATTTTGTTGCCAACTTTTGTAAATGGGCTACGGCCCACTACAATAAACTTATATATATACATTATAATACAAACATACCAATATGCAAAAGTACGGGAAACTCAAAATTTTTAAGTCATTTCCTAAAACTCAAACGTAGTTATTATATGTCTATTTGTATTATCAGCCCCAATTTACGAAATAAAACTATTTAAAATGTTCGATACTTTAAAATAAACCGTTGAATCGTTCCGAAACAGTGAATTGATATATTGGAATTGTTATATAGTAAATGAATGTAACTGATATCAATAACATATGTCTTTAGTTGTCCTTTGACACGTGAATGATTAATTATCAAATGATTAATCATTCGATGTAACACAAATTAGAGGCTTGTTAAATACATAATTAACTCATTCAATACAAATGATGAATCTGAGTTGTCAGTATCAGTGAATGTCAAAGTAATCTAATGACGAATTTAATTCATTATAAAGTTTGCGTTGGTTAATTTGAAATGTAGAATGTTGCAGAACAGCTACTAATATTTAACTGATTTAAAATCTATTGATGCTCAACTTTCAATGCAAAAATATAGGTATTATAAGGCAAAGAAAGAAGTGTTTATTTAAATAAATACAAATTTTAAGTAGTTTTTTTAAAGATAAATTTTTTTTTAAAAAATTAAGGATCGAACATAGGATGAATGGGTCAGTTACCGATTCGAATATGTACCAGTTACCGACCACTTTGTAAAATATTAAAAACTACACTGTAAAAAAAAGTTGCTTAAAAATGAGTACATGAATGTACTGGTGTTTTAAGTACACTTGCATCGTAAATGAGAGATGACGTACTCAAATTTAAGTAATCGTACTTTCGAAAAATGAGCAGTATGATATAATATTGCTAATCTCAGCTTCTGTCCAAGCCGTCTTAACATAGAGACCTGACACACTTATATTTGTTCAGAAGATGGTTTCCCACATAATCTGATGTCGATTGCTTAAATGGAAACGGAGTTATTACAATTCGATTATCTTACTTCCTTTTCTTTTGGCAAACCTTTTTAACATTACTTATGTTTATAACTTTTTCACGTCACCCTGGTAGCTTAACGGTGCTCTTGGTAGCTCCGGGAAAGTCTTGCTTGTAATTGTCGATATTTATTGAAAGTGATTTATGAAGGCAGCATTTATAGGCTTTCGTCTGCTCTTTTTATTCATTTATACCCATTGTACTCATTTTTAAGTACATGACTTTTTCAAAATTGAAACTTATGTATTCGGAACCATCGAATATATACAAAAATGATAACATTTTCTTATTTTTGAATACCTATTTTTAACAGTGGAACGAGAATAGTATTAATTTTTCAAAGTGCTTTCAATCAAAATTACTCATGGCTTTTTAAAAGCAGGTACATTTAATTTTACAGTCTAATATGAATTCAGTAGTCACAGAGATTTTTATGTTTGACACTGTTCGGAGTCTGGTCATAAATTGGTATACATTCACCCTAGTTAGGTTTATAACTTTTCAAAATTCCATTTGCGTTTTTATTTGCATTATTTACGTAAAGAAAATCACTCAATTTACATATATATTCGAAACAATCAACCATTTCATTAAACGGATATTAAACTGATATCACGTTCGCTATTGTTTGCAGAGAAAAATACGAAAATACAATCTCCGGTTAAATAAATTTTGATTATAAATTAAAAGAGACTAAAAGTTACAAAAGGATAGATTTTAATGTATTTAGAATATATAAAATCTGAATTTTGAATCAAAATCTCAAAAGTACTAACCAAAAGCAATTAAATGCCTTTAGTTAGTACTTTAAAGCTTCTAGAAGTCACTTTACACAAGGTTAGACTTCTTTGTAAAAGACAATGTCTAGACGTCTGAAATATCCCGAAATAATAAAACGTAAATTAACGCATAAAATGTGAGATATTGGTTTGTGCTAACGAAATAGTCGAAAAATACAGACACTATTTAATAGTTCCTATATGGAGATTTAACATTTTACATCATAGTAGAGTTAAATTAAGCACGTACACTGATAAAAAATAATTACTCAAAAATAACTAAAATGTTTTCATTTTTTATCAAGGCTCTGAATCTATAAGTTTCAATTTTGAAAAAGACATGTACTTAAAAATGAGTACAATGAGTAAAAATGAATAAAAGAGCAGATGCTAGCCTGCGTAGGCTACCTTCATAAATCCCTTTCAATAAATATCGAGAATTATAACCAAGACATAAGGAATCGAACCCAATCTGCAGGCACATCTGTCCAGAGCCTTATCCGTTAAGCTACCAGAAGTTATAAACAGAAGTAATGTTAAAAAGGTGTAACAAAATTAAGGGAAGTAAGATAATTGAATTGTAATAACTCAGTTTCCATTTAAGCAATCGACATCAAATTATGTGGAAAACCATCTTCTGAATAACTATTTGAAGTTTGTCAGGTCACTTTGTTCAAATGGATTGGACAGAAGCTAAGATAAACAATAATAAATCCCACTGCTCATTTTTCGGAAAGTACGGATACTTAAATTTGAGTACGTCATCGCTCATTTACGATGCAATTATTATTAACAAAGAAAAACGAGTAGGTTCATGTACTCATTTTTAAGCATCTTTTTCTTTACGGTGTATTTTTTTTTTTTTTAAGTTAATTTTATTTTTTGTTTAGTACAGGAGCGTGAAGTTTGGGTAAAATGTATGTTCTTTTTAAATTATCCTATAAGATAACTATGCAAATAATTTTTATGTCTATTTAACGGTTCTCATATGATTGATGAACAAAGACATAAAATCTAAAAACCTTTATTTTGACTGCCAAACAATCCTAAAACCGTTCCCAATACAAAGTTCCCACTTGACTTATGAACAAAGACATAAAATCTAAAAACCTTTATTTTGACTGCCAAACAATCCTAAAATCGTTCTCAATACAAAATTCCCACATGACTTATGAACAAAGACATAAAATCTAAAAACCTTTATTTTGACTGCCAAACAATCCTAAAACTGTAACCCATACAAAATTCCCACATGACAAAAACAAAAATCTAAAAACCTTTACTTTGACGGCCAAACAATCCTAAAATCGTTCCCCATACAAAATTCCCAAAACAAAATGAAAGACAATAACCACCTTAATCAAACTTTAGCACAATTTATTGAGAAATAATTTAATAATTTAACAGTATATCTACCTACCTTTAAACCCGTACATATAAAGGTAAATAATTATTTATATAAAAGTTTATAAATTTAGTGATTTACGATACGAAAAAGCCAGACAAATCTTATTCAATCCTTACAATACATAACCCGCCCTTTAAACTCTGATCCCTCAAAACAAACACCAGCGAAACCCATTGAACTTACGCCTCGCACCATAAACATAACCATTTACTTTTCAATTTATCCACCCATTCAATGGCGGTGAGAAAAGCAAATAAAAAAAAACAGCCAGCGCACATAACAATCCAAATCTAAAATTCCATCAACTTTCATAAATCCATCCTGGTTCCCAGCTGGAAGGAATTCCCACAAAAATGGAAAAACACACATTGCCCTGGCCCCTGTACACCAACTACCCTCAACAAGATCCATTTTGCTGGCTGAAAATGTGCAGATGTCGTGCCAAAGTAGGCTTAGCAGGTCGCACGTGATGTAACACTCGCGCTCATTGGCTAATGGCTGTAAGAAGGCGGGCTTTTTTTTGTTCGTTCTGTTCCATACTCCATTTTTAGACCGAAAACGGCGGCCATTTGTAGAAATTATTGCGTTAATGTGTACCTGGTGACATGTTTATGGCCCGTTAAGTGATATTTTAACTGCAAATCGCCCGCTAATTGTTTCGAACAGTTTTCGAACGTTTCATTAGCTGGATGGGGGAATTTTTATTGGGATAGAGGGAGAAGGTCGGTTTATGGTAGGAACAAAAGTCAAAACTATTCTCGTGTTTCAAACTGAATGGTTTCCTGTTCAATTTCATTTTGGACGTTTATGCGGTAGTAGCATTTCGGATAACGATCGAGAAAGGATAAAGTAGTGAACTTAATTCTTTAAAAAAAAAAGTTAGAGAATTATTTTAATGTGTTGGAAAATTATAATTTGGCGAGGTTATGAAATTGCTTTCAAAGTGAAAGAAGTCGTTAAAGAATATAATATTTTCTACAAAATTTTCTTAACTTCATTGATATATATTAATGTGTGATAAAAGAAAATATACTCTTTATTAAAATATAATACCTCTTTATAGTAATATCTGATAATTTTAGTAAAAAAATTCATCAGTTTCCGATCGCCAATTAATACTGCAAATTCGTTTTCTTATGTTCGTATAAAATAAATTATGATTAATTTTCATTTCATATGAATAACCATACCTAATATTTAAAGTTTCAATTAAAACGCAAACTTATAAATTCATATTTAACAACAAACATTTGTTTTACATATAATTACAATATTGATTTTACTATTGATCTCCAATTGATATCCCCTGTTATTTAAATGAATAAAATATTGTTACGAAAATATATTCTACGCATAATAATTTCGAATCCGTGAGTTGTTGTTTTTTTTACAAAAGGACGATACAATATTACTAAATATAGCTTTATGTACAACAGTTTAACTTTCACAGACCTGAATCAACTCTTCCCAAAAACATTATATATTCGTCTTCACATGGCTTAGTACCACTGAACTGTAACTGCTGGAAGGCTCAAACCTTGTTGCTTCTATGGGCGCGTTGAAGCCAATTGAAAGCAGCCATGCTGTACCCCAACATTTAATAAAGTGATTTAGTGGTGTTATTTATTACCATAGCATTGTAGAAATAGAAAATGTATATAAATATTATATTTTCTTCTTATAGAATTAATTTTTATATTGCCAAACAAATAGTTTTTGCTCTTGCTTTTTATCTACTTCGACTTTGACTTGCAAATGACTTTCCATTTTAATAGCAGATTGCATTTAAAATGGGTTTAAAAGAAAATAGACAAAAACTCATCCAAAAATTGTACACGTCGGTTTATTTTAACATGAAAAATATACAAAATATTGCGGTAGCAAAGAAAGTATAGCTATCATGGCTGCCTCTACATCGGCTTCAAGTCAAAAAAATGTCTTGCCCAATCCAGAAGTTACAGTTAGAGATCAGTGCTTAGTACATCAAGCTTAGTAAAATACACCTATTGCCAAAGCTATAACTGGCGATGAATTCTTTAATTGGCTTCTATTTTACGTAACAATATTGATTTCGCAATGTTTACGTTTCACCTTTATAATTATATAGATGTATAATAATTTAAAGTTAGGTTACCGGTCTCTGTCACATAGTTTGTCGTATTATAGTCAAACTTACTACAAAAGTATACACTGTTAAAATTTTCAGTTCAACGATGTACCATATCTTGATGCAAAACAGAGTCAAACCTCTGTTTTGCACCAAGATATGGTACATCGTTGAACTGAAAATTTTAACAGTGTACTATATATAGTTCACAAATTGAACGTAATCTTGTAATTTAACAATTGAGGTGACTTAGGTTATTTTAATGATTATCAGAAGGTTATTTTAGTATATTTCTTTATTCACGAGAGCTACGGGTTAGGTTGGTTAGGTGCGACATGTTCGCAATCCAATATCGTTCTGTTTCGTCCGGTTCCTCCTAGAGGTAACCCTGTGGTTGCCAAAGAGACTTGGCAAATTATCGCTCAGTCGGCGCACACCACACAATTATAATTCCTAAACACTATGAACTCTTAAACATTTCTTTAAATATACTTGGATATTATATTATGTGTGTAGATCTTTCGATTACAAGTATTTTAAAACAGTTTACATATAACACAAACAGTCGTCGACAAAGGTAGGAATGTTGAAATTTAACTTCATTGTCTTTAAATTTGAATTTATCTTCCAAATATCATGAACACTCAATCAACAACTATTATAATTAAGAATAAGTAATTTCTAAATATGTTTAATGATATTTTTTATATTGCACCTATCTCATATATTTTAAGTCAACATTTTAATATTGAAACTTGTCAATATTATACAAATCAAATTGTAGGATACAGAATAAAAAAAAATATGGAATTCATATTCTTCATACAAATTCCATCCATATTTTATACAATGATCTCACACAATTTTCATCGAACTATCTAATGCATGTTCCTAAACATCCAAAAGTCGCAAACTCTTTCATAAAAAGACATTGAAATTTTTTAACATGACACTCCTAAAACATTTCAGACATCGAAAAATCCCGCTACATAACACCCTTCAAATTACTTCTCCCCCTCCCTTAATCAATGCACTAAAAGAATTTTACAGGGTTGTCGGAACATTTGTATCAATTTACCTGACCTTTGAGAAATCATTTTTCGAAGCCGTTACCCCGAAATCGGTTTTGGGGACTTATTTCGGGCTGATGCTTTTAAAAGAGCGCTTTTAACTTTAAGCTCGACACATTGAAGCTCGGATTATCCCTGTTTATGGGCCATGATAGGTGATAAATGTCGAAAGCGCTTTTCTTGTTTAGAAGACGACAACGATAATGGGCCGTTTTTTGAGTTATTGTACATTCTGGGAGAAAAGTAAACACGTTTCCAATTACTCCATGGGGAAGAGTTTAAAAAAATGAAGAAAAAAAATGAAAAATTCTCGGACACGATTCCTGTGGGTGGGAGACATTTATTTTCGCAAATTGAGTGCAACAACTTGTCTTTAGGTATCTTAAGGGGACACAGAACATACATCTTAGGGGGACACAGTACCATCAGGCCCGTCGCACAGGAAGGGGGTTTGGGGGGGGGAGTCCGACACTCCCCCCACCTCCCAATAATTTGGAAACCATGAAAGTTGGGAATTTCAACTTTCAATCCCCGAGTTGGGAAAACATATGCCTGAAGAAAATTAATATTATTAACAAATGAAAGCTAGGGAAGATTATAAATTGCCCAACTTATAAGTTACATTTAAATTAGACCTCAGAACGGACACTGCATTGAAATAGGGGTGCAACAAATCAATGCTTGTGAGAGAACTGTTTAATATTACCTAAAATATTTATAAAAAAAAGATGAACAATGTCAATAAGTTGGAACTGGGAATATTCAGCACTTTTGAATTGAGAATCGTTAAATTGGTAAATTTCTTTCCCCCCCCCCCCCAACAAAAAAAATTATATATATATATATTTATATATATATATATATATATTATGAGTATAACTGCAAAAACTGGAGATACTCGAACGGATATACCCGTTTGTATCCTTCTGGTGTTTTTAAGATTTTCGTATTTACAAGTAATATGTATAATTTAAAATACGTTTGGTTATTTTAACATTCCTTTATCAATATCTAATTTTATTTCTATATAACTATTGCAAACTCCAAATAGTTTTAAACTGCTAAATCAAAAATTGCTTACATGCATTACGAATTAATTAAATTATTTACCAATCAAAATAATGTTTGATAATAATTATTATGATAATTAAAAAACATCATTAAAACATTGCATAAAAAAGTTGCATAGCCGAATAAAAATCTTACAATAAAATTAAGTATTATTTGTTTAAATAATCGAAATATTGTTTTATATAAAACATTCAACTATTAGAACACAATAACTACAGTTTATATTCTTTTAATCGTGGTATAACCCAAAGATTTTTACGGATAGTTTCGGAAGAACAAGCCATCAAGTTTTGCGGGACTTTCTTTCTGCTTGAGAGAAATAGTTTTTTAGCTTTTTGATGTCCACCAATAGCTCCATCTAATACCACGTCCTTTGATCCGGAAACACTTTATGACTTTGTGAAAATGAAACATTTTTATTTCTATACTATTTATTTTCTTTTATTTAATAGTTATACTTCGACTTAATAACTCTTCAAAAGTTTTATTTATATAGTTTCTAGAAGATTAACTTTTAAATTTAGGTGAACCTGCACTTTAAAATTATGTGCTTAAATATGAGTACATGGACGTACTCGTTTTGCTTTGTGTACAATTGCATCGTAAATGAGGACTACTCGATGATACTACGGATGTACTCGAATTTAAGTAATCGTACTTTCTCCAAAATGAGCAGTGTGATTTAATATTGCTGATCTCAGCTTCTGTTGAAGCCATCTTCACAAAGTGACCTGACAAACAAAATATTTGTTCAGAAAATGGTTTCCCACATTATTTGATGTCGATTTCTTAAATGAAAACTGAGTTATTACAATTCAATTATCTTACTGCCCATTTTTTTCTGGAACACCTTTTTAACAATACTTCTGTTTATAACTTCTTCGCGTCGTTCTAGTAGTACAACGGATAAGGTCCTGGACTACGGTACGGACAACATCAGGTAGACGGATTGAGCTCGATTCCCAGAAAGTTCTGGTTGAAATTTATTGAAAGTGATTGATGAAGACAGCCTATGTAGGCAATCATTCAACTGCTATTTTTAATCATTTTTGAGTACATGTTTTATTCAAAAATGAAACTTATGTCTTCGGAGCTATGATAAGCATCGAATGTTATCGAAAATGAGTACATTTTACTTATTTTTTAATTACCTATTTTTATCAGTGTATGCGTAGTATAATAATTTTGTTCAATACAATAATAAATCTATTTTATTACGAAAAATACCGAATAAAAATTGGTGATAGAAAATTATGAAATCTCGCAAATTTTATTTAAATATAATTAAGAGATATCCTTCCGGTTTTATCACGTACTTTTTGACGAATAAGACTACTTTTATTAATGTGGATTTTATATTAAAATACCCAAGGAACTCCTATAAAAATGGATTTTGTTATGCATTTAAACAAATAGGATCTTTCAAGAAACATATAAAATATATTTTTATATAAAATATTTAAGCACAAAGAAATAGCACGTATACTTTTAACTTAGTTTTCAATTTCAAAAATTTAATATTTATGCTTATTTGGAACTATATTTAAATAATTCTCCATTACAACTATGACCTGCTTAGAAAGAAGTTTGTGCAATATCAATATAAAAGTTTCCTTCAAAACGTGTAACTATATTTTCTGCGACATCTCATAAATAAATTACTATTTCCTATTGCGTATACTATAAAAGGACAGTTTTGCATATTTAACCAATAATCTTAACCAAAATTATATTAAAAACATATATAAAAATATGCTATAATAAATATTAAATCAGAATATATAAGTTATACGTGCTTATATACATAGTTACAGCTCTCAATAAAAAAAAGAAAATCATAAAAATCAATCCGAAAAATGCTGTGCATTTTATCACAGAAAAAACATTGTTTATTTTCAGATATAAAAATTATATTTCTGCAGTTTATACTTGCAGCTAGTAAAATTCTAAATGTCGAACTAGCGTCTTTTTTTAGAAATGTTGATAAAATAAGAAACGATCGCCACTCGTAATGTATTCAAAGCACATATCCCATACCACCTAAACAAGAAGAATATTTTGAGGGCAAGACATGTGGGAACATCTGCTTGCATTGCATATACAAATATAGATTTTAAAAATAAATGTCATACGGAATTCTGTGTATCGGATACAGTTGTATACCATGTATGCGATAAAATAAGCGATTTTATGTCTCAAAATATATTCAAAAAATATTATATAGAAGCAAAAGAATGAAAATAGAGTTATTACGTTCTTAGTTCATTTATTTTGTAGAGTTTTATAAGATGATTAAAAAAAGATTCTCTTTTTATCTTTTTAAAGTCAGATCCTCCGTGGCCGAGCGGTTAAAGGCGTCAGCTAGAAATCCGAGGAGTCCTGGTTCAATCCTAGGCGATGGACTTGACAAAGAAAAGTAAAAAAAAGTAGTAATCTTGTGATCGGAGGGTTGCCAGCTGCGCTACAAAATACTAGAAAAGTTCGTCCAGAACATCTGCAAAAATTAACGCCGTGTATACGGGACTGGTTCACGATAAACCTGATCGGGGTCCAAAGTCCCGACGTCTATTGAAGGCGTTGGGTGCCAGTTCAGGTGTTTCCTTGTCATCTGACCTTGGTTCTAAAATAACGAGGTGCCTGCATGAATGTGTGTGTGTGAATGTTTATGTCTTCTCGGGTCTTTCCTTCGAGATAGACCCCGAACCGTCACCAATAGCCCGCTGTGTAGCTCTAGTGCGACGTTAATTAGGGGCCTCCGTGGCCGAGCGGTTAAGAGCGTCAGCTAGGAATATGAAGGTTCCCGGTTCGATGCCAGGTGATGGACTTGACAAAGAAAAGTAAAAAGTAGTGATCTTGTGATCAGAGGGTTGCCAGCTTCGCTACAAAATACTAGAAAAGTCGTCCAGAACATCCGCAAAAATTAACGGCGTGTATACGGGACTGGTACACAATAAATCTGATCGGGGTCCAAAGTCCCGACGTCTATTGAAGGCGTTGGGTGCCAGTTAAGGTGTTTCCTCGTCATCTGACCATGGTTCTAAAATAACGAGGTGCAGGTATGAATGAATGTGTGTGTGAATGTGTATGTGTTCCCGGGTCTTTCCTTCGAGATAGACCCCGAACCGTCACCAATAGCCCGCTGTGTAGCTCTAGTGCGACGTTGATTAACTAAACCAAACCTTTTTAAAGTCGAAAACTTGAATTTTAACCAAGAAATATTTTACCCGAAAGTGCTTTTAAAAATTAGTATATGAAACATAATCATATTTGAAACCCAAATAAGGTGTGGCTGTATAAAACAACCACTGAGCTAAAATAATAATATACTCTGGAGTGAGGACGAAGCATGCGCAACCCCTTTACACCTTTTTGAGCAAAGGTAGAAAAATAGTCCTTCCGCGTAGGTTTGCTTATAATTAAAAACGCATTTCCAGGCTTCAAAAATACATTAAATAATTTTACATACTTATTTTCTTAATAACTTGAAAAAGAAAACAAAATAAACCATAAAAACCAGTTTTAAATCTTTCTGTGACGTCACGTGAGCACCCGCAAACCGAAGGAAGAATGTTTTCTAAACCTTTCTTTTCAATTGTATGCCTCCACGTGGCACGGTAAAGTATATTATCGCTGATTGGGAATACTCGCTCCAGTGTTTATTATTATTATAGCTCAGTAATGAGAATGGACAAAACGGTTTTAAGTGAAATGTAATTTCAGCATTTTATAAAAATAATTCATGGTGTTCATAACGAGAAACTAACAGAAGTAAGACAAGCTAGATATTACTCTTGACTCCACGAGACCTCATCCACGCATGGTTTGGGATTTGCTTTATATAGGGAATTTACACTCATCTGCAATTAATTTCCTATCGAACGAGACAAAATATATATCAATCGAGCTATTTGTCCCAGAGATATAATGTTAGAATGATATACCCTAATAGCGTAACATCATGTATTTTGTCACGATACAGCATAACGCTACGACGCTCAAATCCGTATATATACGTCCACGGATTTCCAGTTTTTCTAGCAATGCAACCAATTTTTAAATTCATAAAAATACTTCATTTTACAATAATTTTTTATTTAAAGGTTTGAGGTACAACTTATAAGATATATCTTTACAATTATTTTTTTTAAATAAATAATATCAAATAGTAATCCCAGGAAAAATTATTTAAATTTCCAAGCAATTAAAACAACTTTTACAATTGCAAAAATCGTGTGAACTTCATTGCGTTAATATGCTGCTTTGAAACACGTTTCACGTCAAAAATATTTTACTCATATGGCCTATTGAAAATATGAAATTTATAAAACATATTATTTGCGTAATCGAACCAAAAAGAAACGTTTAATCATAAAATAATATAATAATAATATAAAATACATAATAATATAAAATACCATGGCGAGGAAACATTATTTAAATTTCCAAGCAATGACAACAACTTTTACAATTGCAAAAATCGTGTGAACTTCATTGCGTTAATATGCTGCTTTGAAACACGTTTCACGTCAAAAATATTTTACTCATATGGCCTATTGAAAATATAAAATTTATAAAACATATTATTGGCGTAATCGAACCAAAAAGAAACATTTAATCAAATCAACTAAGTTATACACGAATATAAACTCAGTTTAGTTTGTTTTTTTTAAAGTAAACCCGATTTGTTTGAATTGAACTCAAAAGAGGGGGGGGGGGATTTTGTGTCAGCATTTATTTGCACAGTCTTTTATTCTAAACTTTTGAAGCGTAAATTCGAATATAATTATAGGATTTTGTTTAACACTCAGTGATGCAGAACACATAAAAAAATCTTTCTTTGAATATCTACCCAATGTCGAAATTCTCATTTTGGTTTAAAATAAAGGTATATTTTGACGTTAAAGTTTGCTTTTATCTGATTGTTAATTCAGTTATTGCCTGCCGCAGTCCGATATTAGGGGACTTAGAAAATATCCTAGAATACTAGTAAACATGTAAAACACTATCGTTTATTATTTATTTCAAATTTAAACGGATTTATCTATGTTTACAATTTAAAAGATTGTTTTGTCTCTTTGTAGTTCTTTGTACAAACCAATTGATCTACCATCAGGATTCGAAATAAGGAGATAAAAACTAAGCACCATTGGCACATGGCAATTGTTTTTAGTTGTCAAAATGTTCTGCTTAGGTTTAATTTTAAAATACTTCAAATTGCTTAAGCAGAACTGCCAACTGTTACGATATTTTTGTAATCGTTAAAATTTCTTTTGTATAAAATTAGAAGCATCTTTCCATTTGTACTCTAAAAATATCATGGTCTTACTGACTAAATTACTGAAAAATATGAGAGCAATTATTGAAAATCAACATTTTAGGCGTAAAAAAAAGCAACAACTGGGCGTAAAATACAGCCGTTAAACTAAAATCTTTTATAAAAGTTAGGTGTCAAAAATGAAGACTGAGTGTAAATTTACGGTCGTCAAACTGAAATTTTTAAGTGTGAAATGCGACTAACGACCGCTAATTTCGAATTTTAGACATGTTATTTATATTTAATTAGTTACGAAATTATCAAAAATATGTATTATTTAGCTGGATATTTTAACTTGCCTCGAAAAACGGATTTAAAATAAGTTTTAATCTCCATTGAAATCAACTCAATAAACTTAAAGTGATTAAAAATAGTCAAAACTGGACATCAAAGTTTTATTATCAAACAATACTTACAACTTTATATATAAATATGAAAGTAGATATATGGTGAGTGGATATAATCCACTCACTTAGCTTCCCGTATACTCAGAAATATGAAATTTGGCAGAGTAATTCCTCATACCTGAAACAGAAAAAGTAATAAGAAGAAATTGCATGCATACATCAGTCTACACTGTAAAAAAAGTGCTTAAAAATGAGTACATGAACGTACTTGTTTTTTTTAATTAAATTGCATCGTAAATAAGCGATGACGTATCAAATTTAAGTAATCGTATTTTCGCAAAAATGAACAGTGTGATTTAATATTGTTAATATCGGCTTCTATTCAAGCCATCTTATAAAAGCGACCTGACAAACAAAATATTTGTTCAGAAGATGGTTTTCCTCATCATTTGATGTCGATTTCTTAAACGGAAACTGAGTTATTACAATTCAATTATATCACTTCCCATTTTTTCTGGCACACCTTTTTAACAATACTTCTGCGTATAACTTCTTCACGCCGCCCTAGTAGATTAACGGATAAGACTGTGAACAGAGGTGCTGCAGACCTGGGTTCGATTCCCGGTAAGTCTATATTGTAATTGTCGATATTTATTGAAAGTGATTTATGAAGACAGCCTACATAGGAAAGCTAAGGCTCTTTTTATTATTTTTTACTCATTTCGGAGTGCATGCCTTTTTCGAAAATGAAACTTATGTATTCGGAGCTATGATATGATGAAATGTACTAAAAAATGAGCACATTTTACTTATTTTTGAATACCTATTTTTTAACGGTGTAAAATTATATAGTTTTATAATTTAGATAAGAAAAGGGATAAACAGTCTCATAATTTAGAATATATTTTCTATAATTCATAAATCTGTGGCTTGGAGGTGGGACTGTGGTAGAAGGAAAAATCTGTGGTAGAAGGAAGGACCAATATCAATTTTATCATTTTTTTTACTATTTTGAACATATCAATTTTAAACTTTTAAATGAAACAGAAACCAGTATCTCCAAGCTTTTCTAATTCTTCAAATCAAACAATTTCGTGATTTATGTAACATTGCAGTAAAACTGATCCTCAAACTTTGAAGCCATTTTTCTCAAAACCGTCAATTATAAAATCGATATTTCTTATTCCAAGTCACAGAAATATTTTATTAATATCGATATTAAATGTGCGTCAAATTCTGCTGTGGGTGTTATTTTCTTCACGTGTGTAGAGTATTTCAGGTGGTTACAATACATTAAACTCATATTGGTAGCATTGCATATTAACTTTTAGATATTCAAATTTGAGGTCTGATAAATAATCTTTGAATAAAATTTGACTCTTTCTGTTATATTTTTAGCGATAAAATCTATCAAAACTATTAGCATTAAAACTATTTTATAGCCAAACTAATACAAATTTCCGACGTTCTCTGAAAGTTAAATATAGAATTCTAGAAAAAAATCGAACGTGACTGTGCCAGAACCTGATAAGGCCAGAAGGCTTTACATGAAATCTTATTTAGCCAGCAAATCATAAACACATAAATTCGTAGCCAACAAAAATTTGACAACAAAATAAAGATACGCAAGATGTTTTTCTTGACACACACAGGTCCTCTACACGCCCCTATGGGCTTTGCTTTATTTAAAGATTTTACAAAAGTCAAGTGTCTCTAGCTTTCCCTAGTACAAATTTATGTCAATGGGGCTTTATGTCACAGAATTGTAGTGTCTGAATGGATTACAATAAAAATGTAACATGATGTTTCTTCTCCAATAACGTATGTAGTGTTTATTTTAAAGAAGTTATATGTCAAAAGTTTATAATAATTCAGGATATATATGTACTAAAATGGTCCCCAAGAATCAATAGGTTGTTTTTCTAGTAACTAATCACATTTTTTAAGAGTTATTAAATCGAAATAAAACTACTAAATAAAACACTTTAAAATAAAAATGTTACATAAAAGTTATAAGGTGTTTTCATTTTAAAAGACGTTTCAACTCAAAAACTAATAGAATGAACGCCATTCTCAATACTCTTTATACATCTATGAAATTCTGTATAAAAAGTGTTGCTTTGTAATGTAACTAGAATAAATTAACAAACTTCCATGTTTCGATAAACATATACTTGTAACATCTCTTACAACAAACTACTACAAAAGAATTTTTGATCGTGAATAATAATAATAAAATAATTTTTTTGATAACCAATTGTCCAATCAGACTAAAATATTTAAAAATTATAAGGTGTTTTTAGTAATGTTGTTTAATAAAAGTTATAAGGTGTTTTTAGATTAAAAGGCGTTCTAACATAAAAACAAATAGAAAGTTTTAGGTGCATAAAGAATATTGCCAATATTTTTTATGCACCTAAGCTATTCTGACATCAATACTTATATATAAGAATGGAATGTCTGTCAGTGGAATCGAACAAAACCCCTCATTTTGAGTTTTCTCCACGAATTAGGATACACTGATTCCGAATATCACATTTAAAAAATTTTTGTCTGTCAGTCTGTCTGTCTGTCTGTTTGTCCGGATTTAACTCAAAAACTGCTGCATGGATTTTTATGAAACTTGCACCATGTGAACAAACTTTTCTTAGTTTAAAATCTGCACTTTGTTTCATGTGGATATCTGCAACCATTCAAAAGTTATAGAACTTTTTCCATTTTCTCTAACATTACGCCTATGGGAAATTTACATCTCGATATTCCCCTCATAACATTATTGTTAAAAATCACCTTGGCGACCAAAAATATTTTTCGACAATACTGGGATAAACGATTTATTTTAATTGGCTGATGAGTAAATGTCGCCAATTGAATTAAAAATGTCGCCAAATAAATGAAAAATTTTGCCAAATGAATTAAAAATGTAGCCAAATGAATAAGAAAAGTCGCCAGAATTTGGAAAATGAATTAAAAATGTCGCCAAATGACTTAGAAAAGTCGCCAAATATTAAAAAACGAATTAAAAATGTCGCCAAATGAATTAAAAATTTCGCCAAATTAATAAAAAAATGTCTCCAACTCTTATGGGAAATTTACATTTCGATCTTCCCTTCATAACATTAGTGTTAAAAATCACCCTGGCGACCAAAAATATGTTTAGACAATACTGGGATAAACGATTCATTTTGATTGGCTGATGAGTAAATGTTGCAAAATGAATTAAAAATGTCGCCAAATGATCTAAAAATTTTACCAAATGAATTAAAAATGTCGCCAAATGATCTAAAAATTTTACCAAATGAATTAAAAATGTCGCCAAATGAATAATAAAAGTCGCCAAATATAGAAAAATGAATTAAAAATGTCGCCAAATGAATATTAAAAGTCGAAAATATGGGAAAATGAAAAAAAATGTCGCCAAATGAATTAGGAAAGTCGCCAAATATTGAAAATGAATTAAAAATGTCGCCAAATTAATTAAAAACGTCGACAAATTAATAGAAAAATGTCTCCAATTGAATAAAAATGTTACCAAATGAGCTAAAGTAGAGGTCCTATATTTAAAAATATCATCACAATGGAGAAATTAGTGTCCAAATAACAAAAATAACGTCGTTAACAAAAACCTCGCCAACCGAAGGAGGGAATTAAACCAGCTCTTTCGACTGACGCCATGTGTATTCATGTTCCGAACAACTTAACTTTATGACAATAGTGCTATTTGTTACGGAGTGGAATATTACTATGGTGTTGAAATGGGCCACCCTAAAAGTTTAACTTAAAGTTTTATATATTTATACCTCCATGTAGATTATTTTTAAATTTTCGCCTCAAAAACATATTATTGGAATTCAAAAATAAATATTTGATAATTAATTTTTATAAGAAATATTGTCCGTAAATATTGACCCATATGAAATTATGTTGAAAGAGGGATATATAGACTGCGGTCGCCAATTGGCACAACAAAAAAAAACTTCACCAAATACAATAAATTATTTTGATTTGGAAGAATGCAATATTGTTTCTTTTATATATTATTGCGTCGCCAATATTAAAACTAATGAATGTGAAGTTTACTACATGGGTTTATTGTCACTAAATGATTAATTTTTATACAAAAAATATGCAATTTAAAAAAATGTTAGGAAATTTTATTTAAAAAAAAGAAATATTTTACAAAAACATCAGTTTAAATAGTAGGTAGTCGCAATAGCATGTAAAGTCGTGAACATATAAAAATAGATTTAAGTATCTCAAAAAATACTCAAAGTAATTTAATAAATCTGGATTTGGATAAAGTTTATTTTTTACAGTGCACAGAGAGTGATATGCCATGGCTACGCTGACAAGACAAAATCGCGCAGCTCTTACTGCGCAAAGTGACCACGAGCAACGCCGGGCCATATTGCTAGTTCTAAATAAAACTAATGCTTTGTAATGTAATTAAAATAAACTAATAAACTTGTCATGATTCAATAAAAATATACTGAATCATATCTTGCTTCAAATTGCTATAAAAGAATTTCTTATTGCCAAATATCCAATCATACAAAGGTGTTTAAAAACAATAAGGTGTTTAAAAACAATAAGGTGTTTTCTGTAGTGTTCAGTAATGTTATTCAAAAAAAGTTATAAGGTGTTTTCATTTCAAAAGCCGTTTCAGCTCAAAAACAAATACATATATCGAACCCCATTCCCTATAATCTTTATGTATCTAAGACATTCTGACATTATTTATAAAAAGTATTGCTTTGTAAAGTAACTAAAATAAACTAACAAACTTGCCATGCTTCAATAAATATATACTTGAAACATATCTTGCAACAAACTACTCTAAAAGAATTTTCGATCGCCAATTATCCAATGACACTAAAGTATTTAAAAATAATAAGGAATTTTCTGTATTGTTCAGTAATGTTAAAAAAAGTTATAAGGTGTTTTCAGATTAAGAGTCGTTTCAACTTTAAAACAAATAGAACGGCGCCATTCCCAATATTCTTTATGCATCTAAGACATTCTATATGCTCCAATAAAAATATACTTGAAACATCTCTTGCTACAAACTAATCTAAAAGAATTTTCGATCGCCAATTATCCAATCACACTAAAGTATTTAAAAATAAAAAGGATTTTTCTGTATTGTTCAGTAAGGTTAATAAAAGTTATAAGGTGTTTTCAGATTAAGAGTCGTTCCAACTTTAAAACAAATAGAACGGCGCCATTCCCAATATTCTTTATGCATCTAAGACATTCTAAATAAAAGTATTGCTTTGTAATGTAACTAAAATAAACTAACAAACTTGCCATGCTTCAATAAAAATATACTTGAAACATCTCTTGCTACAAACTACTATAAAAGAGTTTTTGATCGCCAATTGTCCAATCACACTAACAAGACAATTTCCTTCCGAAAGCAATTCATCACGAAACAAAAAGAGCCCCCTTCGACGCAACAGCTCTTGACAATTATAAAATAAGTAATGTCTATGTCAAAGCAATATACGACAGTGACTTATGTCTCTTTTTAGCCTTCACACACTCCACTGCCCTTGCAACAATTTCATATAACAGTAAATCAGACATAACGTCCTCCACTAAGACATGAAGAATTGTTTCCTTTAGGCTGAAAAAGAAATAAGATAACGGCAGTCGCTTTTTTCCCAACTAAAATAGCCGTTAGCGACTTTTTATTGTTCATTCAATTGTTCATTTCGTAATATTAGTCTTCCGTGGAGTAGAAAATGGCGAACGAAAAAAAAACCGAGAAACTATACCTTATTATTAGAAGTTCTGGCGCGTTAACAAAGAAAATGTTATTCTTTTTGGGTTCGATACGGTATGCTGATATCGATCTTGTATCTTGAGGAATCGAAATCGATGTTGTTGTTGTTGTTATAAGCTATTTTTTTCGTTTTGTTTTTGTTAATTTTCGCCTGCCCGTCTGTTTGAATCGATTGGAATTTATTGGTTTGGCTGTTTAGATGATACATTTGGAGTTGGAATTAAATGGCCATTGTCTGTCTTTTGTGTTATTGGGCAGTTTTTGAAGAAACTGGAGAGAACGTTGGTGTACTGAAGAAAATGAAATTGCGGTGCTTTTAAAATATTATTTCCCTTGCTTTTAAACGCTTAGAGTTTTTTGTCTGTTTTGAGGAAGTGAAATTTTTCAACTTCAATTTCTTGAAGACGAATAAATTTGCTTCTTGACTTGTTAAAGTCAAGAAGCTAAACTTAAACTAAGTTAGGATATTTTTGAACTTTTTAAAAATTCTAGTTATTGTATTAAGAAAGCTAAACAGTGTAATTCATAACACTTTTACTACGCTTTAAGAAATATATACTACACCTAGTCAAAGCGATTTTGATTTTGCGATTTTAGATTTGACGATTAATCGACTTCACACTGTAAGAAAAGGCACTTAAAATGAGTATATGAACGTACTCGTTTTTCTTTGAGTACAATTACATCGTAAACGAGCGATGATATATTCAAATTTAAGTAATCGTATTTTCTCAAAAATGAGCAGTGTGATGATTTATTATTGCTAATCTCAGCTTCTGTTCAAGCCATCTTAACAAAGCACCTTGATATACTTAAAATAGTTGCTCAGAAGATGGTTTTCCACATTGTCTGATGTCAATTACTTAAATAGAAACTGAGTTATTACAACTCAATTACCTACTTCTCATTCTTTTGGCACACTTTTTTAACTTTTCTTCTGTTTATAACTTCTTTACGTCGCCCTAGCAGTACAGCGGATAAGGCAATGGGCTGCGGCGCATTAGGGCCTAGGTTCGATTCCCTAGGTCTCGGTATCCGTTAAACTACCAGAGCGACTTGAAAAAGTTGCAAACAGAAGAAATGTTTAAAAAAGTGTGCCAAAAGAATGGGAAATAAGATCATTAAGTTGTAGTAGCTCAATTTCCAATTAAGCAATCGACATCAAATAATTTGGGAAAACTATCTTCTGAACAACTATTTTAAGTTTGTCAGGTCGCTTTGCTCAGACGGCTTGAACAGAAGATGTTATTAACAATATGAAATCACACTGCTCATTTTTGTAAAAGTATGATTACTTAAATTTGAGTACGTCATCGATCATTTACGATGCAATTGTACTAAAAGAAAAATGAGTAATATGTACTCATTTTTTTAAGTACCATTTTTTACAGAGTATTCTCAGTTTTTTTTTTTTTTTTACTTCACTGCCCATTTTTTGAGCCCCAGTTGATCAGTTGGTAAGGCGTTCAGCTACTAATCAGAGGATTGGTGGTTCGAATCCGTGAAATGGACTTGACATAGAAAAGTAAAAAAGTAGTAATCTTGCGATCGGAGGGTTGTCAGCTTCGCTACAAAAATACTAGAAATTCGTCCAGAATATCCAACAAATTATACTGGCGTGTATACGGGACTGGTACACGATACATCTGATCGGGGTCCAAAGTCCCGACTTCTATTGAAGGCGTTGGGTGCCAGTTCAGGTGTTTCCTCGTCATCTGACCATGGTTCTAAAATAACGAGGTGCATGTATGAATGTGTGTGTGAATGTGTATGTGTATGTGTTCCCGGGTCTTTCCTTCGAGATTGACCCCGAACCGTCGCCAATAGCCCACTTTGCAGCTCTTGCGCGACGTTAATTAACAAAACAAAACCAAAACCTTCACTGCCCATTTCGGTGAGGACAACACCTGAGCTGGTACCCCACACAACCTAACTATGCGTCAGGACATCATTGGACCACGATTAAATTCAACGTGCACCAGTTTCATATTCACACAGTTTGAGGAGCCCCAGTTGCTCAGTTGGTAAGGCGTTCAGCTACTAATCAGAGGATTGGTGGTTCGAATCCGTGAAATGGACTTAACATAGAAAAGTAAAAAATTAGTGATCTTGCGATCGGAGGGTTGCCAGCTTCGCTACAAAAATACTAGAAAGTCGTCCAGAATATCCAACAAATTATACTGGCTTGTATACGGGACTGGTGCATGATAAATCTGATCGGGGTCCAAAGTCCCGACGTCTACTGAAGGCGTTGGGTGCCAGTTCAGGTGTTTCCTCGTCATCTGACCATGGTTCTAAAATAACGAGGTGCATGTATGAATGTGTGTGTAAATGTGTATGTGTTCCCGGGTCTTTCCTTCGAGATTGATCCCGAACCGTCGCCAATAGCCCACTGTGCAGCTCTAGTGCGACGTTAATTAACAAAACAAAACCAAAACCTTCACTGCCCATTTCGGCGAGCACAAGACCTGAGCTGGTACCCCACACAACCTAAATATGCGTCAGGACATCATTGGGCCACGATTAAATTCAACGTGCACCATTTTCATATTCACACAGTTTGAGATTAAGGGTAAGTTTGGAGGACTTTTTTATATCTGACTGTTGATTGAATTGAGTAAATGCGTTATCATCTTTTATGTTTCGTTTCTCGCACTTTACCACAAGAAACGAAACATAAAAGATGATAACGCATTTACTCAATTCAATCAACAGTCAGTTATAAAAAAGTCCTCTAAACTTACCCTTAATCTCAAACTGTGTGAATATGAAACTGGTGCACGTTGAATTTAATCGTGGTCCAATGATGTCCTGACGCATATTTAGGTTGTGTCGGGTACCAGCTCAGGTGTTGTCCTCACCGAAATGGGCAGTGAAGTAAAACAAAACTGAGAACAAATTGAAACTCTGTAAAAAAAGGTACTTAAAATGAGTACATATTACTCATTTTTCTTAGTACAATTGCATCGTAAATGACAGATGAGGTTCTTAAAATATAAGAAACCGTACTGTCTCAAAAAGGAGCAGTGTGATTTAATATTTCTAATCTCAGATTTTGTTCAAGCCATCTTAAGAAAGCGAGCTAGCAAGCTTTTCAAAACATCTTTCCAAAGTAATCAAATATTCATCATTTAAAGTACTGGTTTTCTTTCGAACATTTCACTATATAAAAAAGGTACTTAAATATGAGTACCTGACCCAACTCGTTTTCCTTTGAGTATAATTGCATCGTAAGGCTCATCTTTTATGTTTCGTTTCTTGTGGTAAAGTGCGAGAAACGAAACATAAAAGATGATAACGCATTTACTCAATTCAATCAACAGTCCCCTTCCCTCAGTAAACAATCAGAAAAAACCAGCAACCAGAGAAGTACCGTAGCTGTTAAATACATGTCCTCCTCAAGTGTCCATCGACTAGTTTACCTTTCTTTTACCTTCCCTTAGATTCCAGTCGATAGCCTTTTCTATTTTGCTTGTCTGGCAAGGGCGATAGGGAAAAAAAAAGGGAAGAAAATCTTGGTGAGTTGCCAAACTCGATCTATATTTTTTCGGCCTTCTTCGTAATCATCAAGTACATCATCCGTCGTATACTGTAATGACATTAGCGAGTCCAAGCTAACCGTCATCTATTTTCTATCTCATTCCCTAGATAAGAAAATTTTAGGGTTCTATCAAGTTCAAGTTTTTGCTGCCTTTTTTCTGTACTGTCATTATTATCCTTGACACTTTTTTTTTTTTTGGACTGAAGAAAGTTAAAGTGAAAAGACTCCTTATAAACAGCTAACAGAATGACGTGGGAAAAAAATTGCCAAAGGATTTCTATTCGGTGTGTTTTTTATCTTTTTTCCAAAAAAAAAATCTGGTGGGGATTTTTTTTTTTTAAAGTAGTAGCGAGCATGAAGATTAATACCACCTTCAAAGGGAAAAAAGTTAGGGAAAAAGTGAATTTTTGAAGGATTTTCGTGTTAAGGATTGTCAATAAATAGCGTTTTGTTGCGCCATCTAGTAGACGAAAGAGTAACGAATCTTATTGTTTGAAGACTTTTTTTTATACAGCAAAAATGCAACTATGGGGCTGTCAACAAATGATGGTACACCTTTTCTCCATATTTTTGACCCCCCTCCCTCCCCTATGTCACAAACTGTCACACTTCACCATTTCCCCTTATCTCGTGTCACGTTCTTCTACGATAGGCGTAGGAAAGGTGGTCAAGGTGGTCATCTGAAGAAATTTATGCAAATTCCTCATTAATTAACAATTGGTTAATAATTCACAACTTATCGCTAATTAACCTAATTGCTAATTATTAATGACTAATTACTAATTAACATAACTGCTAATTAGCGTTTTTTTTTATTGATAAAATTATATTCTTTGATTGAAACTAGTTGAGCTCACCCCCCCCTCCTAATTTTTGAATTGCTACGCCACATAAATGCTAAATTTACAAAATTGTATATTTCTAAAGAATAAAGCTGTTGCTAATCAATTCTTTTTATCCGTAAAATTAGTTCGACTGAGGGGGGTTGCCGTTGTTGAAACTGTGTCACATTAAGACACCTGTATATCCTTCGGGAGTGGACAGGTTACTTAATAAATAAATATCCGTAAAATTATATTAAATCAGCTATTTTTTCGAATTTTTTTTAAACAACTTTCTGGAATGTGAGCGTTCTGAAAATGCGATTAGTCACTGGTCCATGAAATTCTCTTTCTTTTGATATCACCACTTGTCAGGATTCGTTGCGCGTAAGCTTCATAAAAGAAATCTTTAGTACAGAAATAATATATATGGTACTTATTATATAAATTGCAATTTTTATTCGTCAATTTACCATGTTACATGGAAGATATAACAGAATGACATCGATATAACGATACAGATATAACATCGAGATATAACTGAATGCATAAAACTTCTCTTAAAAATTAGACAGATCGAATGCAAAGCATAAGTGAAAAAGGAAAAATAGCGGCACTGCTTGTCACAGACCCGAAAAATTTCTTTGTAGCTGCAATATTCAATCGAGACAAACGGGTTAAATGTATTATGCAATTAAAATTATAAAAGCATTTTGTTTACTAAACACAAATATTAAGGGCATAGTGTATTATCAAAAACTTTTATATTAGTTTCCAGGCTAACACTCAACAATTTTTACCATGTATTTAGAATACTTATTCAACATGGGAGGAGGGAGAGGGGGGGGGGGGGATTAGTTTGAAAATAATAAAAACTTTTTCATCTAAATAAGTCTCGAATAAACGAGACCCGACCGAAGGGAACTAGTTCATAATATTCCAAATCTAGTTCCGAAAGTAGATAACAGTGACATCACCAGATGGCGTTATCAAGTTAAATTTTTATTCATTTACGCGGGTTCATTCTAAACATGAGCCCCAGTTGCTCAGTTGGTAAGGCGTTCAGCTACTAATCAGAGAATTGGTGGTTCGAATCCGTGCAATGGACTTGACATAGAAAAGTAAAAAAGTAGTAATCTTGCGATCGGAGTGTTGCCAGTTTTGCTACAAATATACTAGAAAGTCGTCCAGAATATCCAACAAATTATACTGGCGTGTATACGGGACTGGTGCACGATAAATCTGATCGGGGTCCAAAGTCCCGACGTCTATTGCAGACGTTTGGTGCCAGTTCAGTTGTTTCCTCGTCATCTGACCAAGGTTCTAAAATAACGAGATGCGTGTATTAATGTGTGTGTGAATGTGTATGTGTTCCCGGGTCTTTCCTTCGAGATTGACCCCGAACCGTCGCCAATAGCCCACTGTGCAGCTCTAGTGCGACGTAAATTCACAAAATCATTCTAAATATAATTCCAAAAGTAGGTAGCAGTGACGTCACCAGATGGAGCCACCAGATGAAATTTTTATTCATTTGCGCGGGAGCTCCTGAGGCGTTCCTCAGGATTCTGTAGGAACTCCTGGTAATGCAATGTTGTATCCTGTAGAATGCACGGCGGAAGATCGCGATTTCTCCCCAGGACATCCTGAGGAGGAGGGTTTGCTATATGGGTAGCTCTAGTACGAAGTATTTTAACAAGCCAATACATCACTGATGGGTTGTTTTTTTGCGGTCGGCGAGGATTGAAATGGCAAACTTCCGATCGCTAGGTCACATCACTGTCAAAGTCTATATTCAAACCAACAGCACACCGATTATAAGTCAAACATTCTAACACATTGTTGGACCAACCTCTAGTTCATTGGAAGAGAACCCAAACCTTCAACAATAGCACATTGTGTTGTCATTAATTCTTTGTTGGTTGTTAACGTCGATCTAGAGCAGCACAGTGGACTATTGGCGACTGTTCGGGGTCAATCTCGATTCTCGAAGGATATACTTGGGACTACTGCCTTGTATTTTTAAACTATGGATAGTGAGGCCAACACCTGAGCTAGTACTCGACGCAACCTCAATATACGTCAGAACATCATTGAACCATGATATTCTCATATATCCTCAGGCTACAAAAATACTAGAAAGTCGTCCAGAATATCCAACAAATTATACTGGCGTGTATACGGGACTGGTGCACGATCAATCTGATCGGGGTCCAAAGTCCCGACGTCTATTGAAGGCGTTGGGTGCCAGTTCAGGTGTTTCCTCGTCATCTGACCATGGTTCTAAAATAACGAGATGCGTGTATTAATGTGTGTGTGAATGTGTATGTGTTCCCGGGTCTTTCCTTCGAGATTGACCCCGAACCGTCGCCAATAGCCCACTGTGCAGCTTAGTGCGACGTTAATTAACAAAACCAAACCATATATCCTCAGACTTGGTGGCCAAGAAAAAACAAGGTAGATTCCTCTGACTTGGAGGCCAAGAAAAAACGCGGTTGAAACCTCAGACTTGGTGGCCCAGAAAAATCAAGGTGAGTGGTTGGTTTGGTATGGTTAATTTACGTCGCACTAGAGCTGCACAGTGGGCTATTGGCGACGGATCGGGGCCTATCTCAAAGGAAAGACCCGGGAACGATGCCTCTTATTTTTGAACCATGCACGGTGAGTGGAGTTTTTCTGTTGTTTATCTTGAGACCCTTACATATAGTATTTAAATATTCGTAGATTAATAAATAATATGGTATGAATAAAACTGCGTTGAATAGATTCC
Organism: Troglohyphantes excavatus; assembly: GCA_963932185.1. Taxonomy (NCBI): domain Eukaryota; kingdom Metazoa; phylum Arthropoda; class Arachnida; order Araneae; family Linyphiidae; genus Troglohyphantes; species Troglohyphantes excavatus. The sequence continues at coordinate 55,942,952 of OZ010673.1, read as the reverse complement.
TTGACAGAGCAGGGATTCGATCCCAGAAGGTGTCGTTTTTGAATGCGCATGCGCAGCGCCCACCTTGTTTATTTTAGTACTGTTTACTTTCCACGAGTTCGGAGTTAGTTGTTGTGATACGCCTACTTGAGTGTGTGCCATGAGGCGATGTCGTCAGTGATTATATAATGTATTTAGCTGCAGTTGTAATATTCAACTGCTATGGTTAGATAAATATTTGAGTTAATTAAATTAGTTCTTCTCCTGTTATTCGCAACGCTTTGTGTGGGGACACGGACGAGTGAGTTGGACGTTACGAAGCAACCTTGAAGTGAGTTCATATGCGGAGGACACTCTCGTTCGTAAAGGAATCCTCATACTTAGCTGCCAAGTTAAAACAAGGTAGAATCCTCAGACTTTGTGGCCAAGAAGAAATCAAGGTAGAATCCTCAGGCTTGGGGGTCGAGAAGAAACCAAAGTAGAATCCTCAGACTTGGTGGCCAAGAAGAAACAAGGTAGAATCCTCAGACTTGGTGGCCAAGATAAAACAAGGTGGAATCCTCAGACTTGGTGGCCAAGACAAAACAAGGTGAGTGGAGTGTTGTTGTTTATCTTGAAACTCTTACAGTGTTATAGGATGTATGTGTATTTAAGATGAGTAATAACGAGAATAGACAAGAAGTTGTCATGAGGGAACATAGTTAATTAAGACCTTTCAACATGCACGCTTGTGTTTGTACGATACGATGCAATGTTAGGGGCCCGCGAGATCACAAAAAAAAAAATGGGTAACATACATTGAAATTTTTTATTTACGATAAAAAATATTATTTAAAGATGAGAAAATAATTGAATTTTGATTAACTGTTCGAAGTGACCAAGAAAGCTTTAAGGTGTTTGATCCCTTTTTTGCACGATTTATGGATTTGAAAAAGCTTTCTACCTACTGTTACAGAAAAAACAAATATAACAGACTAAATATTTATGCTGATTTAAGAGTGTAAGAGTGAGAATATCAGACTTGTAGTCCCATTTATACGAGATTATGAATGAAAAAGAAAGATTTCATTCATCCCATACAGTTCGGAAATCAGTCCAGTAATTAACTTAAGTTACTTACTACAATGTTTGCATTGAGTGTTAAATGTTTAACTAAGAGATTAAAAGTCACCAGACTTCTAATTATGGCGATATCTTTTTTATGTGTTTGTTCAGTAAATTTGTGTTCATATTCTTGGCACAAGCTGGGAAAAATTCAAACAAATTATAAAATTGGTTTAAAATTTTTTGGAAAAAAGAGGTGCTCGGTCCTATTTTAGTTTTAGCTAAGAGACCGTGACTAAATACCAATAACTATATTTACTAAAATAGGGGGGGGGAAAGACAAATGTTACCCAAATTTCGAAAATTCAAGTGCGATAAGAAGGCAGAAGATATAATTAGATCAAAAAAATATTTTACAGATTGTTTATTGATCACACTGGTCACGCTTTTTGCGGTATTAGAATAACGATCTCGAAAAAAAAGTTTTTCGACGTGTCCTACAGAGTCCTATGGCCTAAACAAAAACTTAATTTGACTATTTTTAATTCAATAAACTGAAGCTGACTAATTTCAATTTTGTATGATTTATAAAAACCTAAGATTAATTTAATATTCCACAGCCTGGGAATTATTGGTTCTTTTTTTTTTAATATTTAATGTAAAGTCATAGGCGACGTCGGGCAATATAGCTAATGATTTAAGAATTAAAAATTGTGACTCTTTTAGTAATTGAGATAAGTTAGTAATTGATAAGTTCAATCATTTACAGAGCGTAGCGAGGTTCTGTTTTAACTCGACCTTTCAGCATTCCGTCTGTTTGTTACGCAGTCACGACTAAACTCGTTGTTCGATTTTGTTTTCAAATTTGGAATGAATGTTCCCTAAAGTTATTAAAATCAACGAATGTTTTTTTTTATTTGTTTTTTGGTTGCAAGGTCTACCGATACCAGATCTGTATGAATTGAAAAACTTGGTGTAGTTGACCGAGCGTTAGACAGGTCCTTTTTTAACTCGCCCCATATGCATTTCATCTTTGTCTTTCTGTAAATTTATTTGTAACGCAGTCACGGACAAACGCGTTTTCCGATTTTCCTCGAATTTGACATGAATATCCGTTGAAGTCATTCAAAACGACGTTTTTTTTTATTATTATTATTATTCTTGTTTAATATGGTGGCCGTTTTAGAGGTTTCATTCACTGAACTCTAACTGTAACTTCTGGAAGGCTCAGAACTTGTTTCCTCTATGAGCGCGCTGAAGCCAATGTGGAAGCAGCCATACTGTGCCCCAACATTTTTTTTAAAGTGATATAGTAGTGTTTTTTAATATCATGGCATTGTAGAAATATTAAATGTATATAAATATTACATTTTCTTCTGATAGAATTAATTTTAAAATTGCCAAACAAATAGTTTTTGCTCTTGCTTCTTAACCACTTCGACTTTGACTTGCAAACGACTTTCTAGTGGGCCACAGCATGGCTGCTTCCGCATTGGCTTCAAATGAGTAAAATGTCTTGCCCAATCCAGGAGTTAGTTAGATATCAGTGGTTTCATTTCATGTAAAGGTCACTTTTTTTTGGTCGCGAGGTCTGTTGCCAGAACTACCACTTGAGATCTAATATGTACTGATATTATTCGGAGTGATAGTTGTAACAGTTAAGATAAGTTTTGCGAGTTAAAAATACTCTCAAAGTATGTTTTCCGAAGTATAGAGAAAGTTATTTAGAAATTGATTTTTTTTTAATAAATCCCTAGAGACGCCCAAAAATAACCAAACGGCCTACGGATATTTCCTCCTGGGCAGCATTTTCCCGCAACCCATTTATTAAATAAATAATTTTTCCATACACTTTTCTTTCCATAAAAATAAAAAAAAATTACTAAACTAGACTTTCACCCTAAAGCCTACGCCAAACAACAACAAAAAATACAAGGTTTTTATAGTTATTACGGAAACCAAAAACTGAATCCATCCCGGTCAGTAAATTATTACCTTTCACAAACAAACAAAAAAATAGTTTATTGGGGTTCGAATGTTATTCGAGTAAATTACTTAGATCATAAAAGTATTTCTCGCGCATAAAGGGAAAAAGGAAAATCCCTACACAATAAAGCGAGAATTCAACGTTAAAGTAACGCCACCAAACAAGATTTAAATTTAGAATCCGAGGTACCTTAATATTCTATTTCGTGTGTATATGTCTAATAGATGTACTAGTCAGGATAGGGGAAAAGTAATATAATGTACTTCGAGAGAAAATCCTTCTTTCTAGAAATAATGCGAGATCCCCCTGTGAATTTATGGGGTACAAACAAAATAGGGAAAATTATACTTTTTTCCCCTAACTGTTTTATTTTTTTGTAAAATTAGAGTATGAAATGGAAGAAGCTTGTATAAAAAAAAATAAGAATTCTTTCTTTAAAAGATTGGATGTCTTAAAAGATTTTTTTGTCTTTCTTATACGCGTCTTTTTCAATGGCCGCGTTTTGTTAAACTATCAATTTTAAAAGAAGTAGGTTTTTTATCCCGATTTTTTTTCCTCATAAAAGGGAAAAAACTTTAATTTTAAACAATGTTTGGGTGTTTAAATAGATTCGTGATATTTCTTTCCTACTAAGAGAAGGAAAGAAGAAAACATCCCTTAATTTTTCCCTTTTTTCACACACAATTAACTTTGCACAATTATTTTTTTTCACTCAACGTCAAAATATGGTATTTAAATATTACTTAAATTAATACTTGTATTTTTTGTAATATTTTTAATTGCCCAAACTTTCCAGTGTCCACGACATATCGTATTAATTAAGGTATTAAATTCCTGTTGTTGTATTATTTTTTAGATTGTTACTATTTTTTTTTTCTACTTTTTAGGGTTATGTTACTATGTAGAAACCCAAACTTTTATTCGCGAAGAAAAATTATTTCTAACTAATGTAATCTCCCCATCATTTAATTAGCTTAATTAAAGTGCAGGAAATATTCTGATTGCTTGTAACTTGTTTAGATATTAATAATATTATCGATTAATTAAATCTTGGTGTAATAGTGAACACAATGCATAGTTTTATTAGGAAAGATAACCGAGTTTATGAAAATGACATATGTCAAATAAATATGGCTTATGTATTAAGTTAATATTAAAATTAAATAGTGCATTTATAAAAATATAAATTTAAAATTAAAAACAAGTCACAACAGAGCGTGCAGATATATTTCTTCTATATTGATTTGCAGACGACATATTAATTGAAATATATGATTTATAAAACCATATCGTTATCCCTTCCCCCCCCCCCCCCCATTTCCCCATTCTACACGGCCGTTATTGTCGCGCGTTAGCTTTTGCAGATGACACTGTAATTGAGGAATACAAACCACGTAATGTGTATTCGCAGAGCCATCCTCAAATGCTAACGCGTGTAAATACAACCATGTTGAATGAGCCTTGGATCTAGTGTATTTACAAAATATCTAAATTATTTCGAGCATTTCAAGCGTAACTTATTCTTTTACTCGTTAATCCCATTTAATTTGTTTTATAAATTACAAATAAATTACAATGAAAACTACGGAAGATTAGAAATTGCAAAATTTGTATGATTACCTTTAGAACGGCCCCTGTATTAAAATGTGGGTACAACAAATCAATACTTGTGAGAAAACTGCTTAATATTACCTAATATATAAAAAAAAGATTAACAATGTCGATAAGTTGGAAATGGGAATCTTCAGCACTGTATTGAGTTGGGAATTTTAAATAGTTGAGAATTTCGAATCGTTAAGTTGGTAATCAACCCCCAAGTATTTTTAGAGTGACGGCACTGCCCACACGGTTTTACATTCCCTTTTCTAAGTTATGTCTTCAAAATCTCGGTTTCATGCCCATATATGGTCACTAGAATCCGTGAGAAGTGAAACTTTCTCTCACGATGGCAACCAGCCTCCGAGTGGATTGGAACGTCAGCTGGGAATCCAAGGGACCCCAGTTCGAGCCTTTGTGTGGACTAGACAAAAGAATAGTAAAAAGTAGTGATATTGCGATCGGAGGGTTGCCAACTTCGCCACCAAAACACTAGAATGTCGTCCAGAACATCCACGGCGTGGTTTGGTTTGTTTAATTAACGTCGCACTAGAGCTGCACAGTGGGCTATTGGCGACGGCTCGGGGCCTATCTTGAAGGAAAGACCCGGGAACGATGCCTCGTATTTTTGAACCATGGTCAGATGACGAGGACAACACCTGAGCTGGCATCCGACGCAACCTCAATAGGCGTCAGGACATTGGACCCCGATCAGATTTATCGTGCACCAGTCCCGCATACACACCAGTATAATTTGTTGGATGTTCTGGACGACTTCCTAGTATTTTTGTAGCGAAGCTGGCAACCCTTCGATCGCAGGATCACTTTTTTTTTACTTTTCTTTGTCAAGTCCATCGCACGGATTCGAACCACCAATCCTCAGATTAGTAGCTGAACGCCTTATCCACTGAGCAACTGGGGCTCACCACGGCGTCTATACGGGACTGGTGCATGATAAATCTGATCGGGGTTCAAAGTCTCGACGTCCATTGAAGGCGCTGGGTGCCATTTCAGGTTTATCCTCGTCATCTGACCATGGTTCAAAAATACGAGGCATCGTTCCTGGGTCTTTCCTTCGAGATTGTCCCCGAACCGTCGCCAATAGCCCACTGTGCAGCTCTAGTGTGACGTTAATTAACAAAACCAAACCAAACCTGTCAAGATCATTTGCTTCTAGAGGACTACAGAAATAATATATATGATATCAAATGTATTTATAAAAATTACACTAGACATAATTATTCCCAAATGCATATATAGAGAATGTAATTAGTTTGGTTTATTATTCTTAAAACGTTTCTTTTTGTTAAACAAATATCAGACTAAAAAAATGCTAGAAAATAAAAATCAAGCTTATAAAAAGATTTTTTTTGTACTTTAAAAAAAAAATTATGAAAAACTTTTAAATTTTGCAGGTTATTCACACACCATTTTTTTATATAGTTTTCTCGTTTATTCCGACAATTTCGCGGTAATCTTCTCCCCCAAAAAAAGTATTTTTTAAATAAACATATAATAAAAAAAATACCTTAAAACGTTCAAAAATATTATCTTTAGAAAGATATAAGAAAAAAATTACTGAATTCACGTTCCAAAAGCAAAGAAAAAATTATGCCTTAAAGCTTGAATCTTGAAAAAATCCTATGGAAAAAAAATGGCCGGCATTGTGCTATATTCCAGATCGTTTAAAGACCAGAAATTTATTATCTTTCTTACATTATAAAGAAACTCCCCAGACGGTTTATATCAAACTCTAAGAAATATAAAGAGCGACATAAAAAAGTTAATTAAATTGGAATGGCTTGAGTTTTTAATAAATTAACGTGATCATAATTGAAGAACTATAAAGGATTTTTTAAGTTATGGCAGGACTTAGACCAAAGAGTAACCCTAATAATTGAATGTCGGAACTTAATTCAGACGATATTTGATTCCCGTTCCGAAAAAGTAACGTGTCTTAAAGTGTGATTGTCGCACTTTAACTTTTATATATTTTTTATTATTAAAAAGTTATAGTATTACAATAGTTCTATTTCCGAATAAGAAATATTAAGCGCAATATTATGTACGGGTTCTTTTTGATGAATTTTATGTAGTACACTCAAACCTGTTATTGTGCGGTCTTTTTTTGTGCGATTTTTTTTGTGCGGTATATGAAAATGTCAATCAAATTGGAACATAATTGATTATCTGGCTACCGATACATATACACGCATCTAGTGAAACAACAGTCGTCGCAAAAACTGATCACTGACTACATGGTAACTGAAAAAAAGGCAACTCTAAACGTGTGCGAGGTAGTATCTTCAAGTGACGAAAGCGATTTTGAACCAAGTTCGCGTATTGTCAGACTACGAAGGATAATGGTTATACGTTTTGAAAAGTTTTGTATGTGTAAAATAACTACATATGAAACTAAAATATTTAAAAATGTTCGCAAGTGTATTTTTCTAAATCAGATTCCAAAAGGTTTGGCGAGATTCCAAATAACTGTCAAGCCTCGTGTCCCGATTTCGTTTAAAAAAGCAATTCCTAGTTATTTCGTATAGTTTTGAGTTATTTTCTATGTGAGACTTTTTTTATGCGGTCCCTAATCCCGCATAAAAAAATTAAATTATGTTGCGAAAACTATTTTTTATAGCTACTCGTGAAGTTTTGTGCGAATTTTTTTATGTGTTTTTTTTATGCGGTCCCTATTCACCGCACAAAAACAGGTTTGAGTATATTACAATAGCTATTTCCGAATAAGAAATATTACGTGCAATATTATGTACGAGTTATTTTCGATGAATTTTATGTAGTAAGTTGTTAGCAAATCAAATGATTAAGTTTTTAACTATAATTATTATAATTATTTTGATTTTGTCGTGATCCCTTCATACATCCCCTCGTGCTCGAGGAATTACTTTAGCTCGTCGGTTAATGGAGACCCGAGCCCCAAATCCTAATTATTTTTTTTAATGAATTCAGAAATACCATTTTTTTTTTGCATTATTAGAACACCTTTTTCTGAACAATAATTAAAAACAAAAATAATTTTTAAAAATTATTTTGATGTTTTTAATGTTGCAATTTTTAATGTTTTAAAAAATTTAAATTGTTTAAAAAACATTAAAGTATACTACAGACGTATGAATATTTGCATATTTGTGTTTTAATTGTTTTCAAAAACTTATTTTAAGTTCACAATCTTAAACATATTCAAATGTTTATGTTTTTTAATTCGTAAATAAATAATTTATAACTTGATTTTAAAATAGCTATTCATACGTTTATAAAACATATTAAAACTTCTAATAAAACTATTAACAGTTTAGTTTAAGGGAGACCCAAGCCCCAAATTCCGACACAAAAAAAAAAAATCTTCATAAAACGATACTATACATATTTAAACAGATGCGTACACAATTTCAAAATAAGAAAAAAAAAACAGAACATAAGTTTTTTTAGATGTTAATATACCATTTATCATCTTTCTACACACTTTTCGTCTGCAACAATCGTCATTTATTCAAAATATTTTTTTTTACATTTTGGTCACGTTTAAAATTCTAAGGCTTTGTAACTAAATAACTTGAAACTGCACTGTTAATAGTTTTTGAAGCTCTAGTATTTGGTTTATAAACATATTAATAGCTTTTTTAAGTTGTGAACTTAAAATAAGTTTTTGAAAACTATTAAAACCCAAATCTGAAAAAGTCTATTCATGTCTGTAATACATACCTTAACGTTATTTAATCAATTATTTTTTTTTAAAACATTAAAAATTGAAGGAGTAGTGTTTTTCAAAAAAGTATATTTAAACTTAAAAAACGAAAAAAAAAAATGTTTTAATATGTTTTTGATTATTGTTCAGAAAAAGATGTTCTAATAATATAAAAAAATGGTATTTCTGAATTCATTAATGAACAAATTAGAATTTGGGGCTCGGTTATTAACTTTATTAAGTTAACTTTATTACAAAGCCTTAGCATTTTAAAGGTGACCAAAATCCGAAAAAAATATTTTGAATAAATAACGAATGTCGCAGACGAAAAGTAGGTAGAAAGATGATAAATGGTTTAAATTTGAACAACGCACCGGGCTCGCACCCTTAAAAGGGCACTGTTAAAAAAAACACGATAAAAGTAATTTAAAACAAAATAAATACCCATTTTTTTAAAAAACTTAACTATAATTAATTTTTTTTAATTTTTGGTTACTCGTATATTATAGGACAAACATGTTTACTTATCCTTTGGGGGGGGGGGGGATCTTTTCTCTGAAGATTTTGCATAAAATATGGACTCTCCGCTTCACAAAACCAACATGAAATTGAAGTCAAATTAACCCTCTAGTGCAGTGGTCGGCAAACCGCGGCTCGCGAGTCACATGCGGCTCTTTAGCTTTTTCAGTGTGGCTCTTCCACAAATTACCAAGTGCGGGCGTGCGCGTTGAAACTTCGTGGCAAAAATTAAAAACAACAACATAATAACTTGACTTACCCAAACTTTCCAAGGAGATGCAAGGCAATTGTTCACATTAGTGTTTGTCAGTTATTGTTATGATTGAGAAAGGTATGTTAAGATAGTTTGGACATATAGAGAGGGTGGACGAAAGGAGATAGACGAAATACAAGACGAGTGTGGATGCCTGAGTTGGAAGGGGTTGATCTCAGCGAACGCACCTCAATCAAATTGAGGATGATTTTAGCAAAGGCCAGCTTAGAAGTACCCTGCTTAAGTTAATAACAGTGTATCTACCTATATGGTTTAAGTTTAAAAAAATGTGGCTCTCAAAAGAAATTTCAATCGTTTTTCTGTTGATATTTGGCTCTGTTGACTAATAAACTTGCCGACCAATGCTCTAGTGCATGATTTTTGTTTTTTTAATGAAATATATATTTTTTTCTTTTTGCCCCTAAACCGCTGAAAAAATACACAAAAATATTCTAAGTGCCTATTTAATTAAACAATTAATTAAAACCATTTTATAGCGTATGTGCAATATCATGTGTAATTACTAAAATAATTTTCAAAAAGTATGAAAATATAGTTAAATTCAATCTACATACCTCTGGTATTAGCTAGGATTTTTTTAGAGCCAGATTATACTTATTAAATAAAGTAATAAATAATATAATAATATATATACTAAATAATATATACTTAATAAATAATATAAACAAGCTTCGAAAACTTCACCTTCACGAACAAGTTTTATAGCAACAGACCACGAAACAACTGATTGCCTGTATCACAATCGTTTTTATAAAGAAAAGGGACCTTGCGGCAGTTATAAGAACTAGGCAGATGGTTCCCTACCTGACAATACTATAATAGTTACAATAAAACTCAATAGATGCAACTAAAGATCATTTTAAAATTGTGTAGCATATATGCTACTCTATGGTCTAGAGCAGTGGTTCCCAAAGTGGGTTCCGTGGAACCCTGGGGTTCCACAAAAAAATTTAGGGGTTCCGCGTGACAAATTTTATTTGATTAAAAAAAATAAGAATGGTGTTTAATATATTCACATTTTCCTCGGAAAGTTTACCATTCCATGGATTATGAAAATTTGATTGCATTGAGTTCGGATACACAATTAGAAGCCAAATTTAGAACAGTTTCATTAACAATATTCTGGTCAGATGTATTCGATGAATATCCAAATTTAGCAAAACAGGCTATTCGAATTCTATTGCCGTTTGCAACCACTTATTTGTGTGAATCTGGGTTTTCAAAATATGTTGCGACCAAAACCAAATATCGTAACAGACTTGATGCTGCACAGATATGCGAGTTCAGTTATCAAACCTAACGCCCAATTTTAAGAGAATCATGGAATCAAAGAAGCAGGTGCATTCTTCACATTAAAGATTTTCCGTTTATTTTAGTTTATGTTTTGTATTTTTATTAATTATTTCTATGATGATTTTTTTTAGTTTTGCTTAATTCAATAAAATCTGAAATACCAAAATAATACTTGTTTCATATAATATCAGACTATTATATTTTGAAAAGTCGTTGATTAAAAATATTCAGGGTTCCGCGATCATTGGCAACAAATTTTGGGGTTCCACAACCAAAATAGTTTGGGAACCACTGCTCTAGAGGGTTAAAATAGGTTGATTATTTTGAAGTGGGGAGGGGATTTATTTTAAGACTAAAAAGTGAATGCCCCCCTGCGTTAATTTTGCACTGGGACAGTATTGTAACTGAAACAAAATGTGATGTACCCCAAAATTTCATGACAAATACTCATGACAGAATATCGAGTTTTTTTTTAGATCGTTATTCGCGAATGAATATTATACTTTCTTTTATTTTTATGACATGTTACTTTGAAACCACTCGTTTTAACACTTTAAAAATCTGGAACTTAAAAATAAGTAAAATGTACTAATTTTAGATTACATTCGATGCTTATCATAGCTCCGACTACATAAGTTTCATTTTTGAAAAAGACATGTACTCAAAAATAAATAAAATTAATAAAAAGAGCAGTCGCTTTCCTACATAGGCTGCCTTTATAAATCACTTTCAACAATTACAACAAGGACTTACCGGGAATCGAACCCAATCCGTCTACTTGATGTTGTCCGCACCGAAGTCTCGGGCCTTATCCGCTGTACTACCACAGCGATACGAAGATGTTATAAATAGAAGTAAAATTAAAAAGGCGTAGCAAAATAATGGTAAGTAAGATAATTGAGTCGTAATAACTGTTTCCTTTTAAGCAATCGACATCAAATAATATGAAAAACCATCTTCTGAACCAATTTTTTAAGTTTGTCAGGTGACTTTGTTAAGATGACTTGAACAGTAGTTGATATTAGCAATATTAAACCATACTGCTCATTTTTGCCTAAATACGATTACTTAAATGCGAGTACGTCATCGCTCATGTACGATGCCATTGTACTCAAAGAAAAACGAGTACATCCATGTACTCATTTATAGCATAATTTTTTTACAGTGAATGCAAAAAGTTGTTTCTATAAAAATGAAATTAAATAAGTACTCGTCAAATATCGCTATTGCTCAATGTAGTTTATTATCTTTAATTAAAATATTAAATAATAGTTAAACTTATATAAATCTGTGGCTTGGGAACAAGGACAACCAATGCCAAATTTTATCACTTTTTAAAACTATTCTGAATATATTAATCTAAGCTTTTAAATGAAATGGAAGCCAATGTCATCAGGCGTTGATGAAACCAAATATAATATATATATATATATATATATATATATATATATATATATATATATATATATATATATATATATATATATATATATATATATATATATATATATATATATATTTTAATGCAATAACGTTTTACCATCTTTTTAACAGATAACATTTATTTAATATTTTCTTTATAGAAAATATTTAAAATAATAAAAATTAAAGAGACACAGCATAAAAAAGTTATGCTCGTAACATAATGCAATAATAACATAAAAAGATTTGAAGTAAGTTGAAATAACTCAGTTACTTTTTAACATATCTATACAAAATAAACCTTTTCTACTGAACTTCTATTTTCAATAAAATCTGTCAAAAAGCATCTGTTGAACAGATCTTAATGAAACTTCAAACTTGACAAACTTAAAATAGTACTTTAGAAGAGGTTTTACTTTTTACGTTGTATTAATATAGTATTAAAATGGAACGGAGTTATTACACATTACTTTTGATGTCCATTCGTTGGTACACTATTTTTTTTTTTATGTTCACACAACATAAATATCCCGATAAATTTTTTCATAATAATCCAAAATGTTTTTGGCAAAATTATAAAATTTTAATTTAGTATTATTAAATATTCATTTAGTTAATCAGGGCAAATGGTTAACTATATCTCTGATGTATCGTTTTATTAAAACAGTGTTATTTTAATTTTCTTGAGTTATTTCGTGGCGCCATCTATACAGAATAAATAGCGTTAATTTAAATTAATTGCAAGGGAAAATAAATAAAAAATTTGACGACCAACTAAACTAAAACCCAGCAAAAAGTGCTATTTTAAGAATTTGAGAAATTGTGAAAATAAAAAATATTCCAATTAATATTTTCTTTTTAAGTATTTGTAAATCTTAAAAAGAAATTCTTGTTTATTTCTTTTAAATGTATTGTTGTGTCTAAATCTTCGGCTGACTAATGTAGTTCGTGCTGCCATCTGTGAAGTTTATAGAAAACTAATTAAATAAGTAGGAAATTTTTATTTCACTGTATGTTCTAATTTTTAAAAAATCACGGACTAACCCAATTTTTTTCTAAAATTTCAAATCGGGAACAAAGGAAAAGCACACTTTAAATCATTGTCTTTTGAGAAAGAGTATTAAATTAAGTTATAAATAATTTTAAATGAATATAATAATAATATAAATAATAAAATTAACTTAAATAATCGCTGTGTCACAAGTATATGCATTTTAATTTTTAGAATTAAAAATAAGGTGCATTTGATCCAAATCCAAAAATTCCTAAATCCAAATATATTCTAGTAATTTTAATATTGGTGAATGTACGGATTTTTTTGGTACAGTCACAAATAATTTTTCGTTTGAAGAGCAGAAGACATGTGATTCAAAACATAGTTTTAAAAACAATAAAAGAAAAACTTTCAATAATAATTAAAATTTAATAAATTTTAATTAATACATTCCTTCAATTATATCCTAAGAAGTATATTTAAATATACATATATATATTTAAATATCGGCTATATTTAAAATATAGGATACATTTTTAACTTCGAAATATATTCAGGTTATGAGAATTTATTGAAACTGCTTTAAAATCAGGTTTATGGTGTTTCAGGATACAAGCATCATTTTACAATTTTATGGGAACCCATTCTTATATTACAACTACGTGGCAAATAGCACTATTGACATAAATTTGCTTTCGTTTAGTTGGAATTTAGGCACCAATGCGTGTAAAATCTTGAAAATAAATAACACACGAGAAGTGGATATGAGCCTTCAACATCACACTCAACAGCTTGCGTATATTCCTTCTATTGGCGAGATTTCGTTGGCGACCTATTTCTCATAAAAACCTAGTAGCCAAGCTCCGGTGTCTCCACACTCGATTTCTTAGAATCATAAAGCTCAATGGGAAATGCAATGTTGATACTGAGAGACTATATTTACAATTTACGTAGTTAATTAAAATTTTAACTTTGTAGAGATTGTTTTAAATTATTATTCGTTAGAATATATATAAAAAAAATATTTTCCGAATTAATATTTTTCTATTTCATTCAATAGCCTTGATTAGTTTCAGTCATTTCATCTGAGATTATGACAAGTAACAAATTGATATTTCGGATTAATTCTTTAATACAGTGATTAAGTTTAGTCATTTAATGAAAATAATTATTAAAAAAGAGTACATTTTCTTTCAAGTTCATTAAAAGTAGTGTATTGTATTAATAAATGAGGGTTTTAAAAGGAATCATCGATGCACACTAGCTAGCGGAAAAAGATAATTGATTGTTAATTTACTTCAAGAAAAGTGTTTCATCAAAATCAAAGGATTTAATATTGCCATTACATAAAGGTTTATTAAAAAATCATATTGAGTATGCTGTACAGTTTTGGTCAAAAGAAATATAGATTTGTTGCAGAAAGTTCAGCGTAGGGCCTCCAGTGGATAAAGGCGTTCAGCAAGTAATCAGAGGATTGCTGGTTCGAATCGGTGCGATGGACTTGACGAATAAAAGTAAAAACAAATATTGATCTTGCGATCGCCTCAGCTTCACTACAAAAATACTAGAAAGTATATACCACCAACAAATTATATCGGTGTGTATACCGGACTGGTGCACGATAAATCCGATCGGGGTCCTATGTCCTGACGCCTATTAGGGTTGCGTCGAGTGCCAGCTCAGGTGTTGTCCCCGTCATCTGACCATGGTTCCAAAAATACGAAGCATCGTCACGGGTCTTTCCTTCGAGATAAGCCACGAACCGTCGCCAATAGCCCACTGTGCAGCTCTAATACGACGTTAATTAATCCAACCTTGAATCCCTTGACGCCTATTGAGGTTGCGTCGGGTGCCAGAACAGGTGTTGTCCTCGTCATCTGACCATGGTTCAAAAATACGAGACATCGTTCCCTTTCCTTCGAGATAGACCACGAACCGTCGCCAATAGCTGACTATGCAGTTCTAGTGCGATTAATCCAACCAAACGAATGTGATACTCTAAAAAGGTAAGGGATATTATTAACATATCTGAATTATCGAACAAAAAAAAATTCAAATCAAAGTTTTACAAATATTTAAAAAGAATTCCAATCAAAAAAAAGATTTCACAATGGTTACGGAGTACCCGGGGCCGAAGGCCCCATTACCTCCGATCGGATTGCATAGGAATGCTTGAAAACACATGAGGTTAAAATTGATTTCCATGATATTTTGAACTCATCAGGCATCAGGAAAGGCAGGAGCGGAGCAGAAGGGCGAAGAAGAATTCCAATCAACCCTAACACCTTCACCTTTTAAGCCAAACAAAACAACAACAAAAAATCCACAAGCCACATAAAACAAACAATTCGGCGAATCTACAGATGACTGGACCATTCGCCAATGCCCACTGTGCAGCTCTAGTGCAACGCTATTTAAACAAACGAATGTGATACCCTAAAAATGTAGAGCCCCAGTTGCTCAGTTGGTAAGGCGTTCAGCTACTAATCAGAGCATTGGTGGTTCGAATCCGTGAAATGGACTTGACATAGAAAAGTACCAAAGGTAAAAAAAGGTTGCCAGCTTCGCTACAAAAATACTAGAAAGTCGTCCAGCATATCCAACAAATTATACTGGCGTGCCAGTTCAGGTGTTTCCTCGTCATCTGGCCATGGTTCTAAAATAACGAGGTGCATGTATGAATGTGTTCCCGGGTCTTTCTTTCGAGATTGACCCCGAACCGTCGCCAATAGCCCACTGTGCAGCTCTAGTGCGACGTTAATTTACAAAAACCAAACCTGACCATGGTTCAAAAATACGAAGCTTTGTTCCGGGTCTTTCTTTCGGTTTGGTTTGGTTAATGAACGTCGCACTAGAGCTGCATAGTGGGCTATTGGCGACGGTTCGGGGCCTATCTCGAAGGAAAGACCCGGGAACGATACCTCGCATTTTTGAACCATTGTCAAATGACGAGGACGACACCTGATCTGGTACCGAACCGAACGCCTTCAATTGACGTCGGGTCTTTTCTTCGAGATATGCCCGAACCGTCGCCAATAGCCCATTTTTCAGCTCTAGTGCAACGTTAATGAATCCAACCAACCTTGAATACCTTAATGCCTATTGAGGTTGCGTCGGGTGTCAGCTCAGGTGTTATCCTCGCCATCTGACCATGGCTCAAAAATACAAGGCACCGTTCCCGGGTCTTTCCTTCGAGATAGACCACAAACCGTCGCCAATAGCCCACTATGCAGCTCTAGTGCGACGTTCATTAATCCAACCAAACGAATGTGATACCCTAAAAATATAAGGGATATTACTAAAATACCTGAATTACCAAACAAAAAAAGAGCTTCCAATCAAAGTTTTACAAATACTTAAAAAGAATTCCAATCAACCCCAACACCTTCACCTTTTAAACCAAACCAAAAAAAAATAAAAATCCACAAACCGCATAAAACAGGAACTTCAAACAATTGTTTTAAACATCCACAGACACAAAGAACCCCGACATTCTTTATTTCTATGGAAAATAATAACCCGACCGCAACAACCTCTGACGATCCGACTCCGAATCTTTGTTTCCCTTTCCTTATCGTAATCCCAGCTGCAAGAAAGAAAAAGAAGAAAAAATAGCAAGCCTTGTGCATAATCTGCTGGGAAATCAAATAACTACTCAGACTGCCTTAACCAAACATTGTTGGGAAGGATCGATGGCCCGGTGGAGGACAGGCGGTGGATTCCTAGAAGGTGACGGGTGGCCAGCGGCTGAGACGAACCAGAGCCAGCAGTTTTCTGCTAAAATAAACCTTAAAACGAGATAACGTATTTTGGGGGATGGAATACCGGCGGCGGTTCGTTAAGTCTGTGTTGTGACTGTGTTGAATGTTGTTAATAAGTTGGAATGGAAGGTGCGGGCGGAAGAACCAGACAGCTCCAGTTTTCAAAGTTCTTTAGGAAGGAAATGATTCTGATTTTTTAATTAAACCCAACTCAGGACTGCCAGGTCTCTGAAATCGCAGTCACCAAAGTGAAGGTGAAAAATCGCCAAACTCGTTTTACCTCAAACCAATTCGAAATCGCCAAATTGTCGATTATTTGCCAAAGCTGTAAGTGCGGCTACCGAGCTCAAGGATATTTTGTGTAATTAAAAGTTATTCAGTTAATTTTCCAATTTGAGTTTCCTGTTGCATGTAAATAAATAGTTTAGTTATTTAGAATATTTTATTATTAAGGAAAAATAAGAATATTTACAAAAAAAAAAATGAACATTTGAATATTTTATAAAATAGGTTAAAGTGGGTAAGAAAAGTGTTAATTTCTCATTCAAAGATATTTTTCCCCTTTTAAAACATTATGAATTAAAAAAATTTGATGTATTTATGCAATGGGTTCCTTCAAATCACCTTTGAATATGTTTCAGATTTTTTTTATTTTAAATTGTTACATTTTTTTAGGTATTTTTTTCAATTCTTTTTCAATTGTAGGTGGAATAAATGGGTAGACCGTGGGAATCATGAAAATTTTCGTGTAAAAAGGCATAAGCTAAAATAAATTTTTAGTCAAATTAGTAACTTAAATAGAATAAATAACAGCAATCAACTCTTAAAAAATCGGTATATTCGATTATTAAAGGACTGTTATTATAACAGTTTTTCAAGTAAAAAAACTTATAATCCGCCATTTTGAAATATACACTTTTTTATTATTTATTATCTGAGGAATAAAACGTTAGATCGTATAAATTTTACTTTATTTTGATACTTATCATATTAGCTGTATTTACATTAATATTAATTTATTCTGCAGACGATTTTTAAGCCATTTAAAACTTTTCATTTATGTTCTAACAAAACCAGAAAATTGTTTTTTTTTTCAAAATGTGTTCTTTTTACTCACAATTTGTTTTGATAAAAAACAAGCGCGTAACTTAATTATATTAACATATAAACAGTGTTAAATATATTGCAGATAATTCTTGTCATTTATAAGCTCTAAAAAATCATATTTTTGTTAAATATGGCATTTTTTTCGAAGATCGTAAAATGTGTTCGAATTTCCTATTCTTTAGAATTAATAACTCGATTAATCATTGAAAAAAAGTTAAATAAAATAAGATTTTATTTTTCAATGGAATATATTTAAAAGTTTCTTTACTATACAAAACCCAGGAATATTGGTAAATAAATCTGCTTTTCTAATTTATATATAGAATTTTTTATGCATCACACTCGCAAGTTCTTTTGTATACTAAAACAAATCGACTGCTAGGCTTGATTTAAATCACCCAGATATTTATTTTTGTTCTGAAATGTACTCCATTTAACGAAGTATTGTTATAAAAAAAGAACAAGATCCAAGCATAAGTTTAAAAATGTCTAATTTATATTTAATTTCCATTATATACCTTACCCTAGTAATTTAAGGCATTCTTTAATACAATAGAAATCTTGCCATTTGCCAGAGACAGTGTTTCATTTAACCGGTTTATTTTTGCATGTCAAGAAATGTTGTATTTAAAGCAACACAGGTTAACATCTTGCAACTGTCCAAACCACCAGAAGAGTATGCGTCAAGCACTAAAACAGCAGACGATTTTCCGCTCGTTGCCAAGATCCAAATGGGAAACTCTTGCACTCGAACGCAGACATCGCTGTATGGAGTCGGTGAAAAAAAAATTAAACCATTCCATTTTTTTTTTTAACTTCCGCGATGAGACAGCGTTTTTGCCAGAAAACCACGGAAAACCTGACGAAAACCGCAATCTTAAGAATATGCTAAAATGTGCCTATGGAATTTGTTGATGTCATATACTGGATGATAAAGTTTTTGCGAAAGTGTTAGAACAATAACGTCGATTCCTTTGTGATTTAACAGCGGAAACGGACGTGGATTTATCACGGTTTCAATTCAGATTAGATTTCGCAAGTGATCGTCCATTTGAATAAATTTAAATGTTCTTATCTTCGAATCAATTTTATAAAAAAAAAATTGACGGTTAAAATTAAATTATTGCTTTTTTTTAACGTCTTTAAAATCGGGTTCTTGAAAGAGATTAAATGTCGATTGAATTGAAGTATAATGAAAGAACATCACATTTCCCCTTTCTTATGCCACAGACCAGGACTTCATCTTGTTCCCATGGAAACGCCATCACTTCTCGCAGTCGTTTGGTTCTTTCAGTTTGAACAGTTTTATTGAATTCGTTCGTTTCATTGTATTAGCACGGTTCGTTCAATTAGCTTTTGGTTTGTTCGATTCGTTTGTTTTGTTCGATCGCTCAGTTCGTTCGATTTGTTTGGTTTGTTCGATTCGTTTGTTTTGTTCGATAGCTCAGTTCGTTCGATTTGTTTGGTTTGTTCGATTCGTTTGTTTTGTTCGATCGCTCAGTTCGTTCGATTTGTTTGGTTCGTTACGATGTATTTTACTTCGATCACTGAGCTAACATAAAAATAGCAACTGGAGCGAGGACTAAGCGTCAGCAACCACTTTACACCTTTTTGAGCGAAGGTAAAAAAAATAATCCTTCCGCATAGGTTTACGTAGATTTGAAAACGCATGTATGACTTTAAAAAATACAGTAAATGTTATACAATAAATGTTTTGACATACTTACTTTCTTACTAACAAGAAAAAGTAGAAGAAATGAACCAAAAAAAACCTTTAAATTGTTCTGTGACGTCACATAAGATTCCCGCATAGCCAAAGACGAATGTTTTCTAAACCTTTCTTCCGAATTGTATGCCTCCGCATGCACGATAAAGTACATTGTCGCTCATTGGAAGTACTCGCTCCAGTGTTTATTATTATTTTAGCTCGGTAACGTCGATAAGTAACTTTTTTTGCATTTTTGCCCCATGGTAGTTTATAAATTAAATTTGCACACGAACTCACTGATGATTTTGATACCTTAATTTCTATTGTGCCTAAGAATATTTCTTTTTAAACTTCAATAAATTTATAAAATAAAATGTGCAGCATAATCTTTGCGTTATTTGGCGCGGCGATTGAAAATTTACAGATGTTGATAGGTTTACAGATGTGTTATGGTTATCACATGGCTCAAATTATCGCTTGGTTGGCGCAGGTACCGTGAACCTAAAGACTTGCATATAAAACATAAATATTAGAAAATTATAAACCGGTACCATACCGAGCCAAGATGGCTCCTGTTCTTTCCTGTATTTATCAAGTATTTGTGATTATATTATTTTTATTAAGAGGTCCGTGAAAAAGAAATTCTAGAAAAACATGCGATTTTATTTTCCTTTTAAAACAATGTTAACGCAAAATATGCGAGTGTAGTGAAAACAAAGTTTCACTTGCACATAAAAGTTTTATAAGATTGATAACATTTTTTTGTTATCTCATATTGGCGACATGTTTGAGAATTTTATTTCCGAGGTTGATAAACTTTCTGTAATATTGAATATGCATTTTCTATACGAGTAGCCCAGATGCAAAACATGTTATATCCAAGATTTTTTAAAAACAAAATTTGGTGGCTACTTTATCACTTTTAATTCAAGTTTAAAATATAATAAAGGAGTAAAAACCACTATTTACTAATGAAAA
Organism: Troglohyphantes excavatus; assembly: GCA_963932185.1. Classification (NCBI taxonomy): domain Eukaryota; kingdom Metazoa; phylum Arthropoda; class Arachnida; order Araneae; family Linyphiidae; genus Troglohyphantes; species Troglohyphantes excavatus. Next base: position 55,922,584 of record OZ010673.1, on the reverse strand, counting down.
AGCTGTACAATGGCTGCTGATCTATCTATAGAGCTTTAGCGACAATTGTCCCCTCCAAGAATATAACTACTTAAAATGGTTATTTTTCGTTTGAAAAGGATTTTTCTTTTAAATCAAATAATTCAACACCCAATTTCTTCTACAACAAACTTAACTTTTGGAAATAATGTCCACCAATTAAATGCCGCGGACCGATTATATGGATAATTCTTGAGCGTTAGGACAAATAACTACAATAAATTTATTATGATTTTATTATTAAGTTAACAGATCTTTGCTCACCTGATGTAGGTGCTTTATCTCTGTTATCCATATATGCTTCATCCTCGGGACAGAAAGACCACACACACATTCACACACTATATAACGTATTTTAGAATCTATGCCAGATGTGAAGGTAACACCTAAATTGGCACCCAACGCAATCTTAATAGGCGACGGGACATTGGACCCCTATCAGATTTATCATGCACCAGTCCCGTATGCATACACTTCAATATAATTTGTGGGTATTTTTTAGGCGACTTTCTAATGGTTTAAATTGTACTTTCAACATCTGAATGGCCCCTTCACCAGACCTATGTGCTTTGAGGAAGGATTGTCAACGATAGCTCCGTCAGACAGTTACACGCCTCTTATTGTAAAGTAAATCATCCTTCCACAAAGCTTTAAGAAATCTTTGTCCTGCCTCCTAAAGTGATTTTTTCGCCTTTTAGAAATGAGCCCACAGTGAGTACAACTTTTCTATTACGGAGCCTACGCGAAAAGGAAAACATCGAGGTTCAGCTATCATATCATGATCTATCAGCATCCTGTCTTTGACCATAGAAAAGGATTTTCCTCCACCAGTGAAAATTCCTTAAAATATGGGAGCCCCAGTTGCTCAGTTGATAAGGCGTTCAGCTACTAATCAGAGGATTGGTGGTTCGAATCCGTGCGATGGACTTTACATAGAAAAGTAAAAAAGTAGTGATCTTGCAAGTCGGAGGGTTTTCAGCTTCGCTACAAAAATACTAGAAAGTCGTCCAGAATATCCAACAAATTATACTGGCGTGTATACGGGACTGGTGCACGATACATCTGATCGGGGTCCAAAGTCCCGACGTCTATTGAAAGCGTTGGGTGCCAGTTCAGGTGTTTCCTCGTCATCTGACCATGGTTCTAAAATAACAAGGTGCATGTATGAATGTGTGTATGAATGTGTGTGTGAAATATGTGTTTCCGGGTCTTTCCTTCAATATTGATCCCGAACCGTTGCCAATAGCCCACTGTGCAGCTCTAGTGCGACGTTTATTAACAAACCAAACCCATAGCTTACATGTCTACTTGTCGATGATGCTTTTTAAAAAGATTTTTTTGTATCCCTTGTATCCTATCACTAAACGTTTTCCTTAACCATCGTTTATGCAGCAATACCAGCAGCTTCAGCCGGAACCGGGGTTTTTTATTTTTAGATCAGAATATCTCTTTGAATCCGGAGATAAAACACAAGCGAAAAGAAGAAGAAAAAATCTGCGCCGAAGTATATTTTTAGACGGCCGCACGTGTTTCTGACAATCTGGCCTATCGGAGTGACAAACGCTTCTCTGAAAGTGACAAACTGTCAGGCAAAATTACCAATTTAGTCAAATGGCAAGGCTTAGAATTCGATTTTTTTGTTTTTGGAAAAATAGGCGGGATTTCCCACATGCGTTTCAACCTGATCTATTTTGGAATGTTTTGTCTGTTGGATCGTGTTTTATTTGTTTTGTGTGACTTATTTTTAGGCCTATTCTACACGGATGTGATAATAGCGTACGAGCTTTGGAGTATAACCCCTCGCATTGGTCTGTAAAGAAAATTTATTTCCATATATACATAATAATATTTTTTTAATTAGAAAATTATGCAAAAAACTTCTGTGTTAAATTTGTTTCCGTATTATATGTTTTCAATTTAATTTATTCTGCTTCTGTCGGTTTGGTTTGGTTAATTAACTTCGCACTAGAACTGAACAGTGGGCTATTGACGACGGTTCGGGGTCTATCTCGAAAAGGAAAGACCCGGGAACACATACACGTTCACACACACATTCATACATGCACCTTGTTATTTTGGAACCATGGGCAGATGACGCGAGAACACTTGAACTGGCACGCAACGCCTTCAATAGATGTCGGGACTTTGGACCCCAATCAGATGTATCGTGAAACCAGTCCAGTATACACGCCAGTGGCGGCCCGTGGTCGAAAATATTAGTGCAGCCGAAATCATGGGAATCCCCCTCTTCCCCCCTCCCCCTCCCTCTTTTCCAAAAACCTTACATGAACGGAAATTCTTTATTATTCACTACTCAAAACAAAGTTTCCTTTCAATTTTTACGAAATGATAACATGCGAAAAAAATAGAAAACACTTATTTTTTGAAAATTAAAGGAATCCTGCTTTCTTTTAAACATGCAAATCGGTCAATTTTAATATTAACTTACATAACGAAACATCAGCAGGACCATGTCCTGAAACAACAGCACACAGTAAATGTATCACGAAAACCATTTCCGTTGTGAGATATTCTCGTATGTTCTCGTTTCATCCACGGGCCAATCAGCATATCGAACCTCAAGTGCAGCTAAAACAAGAAAATCCATTTCGGCTGTACCTTCTCACAAATGCAGTGCATTTAGCATGGGGGGAGGGGAATCTCCATACTACGTAGAGGTTGCCATGGCAACGATGCAGCCGATTTCGAATTTTGCTTTTTAGCTGCAGATTTGATTGAATGGAGTTTTTTCGCCTCCTGAATTGTACATTACGGTAACAAGGCTTGCTATTTATCGGAGATTTTGTTTACTACCCTAGAAATTTCATTTTCAATTATAATCTTCATTTAAGAAATTTAGTAAAACATATGATTTTAGTTTTAAAATACACTAATGAATTTAGGTGCAGCCCGGCTGTACTTGCTGTAGTGGGCGAGCCGCCACTGATACACGCCGTTAATTTTTGCTAACGTTCTGAACGACTTTTCGAGTATTTTGTAGCGAAGCTGCAACCCTCCGGTTACAAGATCACTACTTTTTTTTACTTTTCTATGTCAAGTCCATCGCCTAGGATCGAACCAGGAATCCTCGGATTCCCAGCTGATTCCTTTAACCGCTCGGCCACGGAGGTCCTGTTTCTGTTGGGGATACCTACTAAAAAGCGGAGCACGCAGAGACACTTCCTACATCATTTCGCCCATGTAGAATGGGACCTAGTGTTCAGATCGCCAAGGGATCGTTCCACGCTATTTCTTCGTTTCATGTCTCCTCCAGAGCCGGATTTAGAATTAGTGGGGCCCTAGGATGAATATATGGGGCAGTCCCACCCCCCCCTCCCTCACCTACAGGGAGTATAGCATACTTCAGGGGGTGGGGGGGGGAGGAATTTTTTTGACAAACAAAATTGGAATACGCTGTTTTTTGTAAATTTCCAATATTACATTACACAATTTGAAGGATTTCAAGGAATCTCAAGGTGAAATAGTATTCTATTAAAGTGATAAATAAATATTCCACTTGCCTTTGTATTACCCTCAAATGGCTCCAAACATCAACAAAAATTATTAAAAACTAAAATAACTGATTTCTAAGAAAAAAATAAAGTAAAACAATGCCAATGTAATTATCGGAAATTAAACATATTTTTTTAAAGGAACATAAAAGCATTACGTATATTTATATTGTACAATCTGTAAAGAAAACTGAATTTTTTCCCGTCATTAAACGATTGCAGTGCACTATTTTCATTAGGATTTGGATTATCATCTTTCCAAATATTTTTTTCCGCAAATTGAATGTTTTTCTTTTTTTTTTGTATGTGGTGTAGTCCTCTTCTAGGCTGCAGCCTAGAGGTCCGCACCAGTTCTGTTACACAAAATATATTTGGGGGGGGGGGGGGTTGAAACAAGAAAATTCCCAACTTAACGATTCGAAATTCTCCACTCAACTATTCGAAATTTCCAACTCAACAGTGCTGAAAATTCCCAGTTCCAACCAACCGACATTTTTCATCTTCTTTTATATATATAAATTAAATATTAAACAGTTGTCTCACAAGCATTGATATGTTGCACCCATATTCCAATGCAGTGTTCGTTCTGAGGTCTAATTTAAATGAAATCTTACAAGTTGGGCGATTTATAATCTTCGCTAGCTTTCATTTGCTGATAATATTAATTTTCTTCAGGCATAAATTTTCCGAACTCGGGGTTTTTAGAAGTTGAAATTCCCAACTTTCAGGATTAGGTTTATTTCAGGTTATTGGGGGGGTCGGACTCCCCCCCCCCCCCCCCCAGTGCGACGGGCCGGTCCGCACAATCACTAAATCCTGCCCTAGTTCTCTCCGAATTGTTTATTATTATTATTATTATTAATATTTTATTATATGTTAATTAAACTAAAATAAACCAAATTATTTTAGTGAGTTAGTTTCCAGTTTATGTTTTACGTTAATTAACATATAATAAAAACAAAAAATAAATAAAAACAAACGTTGACATAAAATAAAAACAAAACGTTGTGGACCCAACACGAAACGAAGCAAACTTTTGAGGCCGTGAAATGGCCCCAGAGGAAAAAATATAACATTTATAATGACTTCCATTTCTGCTAATTCAACCATTTGATATTTGTAAGTTAAATCATCTCTAAGGCAGATGGCTCCAAAGAGTATAAATATAATAGAGAGCGCTCTCCATGTCAGGCTCTGGCAAGACCGCGTTCTCAACACACATAAGAACCGATGCCCATCACGTGGTTTTAGCGCTGCCACACCCTACATGCAGAAGTTCCGAAATTGGCGCAGTTTCTTCTTTTCGGCGATAGAGTGTTCCGTCGGTATTGAACTTCTAAACATAAGTTATGTAGGTATTTACTTATTTTCAAACAATGTGCATTAAATATTTTCCTTGCATTAACGAAACGAAAATATCCTTTTGTTTGTGTTCAATGCTCTAAGAAACGAATCTCTTTACATTTCTAAGGTTTTATTGTTCATATTTTCTTATTGAAATATACAAAATAACAATTAAAAGAACTACGCTTATTGTGCATCTACATAAAAACAGACAAATATACAAGTAAAATACATAATTATATTTAAATTATAAATAACAAAAAAAACATGTTAAATTGCAACTATTTATTGAAGAATTTAAGGTAAGAAATGTAATCCCACCTCCCCCGCACACACAAATTTTTTTTTAAAAAAAACTACGTTTTTTTTTATTGCACAATTAGGATTAAATTGTTTTTTGTCCGAAAATAAGTAGTATCAATTCGTAGTATTCTATATAAAGTCGTCCTTCCAAAAGACGCTTTTCAATAGCGCATTTTGCCTGATCATAGTGCTCATAACCCGGGTTAACGTTGCACTATTTAAATACAATCTTCTACTTAATATATATAAGTTTTATATTTGACTAAATATCGTATTATCATCAGTATTACGTAAGTATGTAAAGTTTCAAGGCTATACGTCATTTAAAGAGGAAGTATTCGAACTTATAATTGACTTTTCAATAACTATATGTAATTAAGGTTAATTGAATACATTTGAATTATAAATTTAATGTAGTAAATTTTATACTGATAACATTGCAGAAACTAATTTGAAAATATATGTACATATTTATATGACATCCCTAATTAGAAAATAACAAAGACAAACGCAACATTCGAAAATGGAAAAAATAACTATTTAATTCTAATTAAAATAAATAACAAAATATAAATGAAAGCTATTACAGAATTTTGTTGTACAACTGCTATATGCTATTTTTAGTAAATTTCGAAATGGCCTCTTTAATTTATATGTTAAATTCCTTTAAAGTATCATTCTTCAAGAAGCGATATTTAAATAGAAAATTAAACACAAAACCATATAACAATACTTTTGATTTCATTTAGTTTGGAAAGTCGCCAAAGCATGCCAAGGCACGCCAAGTAACATCGGCGCTCCATAACTAGTTCATAAAGTATTAGAAACCTTAAAAAAACAAAATTTAATATTTACGAAACATTGAATTTGCTACCCAAGGGAAATACGAGAGTGTAGTCTAATTTCCTATAAATATTTACTCAATTGAAACAGATTATATTCATAAAAATTAAGAAAAGAATTCGTAAACCTCATGTTAAACAAAGTAATTTTGATTATTTTACATGATTTTAAAATTTGGTTTGAAATAAAATTTTCAGGAAAACTTACCAATGGAAGGTATATGGACCTCCTTTGCGAAATTTTTTCTTTGTATCCATAAGCGGCACAGCTATGAACCATTTTCTGTTATGTTTTGTTTCGGATCGCCGTGAATCGTCGCTGTTCCTATTGGAACTCTATTAGGAGGAAGAAACTTTTTCGCGTGGGCGAGGAAATCTGTCCTCCGATCACGTGATTCGATGATGGATATGCGTAAATCGGCATTTTTCTCCCTCTATTTCTATCATTACTCTATGGATGGCTCAAGTGTGACCCTGACCTACAATTATAAGTGGGTCCATTTCTATGCGTAATATGACGTTTCCTTATGCTAAACACTTAAAATTTTTTTAGTCCTTAAGGTATACGTACAGACTTAAATTTTTTTTGGTTTAATTATAAAATTAAAAATCTAGTTTTTTTATGTATGAAAACGCATTAAAATTCATGATTCATTATCACAAAACTTGAATAAAGTCAAATACTAATTTGCTAATTAGCATTAGGTAAGCTAATTAGCGTGTGTGTGTTTTTTCAAACACGATTCAGCGAGTTGTAATTACTATAGAAGCATAAATTTTGTTGAAAATCACTCGCAGTATCAATCTTAATGCTATGAACCTACAAAATGTTTATAACATTAAAAGGTTTTTTTTTAAATATATTTTTAAATCTCAAGAGTGCTTAAAAAAATACGTTTTTTTTTCAAATTTTCAACTTTAAAATTCTACTAAAAATTCATTTTTTAACGAATCTTTACGATGGATGGTCACATCTTGCAACTACTATAAAGTTGAAGGAAAAATATTTTTTTTAAATGTTTAAGCAAACTTGAGTTATTGTATTTTTTTCAGAAATTAATAGTATAATAAATTGTATTTTTTTGTGAAATATTTTTCATACAGATAGACAGAGCATCTATTTGGTTGCAAGAAAGAGGTAGCTCCAACAATACAACAAGTGCCACTTCATCTGGAAGATATATTTTGAGTGAAAATACTGTCATAATATTTAGGAACAATTAAGAAGATTGATCAAAAAGAATATCTTCGCACAACTTGTAATTTTGAATTTTCAAACGTTTTTTATGGCTTTCTGCAAACTTGAATAATTGGAGCTACCTCCTTTTTACAGCAAACCCCTCAATTGTATTTTAGCGTGAATGAATGGTTCTGTACAAAACTCATTTATTTTATTGATTTTAAACTAAGTACTTTTTATAGTTTAAATCGCTAGTATTTTGGTGAATACGTTGCATTTCATAACATTTTCTATATCCTGGAAATTGTTTACATTTTGTATTTAAAACATAAATTCAGAAAAGGACATTACCGGCCCAGATCGGAAAATGCAGTGGGGTCATTCTACGTTACTTGTCCCATCCGCAACTTTTTTTATTTTCTAAAATGTTAATTAATGTAAAATAAACCCATTTTTTTAATGGTTTTAGTTATTTTTCAGTTTAGTTAAGTTCTAAAAATAAGGGGGGGGCCGGATAGCCCAGTGGATAAAGGCGTAAGCTGGAATCGAAAGGTTCCGGGTTCGATCCTGTGCGACGGACTTGACTAAGAAAAGTAAAAAAGTAATGATCTTGTGATCGGAGGGTTGCCAGCTTCGCTACAAAGTACTACGAATGTCGTCCAGAACATCCACAAAAATTATCGGCGTGTATACGGGACTGGTGCACGATACATCTGATCGGGGTCCAAAGTCCCGACGTCTATTGAAGAAGTTGGGTGCCAGTTCAGGTTTTTCCTCGTCATCTGACCATGGTTCAAAAATAACGAGGCATTGTTCCCGGGTCTTTCCTTTGAGATAGGCCCCGAACCGTCGCTAATAGCACACTGTGCGACGTAATTCCAGTGCGACGTTAATTAACCAAAACAAACCTAAAAAAAAGTTTATTTTAAGTTAATTAGCATATAAAAACAAAAAGTTGCAGATAAATGTCGAGGAATGATTCAATTGGGGTAAGGTAATACGTACCAATATTTCCGAAAAAATTTTCAGCAAACGATTCCTTTGTATCGTTTATTATTTTTTTTTTAAAAAGTAAACGTAATTTTTCTAACGAAAAATACGTAACAATATTTTCGAACTTTTTTTCAGCAAACGATTCCTTTGTATCTTTAATAATTTATTTGTTTTTTTAAACAAAAAAACTAAATTTTCTAACGAAAAATACGTACCAATATTTTCGAACTTTTTTCAGCAAACGATTTCTTTGTATCTTTTATTAGTTTTTTTTTTAAAAAGGAAACGTCATTTTTCTAACGAAAAATACGTATCAATATTTTCAAACTTTTTTCAGCAAACGATTCCTTTCGATCTTTTATTTAAAAAAATCTATATATTTAAGAAAGCTAACAGTTTAGTAACATTTATCTCAAAGGACGCAGATTCCTTCAAACGGTTTTAAAAATATTCTTCCCTCGCGAAATTTAAAAATAAAAAAAATACACAATCGATTTTTTTTTCTTCAGAATTCTGGTTTCTAAAATGAAATCTTCGAGGAAGTGAAGTGAAATCGCATTTCTTCCGGTCACATCTGCGATTCTAAAAATAAAACATCTGTTCTTCCATAACCAAAGCGCCATTTTTACCAAAACATAAAAAAAAAGCATCGGAGTAAAAGCATTCCTGAAAATGAATTCTTTTCAAAACCCATAACTTTGGCGAAATATTTTGTTCGTATAAAAGTTGTTGTAAGGATAAAACTACATAATAATATACTTTAAATAGAATGAAAATTGAAAATCGATATTCGAACCATCATAAATCGCCAACCTTTGATATGTATTCAAACTAAAAATATTCCACAAAAAAAATACCAAATAAAAATACATCACATTCTTTAAATTCAAAACTTATATTGTTGAAGGATTAATAGAAACTATTATTTAATCAATTCAAAAGCATTTCTTATAAACAAAAAAAACGATCCAGGTAATTTCTTGAAAATATTTTTGGATTAAAAAAATATTTTTAAATTGCTTCTTTCGGCTCTGCGTTGTAATGTGAAAATTCCATTTTCAGCCTTCTCTTGCTGCAAGTCAAATAGCAGCAATTTGCAATCTCTATTGAAATATTGTTTATTATTTTTACTTACTCTCCCGCATAAAGTGAAAGAGAAAATTACAGTGAAACTAGTTTTTAAGATAGTATAAAGCGTTTTCTGACTGAGATCTAAGGTTAAAGGCTTCTTTCTAAAGTTCATGTGAATACAACACAATTTTGGAATGTTAGAATTGAAATTCGTGATTTAAAAGGGGAAAAAATTACCGCTCTTTTAACCTTCTATCGCCCACTATATACAATTACAGGGTTCAAAATATTTTTAACTTAATAGAAGTAGTTTTAGATTAAATAAATCACACAAAACAAAAAGCGGTTTTTATGGTTGATGGAATAGCTGCTGTTTTTATGGTTGATGGAATAGCTGCTGTTTTTGTTTTATTTGACCAATTAAATATAATACAACAAAATTAAAGAAAACCTTTATTTGTATTCATAGTAAAATTATATATTTTTAACAATTTGAGGCCAATGCTTTTTTGGAATAGATGTAGTATAGGTCATTTGGCGGGTTTTTGTTTTTGGCGACGAAAAATTGTCGTTAAACAGCGCTATGACGTCATAAGGTTGCCAAATTGAAAGTCGCCACAAGAATCGGAATATACCAACAATGTCAGGTGGGGTTGCCATACTATAAATTTTTCGCCCCTATAAAACACGCCAAAAAAAACCTCGCGCGCCAAATGTCTTATACTACATCTGTACCGCCTTTTTTTTTTCTCAGGTAAACCAGCAACTCAAGACAATTTTCAGCATATTTGGCGAATTTCTTGCATTTAATCAGCTCATCAAACCGAGTGGTGTTTGAGTTTAGGCATAGCCTACATAGGCTGCAGCCTAGAGGCTTGCACTACTCACCAAAATAATAGTCAACTTACGAAATAAATATTATTTAGAAAGATGATAATGCAAATTTTAATGAAAATAGTATACTACATCTTTTTATTATGAAGAAAAATTCTATTTTTCTTAACAGATTTGTACAATGCAAATATACCCTAATACTTTTACGTTCTTAAAAAAATGCGTTTAAATTGTAATAATTACAATGACATTGTTTTACTTTTTTGGGGAATCTGTTTTTTTGTTTCTTACAGCCATTTGAGGGAAATACAAAGACGAATGCAATATTTTGTTATCATTTTCATAGATTCCAGAATGCCATTGCACCTTGAGATTCTTTAAAATCGTTACAATTTTGTAACACAGTATTGGAAATTTACAAAATAAAATTTATTCCAATTAAGTATGTAAATTAAAAAAAAAACATTATTTAATTTTAAGTTCTGGAATATACATTAAACAATTGTACCCCCTCCCCCTCGTTTTTCTGAAGGTTCCATACCCCCCCCCCCTTTTTTTTTTAAGTACCTCCACACGAAGAATCCCTAGATGAAACCATTATGGACAGATGATTTCCCTGACTCAATTTATCCCTAAAATGCCCTGTCTTTAAATAGGAAAATTCCGTACGCACTATCTCATTGAAAATTTAAACCTTCAGGTGTCGG